>CM061260.1:34432500-34577500 GCA_030848825.1 Tadarida brasiliensis
TGTGTGTATTGTCACACAGTGATGCCAGGAAAGGGTGTCCTGACTCCACGGAGAAAGGACAATGGGAGCTCCAGGGTTGGTACTTGGTTAGACTCTGCCCTGCGTGCTCCATCCATTAGTTCATTTTCATCTGCATCCTTTCCCTCAAATAAAATGTAACTGTGAGTATAACAGCTTTCAGTGAGTTCTTTGGGTCCTTGTAGAAAATTATCAAAACTGACAGTGGTTTGGGGATCCCCATAAACGTGCATTTGGAGTCAGAAGCGAAGGCCGTCTTGTGTGCACTGTTTGCCCTCTAATTTTGCAGTTGGCTAACCTCTCCACAAAGTCCCATTCTTGGGTTGTGTTTTTTTTTTTTAAAATACACACATATTTGCATGCAATGTATACATATTATATCTTGATTACTTCATAGGAGTAGAATTCATGTGGACAGGAACAAATTTCACCTCCTACTTTACCAACTCCATACTGCTTTAAATCTTTGTAAGTATGCATTACTTTTATAATGCAAACATTACAAAAATTAAGCAGTCTTATGTTTTCAGCATTACCCCTCTATCAAGCAAAAATTACTGGAAGAAAGAAGACACTTTATAAAGAGAAATAGTAAATCTGGAAGCCAATCACAGAAATACTTAATTAAGGTGAAATTATGCACTATACATTACAATTTATTTTAATCATTGGCAATATTTGAAAGAAATATATTGAATTGAGTGTATAATGTGCCTGATTTTGAATGGCAATTAGGTCATTTAAACTATAATTAGAATTTTAAAAGAAATCATCATAATTTCTCCAAATATGCACACTGAGTCATAATATTGCTTTATGGAAACCACATCAGAGAACTATTTAAATAAAGCTTGGAAAGTTTCATGAGTTTATGTCTATGCATATATTGGACTAAATAGCAGTCTTCAGTCTGAAAAACAACAAAAATATCCGAACTCCTCTAAATGCCAAATTTGGAGCTAAAATAAAATAAGTATTTGGAAACAGCATTAGAAGATAGTAGAGTTTGAGAACTACAGATAATACTAAAATAAAAATAAGCACCTGCTGATTTCTCTCTCCCCTCTCCCCTCTCCCCTCTCCATCTTAGGGGCTGGGATAGGGTGGGGCCCTGCACTTAAGCCGAAGGTGTAACAGTATTACAATGTCAAAGACAAAACTGTGTTAGAGACAAAATGAGCAAAGGCTGTTTATTCATAGACTGGGCAAGGGCACCCATCTGTCAACACTTTCATTTCTGCAGGAGTTCTAAAGTGATAGGAAGGAGAATAAGTTTATAGAGTAAAAAGGAATCAGAGTCTTGACTGGCAAGCATTCTATTAAGGTGGTTGTGGAACCTTTCTGTTTAGACTTTAGCCACATCCTTGGTTGGCTTCAAGGGGGCAAGTGAGCTGCTTGAGGACACTGCAAAAGAGGAAGAAGTGCGTGGTGTTAGGGGTGGAGGGGTTCTGTACTTACCATTTCCTGAAACAAATTGGTGTTCAAGGGACCCTTTTTTTAGGTTAAATTATCTTAATGGTCCTTATGGGGGGGTGAGTGGGAATGGCCAGCAGGCAGGCAGTTTCTCAGTGAAGACAGGGTTGGCCAGCTATCAACTCTTATTCCAAATGGAGTCACTGGCGTCTTTCTCCCTTTCTACTTTTTCTCCTGTCATGCTCTCCCTCATTCACTCTATATCCATCACTTTGACCTTCCTTCTGAACCGTAAACACATGACACCAGTTCCTGCCACGGAGCCTCTGGTATCTCTGTCCTCTCCACAGAATGTTCTTCTCCTAAACCTTCACCTGGCTCAATGTTCCTGCTGCTCAGACTTTACCTAACCAGCCCATTGAAACCAACCATTTAAGGAAGGGAAGAGGAATAGAGAATCTATATTCAGATTTGCTTATATATGCATAGTGATAGCTGGAAGTTTCATGAGCACTCAACAACTGGTTACTTCTGGGAGGGAACAGTGAGACCAATCTAAGAATGTGGACATGAGCATTGGAGGGGAAAATTTACCATTTATCTTTTTATATACTCTGATTTTGAACCATGATCATTAATTTTCTATTCAAATTTATGTTTTTGGGTTTTTAAATTAAAATACGCTAACATTAGCAGCAGCCGCTCACCCAGCCACAATCACTTTACTGTGTGTGTGTGTGTGTGTGTGTGTGTGTTGGTCTGAAAATGACATTTTTCCACCTTCATGGTTAGTTAAAAGTTTGAGTATAGAGGTCTAAGTTGAAAACAATTTCAGCACAGAGTTTTGAATATATTTTTCTTCATTGATTTCTAGTATTCAGTGTTCCTTAGGAGAAACTGAATGCTCCTTTGATGTTGTTTGTAGGTGACCTGTCTTTTTTTCTTCTTCTCTGTATGAAAGTTTTTAGGACCATCATTTTGTCTCTAGTGTTTTTCCCCTAATTAAAAAAATTGTGGTAAAATACAAATGGCATAAAATGTATCATCTTAACTATTTTTAAGGATACAGTTCAGTGGTACTAAATACATTCATACTGTTGTGCAACAATTACCACCACCCATCTCCAGAATTCTTTTCATTTTGCAAAACTGAAACTCTATATATCCACTACATAATAACTCCTCGTTGCCCCTCTCTGCCCCTCCGGACCCTGGAAGCCACCACTGTTTTTCCGTCGCTGTGAATTTGACTACTCTATATACCCCATTTAAGCGGAATCATACAATACCTTGCATTTTGTAGCCCTTTTCAGCATTTTCTTATTTATTCATTTGTTTCTTTCCTGTCTCCTCATTCGGTTTAAGTTACACCAGAGCAAGGACATTGCTTTCCTGCTCATCCCAGCCTCCTCAGAACTGAGGGCAGTGTCTGGAACAGAGTAGGAGGGGAGTTGATGAATGGTAAATGATGCCCAACAGCAGTTCCTCCTGTGGGAGGAATTCCCTACACCACTTTCTCAGAAGAGGTGTGAACCCGGCAAACATTTAACAAGTCATCAACTGCCTGGGATGTGGGATGGGCTTGGGTTTGGTCTCAACGGCCTGAATTTCTGACTTGCTGCCTGTATAATATTATATAATGGAATAACTAAAATAAGTCCCCACTTGGTATAATGAGGATCAAACTACCACTATAAGACAGTTGGGGAAAAGTCTTATGATGAGAAATCCTTAAGTGCAGTTTCTTAGTTGGCAAAGAATTGGTCTTTTTCTTTTCTCTTGTCTGGAAGCAGAAGATTATTCTACAAATTCCAGTTTATCCTTTGCTTAGTAGAATCTTGGCTATGATTTTGTTAGAGTGCCAATACTCTTTTCTTTCTGGGAAAGATTAAGGCTAGACGGCGGGGGTGGGGTGGGGGTGGGAGGGTGTTAGCCACATTTTCTTAAAGGGCCAGATACATAATATTACAAGCTTTGTGGGCTGTATAATTTCTGCCCAACTACTCAACTCTGCTGTCATAGCACAAAAGCAGCCAAAACAATACACAATATGTAAAGGAATTAGCATGGCTGTATTCCAATTGCACTTTTTTATGGATACTTAAATTTTAATTTAATACAATTTTCACGTATCATAAAATATTATCCTTCTTGAGATTTTTTTTTCTAGCCATTTAATCAAAACCATCCTTCTCTGTTTCTTTTTTCTTTTCTTGACCTCTTCCCTTCTGCTTTGCTGGTTTTCTTTATTTTTTTTAATTTTTTTTTTATCCTCACCCGAGGATATTTTTTTCATTTTTTGTTCAGAGTGGGAGGGGGAGAGAGGAAGAGAGAGAGAGAGAAACATTGACGTGAAAGGGACACATCGAGTGGCTGCCACCCGCACGACCAACCAGGGCCGGGGACAAACTGCAACCGAAGTACATGCCCTTAGCGGGAACCGAACCCGGGTCTCTCTGGGCCGCAGGCCGACGCTCTAACCGCTGAGCCAAACTGGCCAGGGCTGTTGGTTTTCTTTAGTATTTTGTTTGGTTCCCTTTCTCTTTGTGCCTTGTCTATCTTTTGTAGGTTTTTGGTTTGTGGTTATTGTGAGGCTTATGTATATCATTCTGTATCTATAGCAATCTATTTTAAGCTGATAGTTGTGTAAGTTCAAATATCTTCTAAAATGACTACATTTTTTGCCCTGGCCGGTTTTGCTCAGTGGTTAGAGCGTCGGCCTATGGTCCGGAGAGACCCGGGTTCGGTTCCCGCCAAGGGCACGTACCTCGGTTGCAGTTTGTCCTCGGCCCTGGTTGGGTCGTGTGGGAGGCAGCCACTCGATGTGTCCCTTTCACGTCGATGTTTCTCTCTCTCTCTTCCTCTCTCTCCTTCCCACTCTATAAATAAAATGTAGTTCCATTTTATCTGAACAAAAAATGGAAAAATATCCTCAGGTGAGGATTAAAAATAAATAAATAAAAGGACTACATTTTTTACTCCCCACTCCATGCTTTATATTTCTGATGTCATATTTTAGATCTTGTTGTTTTGTGTAATCTCCTAACTATTTATTGTAGTTCGAGTTAACCTTAGTACTTTTGCCTTTTTTCTTCATAGTAGCTTTTGAATTGGCTGATTTGCATTTATTAAATATTTGCCTTTCCCTGTGAGATGTTTCCATATAAATTTCTGGTTATGATCTTTGTTTTTTCTCTGCTTAAAGAAGACCCTTTAATATTTCTTGTAGAACTGGTAAAATGGTGATGAACTCTTTTAGGTTTTGCCAGTTTGGAAAACTCATTATCTCTCCTTCAATTCTGAACGATAATCTTGCCAGGTAAATTATTCTAGATTGTAGATTCCTTTCTTTCAGCACTTTAAAGGTGTCCTGCCACTCCCTTCTGGCCTTTATTTATTTATTTTTTTTATCCTCACCCGAGGACACTTTTTCATTTTTTGTTCAGATAGAGTGGGAGGGAGAGAGAGGAAGAGAGAGAGAAACATCGATGTGAAGGTGACACATCAAGTGGCTGCCACCCGCACGACCAACCAGGGCCGGGGACAAACTGCAACCGAAGTACATGCCCTTAGTGGGAACCGAACCCGGGTCTCTCTGGACCGCAGGCCGACGCTCTAACCGCTGAGCCAAACCGGCCAGGGCACTCCCTTCTGGCCTTTAAACCTGCTGCTAAAAAATCAGCTGATAACCTTATGGAGTTGACCTCATATGTAACTTGTTTTCGTTGTCTTTAAGATCATCTCTCTATCTTTAACTTAGCCATTTTAATTATAGTATGTCTTGGTGTGGGTCTTTTTGGGTTCATCTTATTTGGAACTCTCTGTGCTTTCTAGACCTAGATGTCTGTCTCCTTTCCTAGGTCAGAAAGATTTCCAGCCATTATTTCTTCAAATAAATTTCCTGCTCCTTTCTTCTTTTTCTCCTCCTCCTCTTCCTCCTTCTTCTTTCTCTATAGTAAACATAATTGTGTGCTTGGTGCTGTCCCAGAGGGCCCTTAAACCATCTTCATTTTTAAAACTGTTTTTTTCTTTTTTTGCTGTTCTGATTGGTTGTTTTCTACTAGTCTGTCTTCCAGGTTGCTGATTCAGTCTTCTGTATTAGCTAATTTGCTCTTGATTCCTTCTAGAGTATTTTTCATGTCAATTATTATATTCTTCAGCTGTCCTTGATTCTTTACTGTACTTTCTAAATTCCTGGTGAAGTTCTCACCAGGTTCTTCTATTCCACTCTCAAGTTTGATGAGCATCCTTATGGGTAGTTACTTTGAATTCTTTATTAGGCAAATTACTCATTTCTATTTCATTAGGGTTTTTCTCCTGGAGATTTTTCTTGTTTCTTCATTTGACAGATATTATTGTCTTCTCGTTTTATTTGACTTTCTATGATTCTTTACATAAATTAAACAAAAGAGCTATTTTTCCCAGTCTTGAAAAAGTGGCCTTATGTAAAAACAGCCTCTGTGTAGGCTGTGTGTGCCAGGTGGTTTGGGCAGGTAAGTTGGAGCCGAGCCGGTGCCTGTGGTGTCTAAGGCACCAGCTGCTGGACTGAGTGACTCTGAATGTGGAGGCCAAGTGTGTGTAGTAATGCCTGCTGATCCTGCTTGCTCCCTTTGTTTGGAGACAAACCAGGTTCCAGGAGATGTGGCCGGAAAGGAGCTGCAGTGGCCTTGCAGGTAGACCAGAGCACCTAGATAGAGCTCCCACCTGCCCTATTGAGGTAGAGGTAAATGTAAACAATGGCACTCACTGTCACTTTTGATCTTGAAGATCCCAGAGAACTCCCAAGGCTCTCAGACAAGATATGGAAGCAATCTAGGTGTCCACTGATAGGTGACTAGATAAAGAAGGTAATATATATATATAAATATACACACACATATATATATATACAGTGAAATATTACTCAGCAAAAAAAGAGTGAAACCTTGCCATTTGTGGTAACATGGATGGACCTAGAGGGTATGCTAAGGGAAATAAAATAGATAGAGAGGGTAGATGCCACATGGTTTCACTTATATGTGGAATCTAAAAAACAAATGAAACAATACAGAAATAGACTCATGGATACAGAGAACAATCTGATGGTTGCCAAAGGGCAGGGAGATGTGCGTGATAGGAAAAAACTTAAAAATAAATAAATAAATAAAGTGTTAATAAATAAAATATAAGCATTGAGAAAAATAAACATTCTTACCTTAAAAGCTATCTAAAAAGAGGCAGTGAGCCCAGCTGGTGTGGCTCAGTGGTTGAGCATCGACCTATGCACCAAGAGATCACTGGTTCAATTCCCAGTCCGGGCACATGCCCATGTTGTGGGGCAGATGCCCAGTGAGGAGCATGTTGTAGGTGGCCAGTCAGTGTTCTCTCTCATCGATGTTTGTTTTGTTTGTTTGTTTGTTTTACATTTATTTATTTATTTATTATTAATTTATTTTTGTTACAGATGTTTCTCCTTTTTTCCCCACTGACACCTTCTTCCCCATCCCCCCCTACACCCCGTCACCAGCTTTGTTGTCCGTGTCCATCGGTTCGATGTTTCTATCTCTCTCTCCCTCTCCCTTCCTCTGGCGCTAAAATCAATAAAGAAAAAAAATTAAAAATAATGAAAAGAGGCAGTGCGCTCCATTTGGTTCATTGGCAGGAGTTGACCTACCTCTGGACTAGACTGCTATCATCTTGAAGGAAGGATTACCTGTGAAATGTAAAACATAATTCCCAGATAATATAGAACACACAGAAGACTATATATATATTCACATTTCATTGAGCATGGATATGCTTGAAACCAACAGGAAGAAAAGAACTTTGTCAACTCACTTGTAACAATAACTACTATGTATTTAAACACATAGGTACACTAAAACATGCTACCACAGGGTAATAACTTCAGCTTCTCCTAAAATAAATTATTCTTGGACTGAAATTAGACACTAACTTAAAAGCCCACATTGAGCAAAGATGAATAAGCTATTTCCTTTTTACTTAAGGGGAAAAATATTATGTCAAATTGATTGCACAAAGAGTTCCTGCACATATATAAATTCTTCTACTGGGTCTCATTATTGCCCTTGGTGTACTTTATCTTCAATCATTTCGTTTAAGGATGAAATCTGCAACATTCTACAAGAGTTTGTGTGTATAGGCAACAAGTGTTTAAAGATGAGAGACAAGAGACAAAAAGTAGTTAAGAAAGTTTCCTAAGGTCACACAGCTACCACATGCAGAGCTTGATTCAGGCCGAGGCAGTATGACCCTAGAACTCTCTCTTTTCAACACTGTGCTATTTTAAAATCGTCGCACCTTTTAATTTTCAGGCTAATAATACTGTTTCTCTCCAAGGGAAACTGTTCCCTCTATAAAGAGAGAATGAGAGTTTAAAAATATTTCACCCACTTCAATAAATAAACTGTGATACATAAACATTCAAGTCTTAAGTACAGGCTATAATAGTCTCGTCAGCCTGGTAAAGTGGGTCCTATCCAAGACCTACTCAGGGAAACCACTTGGGTTTTACACAGACCCAAAATAGCCTTTTTGGAAAGAAGCTTAGGAATATATATATATAATTTTTTGTAAGAAAGTAAGGTAAAAATTCATTATTCTATAGAAATGCTCACTTTGCCAGGTTTCACTATATATGTGAAGCATAATTAAATAAATAAAATTTCAAGTTGGTGTTAGTAAAATACTGCTTAGACAGAAATGTTTCCACCCAACATAAAAGCTAAGCAAAGTTCACGTTATTCTAAAGTACTAATTGTAGCATATACTGCAGGTGCCATGGTCTCTTTTGGAGAGAGGATGTTGGTCGAAGGTCTATTTCAGAATGCTAAATATAGGGGCTAGCGGGTAAGTCCCTTTGGCAATTCAGGCAATTTTCTCTTCAAAATCTTTTGTTACTTTGTGTGAATTTGATTTGTATAGGTGGCACACCGGGATAAAGTGACAGCTTTCTAAAGACTCCCTTTTTAATAATGTTCTTGGGCCTAGAGAACTAATTATTTAGCCATCAATCAAAGGCATCTTTCACACTTGTGTGCTATGCAATTCCAAAGGATGAGAGTTGGCAAACTTGTAAGCGAGAGTGAGTGTAGGTACAATTAAAATTTCTAGAACAAATTCTTGTATGTGGTGAGACATGGGTGCTGATGGTGAATATTTCTGCACTAATCTACTCGGGGAAAGTAGGATAACTTGATTCAGTAAATATTTCTGAGCCTCTACGTTGTGCACTGCAGAATGTTGGACATAGCCAGCCACTGCGTTTCTGTGGGATTTCTTTTATTTTTTTCCCATTCTTCTTTTGTATTTCAAACATTTTCTTTTCTAGGAAGAAGTAACAAATGGATCAAATGTTGAGGTTTTTTTCCACCCCTCTCACCCTGGATTTTACCCCCGTCACCCAGAATGGCATGTAGCTTGTTCTGCTTCATCCCTTCCAGGGAGGATTATGACACATTCCAAAGAAGTCACAGCAAACTTTCCTGGATGTTGTTTCCCAAAGCTTAAGCCAAGGTTAACAAATCCAAACTCTTGGAGGAGCATGCTGGATGAGCTAGTGGGCGTGTGGTTTGGGTAAAGAAGGCAAGAAGGCAGCTGCTGCTCCATCTCAGCTTTGTTCTTTGATGTGAGCTTGGAGACACCGAACCTCCTTTTATTTTATTTTTTAAGGGAATTTGGAAATCCAACCTTTTAATACAAAGAACTCCTGGACCCTGCCTAATTAGGAGAAGAGAATTAGACAGAGAGATACGTTTCCTGAGACTAAAAAGAGGTCTTTTCCTGGGCTCAGAAAGGGCTCCGGAGGGAAGGTGAGCTCTGCCCACAGCCTGTGTGTGGCAGCCCCTCTGTGGGCAGAGAGGGGGCGTGGCTTCGTGGAGCTCTAGGGCAGAGGGATCCCAGGCACTGGGACTTTCAGGGAGGCAATAAAATGAGCGTTGGTGTAGAAACCCATTTTAAAGGAAGAGAAGAAACTCTGGATATAGACAATAAATTTAAAATGTTTAATTGCTTGCATAAGATAATACATTGAGACACCTATAGCAGAGTGGTTAAACAACACCTGGTTTCAAAGACTGAGTCAAATCACGAATCTCAAATTCACTTGCTGTGCATCTTGAGGAAACTTATTGAAACTCCCAGTGAATCAGTTTCCTCACCGGTAAAATGGGAATAGTGCTGAATAATACTAAGCCTACCTCACAGTATTATGAGAATGAAAGAAAATTATATGTGTATTCTGGTATGTTGAATAAGCAGAACTCATAAGGTATCATCAGAAAACATCTTTATTTTAATCTCCCGCTGTCTTTTCAAAAGTTATTTGGTAGGGAAGTCCTTCTTCTGCCAGCGGATCGATTCATTTTCTGCTTCATTTAGTTACTAAGAAATATTTCCGATATTCAAGGTTGCAAACACGTCCTCAGTTCTGAAAATGGTCTGACCCCCGATCACAATAAAACTCCCAATTTGATTTAAAGTCAGGTCTTCTCTCCCACGTCGGGAAGGTGAGAAGGGAAGGGAGGAAAGCGCTCACTAGTGCCCCCCCTCCACCCCCGGACTGGTGGTGGTTAAACATGGACTGTTCCTTGGCCACTTTTGTATTTGCTTCCAGGGCCCCCACTGGGACTCTCCAGCCATGCAGGCGGTGCATTGTCCTCCAGCGGCACCTCTGCCCTCAGCCTGTTTCCTTTTTCTTTTTTCTCTGCTGGGCCACAGTGCCGGCTCTACTGCTCGCTGTGCGATGACTTCCCCAGACGGTCCTCTGGGGCGGGTTTGAAAACAGCTCCATGCTGGCACCTGGCAAGTGTTATGTGTGTGTCATTGTTATTACTGTAGCTGGAAATGACACATTTAAGAGAAGATACATTTATCTAGTTCCAGATTAAGCACCTTATACTGTAGATACATTTAAAGGTGTTTTTATTTTAATAAAAATTTGACAATTTCATGCTTGTCCCACGTACCTATTGTAAGTGCCATACATGAGTTCACAAGGTGTGAATGAGCCAACATAGAACACATTAACTAGATATATGTGGACTTTTATGAAAGGGGCATGGAAGGCGTGCGGAAGAAGGCAGCATCTGAACCAGCCTTGGCCGGTGAGGAGGGCTTCGCCATGGTACCCCCAGATAGCGGGGAGGGTGAAGGAGTGGCGAGCAGAGGCGCAGAAACGTGTCTGGACAGCCGTGGGTGACTGTGTTACCGTAGAGTTCAACTGTGGGTGATGAGGAAAGCGAGTATTGATGGAGGGTTACTGAGTGGCTCATTTGGACTACCTGGTTTCTTCTTCTCGGCTCTGTGAGGCAGGTGTTATCATCCCTTCCTGTGCACGAGGAAACCGGGCCTTGGAGAGGGGAAGGCAGTTGTCTGAGCGCCTCCCTGGCGAGCGGGAGCTGGGGTTGGACCTGGGTCTGTCCTGTGCAGCACGAGCGCACTGCTGTGGCACCCAGGGCCCTTTGCTGCGGGGACTATCGAAGGGCACTCACAGTATGCTTTGGATCACAGAAAATTCAGGAGGGGCTCCTTAAGAGAAATTTTAATTATATACTTATATCTTGGAAACATGTTTAGTTTTTACTATTATAGTCACTTTTATAATTTCCTGCCATTCCTTTCTTCCTTGTTTCCTCCCTCCCTCTTTTTTTTTCTTCCTTTGTCAAATACTTCTTAATCTAAGGACTGCGTTAGTCCGCAGATATATTAGGGGGACCGGAAAGTAATGTCGTTAAAGTAATGCCATGTTAAGGGCGGAAGGGGAAGCAAATCCGTGTCAGACAGTCGAGGAACTGTCAAACACTCTTAACCAACCTTGGTCGACCATCCAAGAACATTTGCAGCAGATTGGTAAAGTAAGCGGAGCAGGTGTTTGGGTCCCACATAATCTGTCCCAAGAAAACAAAGCTAACCGGACCACCACATGCAATTTATTGCTTCAACGGCACAAATACAGAAGCGTTTTTTGATCGCTTGATCACTGGAGATGAAAAATGGGTCCTCTATGATAATCCAAAACGCAAAGGCAGTGGCTCTCTCCGAATGAATCGCCACGAAGTACAGCTAAGCCAGGTTTACACCCCAAAAAGGCACTTTTGTGTGTTTGGTGGAGTATTCGCGGGGTCGTTCATTTTGAAGTGCTGAAACCTGGACAAACTGAATGCAGACCTTTACTGTGAACAACTGGATCGAATAAATCAGTCTTTAATTGAAAAGTGCCCAGTGATTGTCACCAGAAAAGGCGTTATTCTGCAACACGATAATGCAAGACCGCACTGCGCAAGACGAACCCTGAAAAAAATTAATGAATTGGGGTGGGAGGTATTGCCTCACCCACCATACTCACCCAATATTGTGCCATCGGATTTCCATTTATTCCGATCACTACAACATTTTCTAAGTGGCAAAAAATTTGACAATTTGGATGATGTCCAAAATGCCATCTCCAGATATTTTGCTCAAAAACCAATTGATTTTTATCGATCCAGCATTGAAAATTTGTACACTAGATGGCAAAAAGTTGTTGATAACGAGGGTGATTACATCATTGATTAAAAATAAAATTTATTAAAAATTTATCTGTTTGAATTTAATGTAAAAAAAAACGACATTACTTTCCAGTCCCCCTAATACAATTACAGTTACAACTACAAAATACATGTAGTCTATGCCCTCATGGAATTATAGTTTAGTGGAGGAGATAGATAGATATCAAGTAATTTCTAACAGAAAATTTTCAAGTATAACTTTTACCCAAATGAGAGGAATTGGAGCTATTAGAATTTAAAATGAGAGGCTTTGATTTAAAAGGCCAGAGGAGACCAGTAACCTAGAACTGAGTTCTGAAAGATGAATAATAGTTAACAACATGAAGAAGGAAGAGAGGAATACCCAGGCAGCAGGAACAGCATATGCAAAGGTCCTGTGGTAGGAAGAAAATATGGGCTGTAAAGAAAGTCTTAGTGATTAGAGCTGAGCACACCGCAGGGGGGGCAGGATACAGAGTAAGCCTGAAAAGATAAGGGCCTGGGCATGCAGAGGTATGCAGTACATGTTAGACTTTGATCTTTATCCTAAAGGCAAGGGGTTCTGGTGGAAACATTTTAAGCAGGGTAGCACCATGATCAAATTGGATTTTGAGAATATAGCCCTGGCTGCACTATACAGAGCAGGCTGGAAGTGAGAGTAGTGGAAGGAAATGGAAGAGTTGGGAGGTTAAGTGGTGGAGTGATGAAAAGAGATGGAAAAATCAGGAGATGTTTAGGGGATGGAATCAATAGGAGTTTAGGATTGACTAAAAACGGGATGGCATCAAGCTGACTCTATGTTTCTAACTTAGAAACTGGACGGTATGCTATCATTGAAAAAATAAAGCTAGGAATAGGTTTTTGGGGGAGAAGTGTTAAATTTTATTTTATTTATTTATTTTAAGGGTTGGGTTGAGAGTGGTAGGGAAGACCATGCATTTTGAATTAAGGCACCTTTGAGACCTCAAAGATTTTTGGTGATGGAGTTTTAGCTTTGACTTTTCAATGTAGTTCTGCCACACCCTACCTCTAATTCCCCTTCATGGCTTCGTTCTTATGTTATAGGAAATCTTGCTCTTCACAGACTGACAATCAAATGCTGTCTTCTAGTGTCATTCACTGGACATGCACTCAGCCCCTCAGATTTCATCTCTCCCTCCCGCAGGTCCCAGAACCAGCCCAGATGCCCAGAGTAGATTTCAGGGGGCTCAGGTGACTCAGACCAAGTGTGGGACCCCTCCTGACACTGATCAGGACTGTCCACTGCTCTGTCCTTGCTTCAGCTCATCACCAATGACTCCCCACCCCCAGCACCTGACCCCATCTTGACTGCCCCCCCCTTACAGTAACTCCCCAGCATGTCTCATGCCCAGCTCCACATTACTTATGACCTACAGAGACGAACAATTCCTTCCTTCCTCTGGCCCTTGCTTCTGTCCTTTCTCAGACACATTCCATTAGATCCTTAAGTGAAACTGCTAACTTGCAAGTGAACCACCAGATGGCACCAAAACATTATATTGCAATATTAAGCTCTCACTGCACCTTCAGGGAAGAGAACCCAAACATTTCACCACTATTTTGAGATGATGATAAGGCACAGTCCCAGGTGCAACTTAGACAGAAATTAAAATTCTCATCCAAGTCCTCAGAATAGTTGGTATAAATTATATTAGACGAGAGAGAGAGAGAGAGCTTTCTTGGACTAAGATCTTCATTTTTTTTTCTCCTTAGAGTCTAGACAAGAGGCTGTGATGGACACTACAAAATGAGGAACATGAATATTCCCAGGGACCCTGTCATTTTCACTCAGTGTTTGCTTAACTGTCTTGTTCTCAGGGCTGAAGAGCTTGTTACCAAACTGCATGTCATCAAGAGTAGAAGCACAGTAGCTATCTTTTATCAAACTAATAATTAGGAGAAGTGAAAAAAAATCGGTGCATCCAGCTTTCCAGCTAAACAGAAGAGTAAAATTAACCATTTCTCCAATTTTACAATGTAATTATCATTTTGCTTCAATTGCAAAATTTAATTATCATTGACCATTTAAATTATTAAAATAGCTAATGGAATTAAAATATATCATGTTGCTATTATGTTCTAATTTCAGAATGAACATTTTTTTCCCTTAAATTAACATAATTAACAGTTTATAGGTTAACAGTTAAACTTTAAGAAACTTTAAGGTTTCTTTTTAGTAATATTTTAATGACTTAAAAAATACCACACACCTTATAAATTAACACTTTTTACTGGGTAATCAAGTATCTATTGGGAAAAATTTAGTCAAAATATCATGTCAGAAAAACCTGTAAGGGGTTGTTTTTTTCAAATTTAAGGCTCTAGGTGTTAATTGATCAAAGAATTTTCCAGGGTGACAGAAAATGGGTAAAGGAACCGTAGACATGAACTGTTATTACTTTTATTTTTCTTTGGAGAGGGAAGAAATAATCTATGAGTAAATGCATAGCACGTAGTGAATTTTAAAGTATTAAGTCATGTTAAGGATGATTTGATGATAACTGTTAGTTTTGTGAATATACCTTTATAATATTATGTGTGTGTACACTTTTTCAAAAACTTTCCAGCAATTGTAACATACATATACATAAAGTACATACATATTCCTTGTTTTACAGATGTGTGTGTGTGTGTGGGAGGGGGGGGTGCTGTGGTTTTCCACTGCACAGAGTGGGCCGTCTCACTCTAGAGCTTGGATGAATGTCTAGCTACGTCCTTAGCCTGGGGAGTCATCTGAATGTCCACAGTCCCTAAAGTGCTTCGGGATCACTCAGGCTAAAAGATGCTCTTTATTGTGGAGCTATCTTATTTTATCCCCAAGGGAATTTCACCATTTTGTATTTGTGAAAACTGTCAACGTGTCTTTCTCAAATTGCAATTATCGGAAAGAAGCAAACCAACACAGAGGGGACCCCTTGTCTTCGAAGTCATTTTATTAAGAGTAAATTAGATGGGAAAAATGATAGTCTAAAATGCATTTTCAATAGATTGCTGTCTAAAATGCATTTTCAATAGATTGCTGTCAGGCTTGCTACCTGTCAAACAGAGAGGCCTGAAGTTTCATAGTGGCATATGGATTAGCCCGGCCTTCCCTGCAGCGTGAAAACAAAAGACAATTGGTGATGCATGGGGCAAACTCATCTCAAAACAGAGATATCAACAAAGGAATATGACAGCATGAAAAGACAGAGTGCAGTCTGCTGTCCACATTTGCAAAGAGATTCTGTCTGAATCCATAACTTCAATACACTACGACACAGAAAAAGAGAAAATACACATTAAGTGTAATTGTTCATTGAGTACTTCGCTTTAGCAAATGCTAGATTTCATTCTCTCAAGTGAGGAACAAGTGGGAACAATGAACAAAATAGCTGTAGTTATAAAAAGCCATTAAAAAGAACCATGTGGAATTAGAATTATTTGATTTTTAAAAAACGCCCAGCATAGAAACTTTAATTTCAAATTTCTCATCCGCTGATCAATTGGAAAAATGAAGGCTGGAGTCACAAAAGAATCTCAAGAGCAAAAAAAACTCTTCCCCACAGTTAGAGCTTTAAGTCAGACTGGTGATGTCATTTAGTTTGGGGTTTGTTTGAAAAAGAAGTGCATCTCAAAGTTAAAGAAAATTATAGAGATCTGCTTAGGTCTGGTAAAATACAAGTATGGATTTTCTTTTAATCTCCCATGTGAAAAATTACATAGAGCACTTGTCTGACCAGTAACTCTCAATGAAATAGAAATGAAAGTTCCTCTAATAGCCATTTAAATCCATGTATCCTAAGGGACTCCAGAAGCAAGTGTAATAACACAATGCAAGAGGGAAAGTGGTGGAAAGTGGAGCATTGCATTGTACAGACGGCTGGGATTCTGAGCTTGGGATCAGATGCTATAAACCAAAGTAAGATAACTTTGGTGTAAACAGTGCCCTCCCGGGGAACCAGGAAGAGCTCAGTAGGAAAAGTTCAGGAAAGGGAAGCTTTGGGGTACCTAAAGAAGTGTGCTTGCAGGATAGGTTCAGTGTTGATTACTATTTTGTCAAATTATCCCCTGTGTGATGGCTTCCTCCCTTGTGACAGGGCTGGCTCTGCAGAGTCATTGGCTTCCTACAGAGAGTCATTTGAGGGAAGCTGGAAGGCCCTTTGGGGTGCCTACCAGAAACATATGTTAAATGTTCATGAATGGCGGGGGGCATATTTTCTAATTAACTTATTAGGGTGCTTTAGCACAACCGTGTCCTTCCTAGCAAAGTGCAGGGTCCTGAAGATCTGACAAATAGGACAAATGAGTCTTCAGGGTTGTCCTTGGTTGAACCAGAAGACACGCATATGATGCACTACATCAGAAGTCATGAGGGTTTGGAGGGGGCTGAGGATACTAGATATCATAGAGAATTAGCAGAAAAGTAGGGGCACCAGTGAAAGCATTTCCACAGTTCACAATTTTGTCTTTGAGTAGAGTTCTGCCCAGAGAATTTAGCTCATTGATATTTGCTTTAGTGCTATGCAGGGTTAAACATACATAGAAAAATTGCATGTGAGTAAAATAAACATTTTGTACATTTGTTGTTGTTGTTAATCCCCACCTGAGGATATTTTTCCATTGATTTTTAGATAGAGTGGAAGGGAGGGAGGGGGAGAGAGAGAAAGGGAGAAACATCGATGTGAGAGAGAAACACCCATTGGTTGGCTCCCAACCAGGGCCGGGGATCAAATTTGCAACCCAGGTACATGCCCTTGACTGGAAAATGAACCTGCGACCCTTCGGTCTGAGGGCCAATGCTCTAACTGCTGAGCCCAGTGGGCCAGGGCAATATTTGTACATTTTACATTGTGTTTTACACTCGTGTTTTTATTTAATGACTCTTTGTTTTTTCTATTCATTATATCTTTTGTTAATAAAGCTCTCATTTTTTTTTTTTTTCCTACAAGCCCATAGGAATAAGCATTGATTTCTCATTTTTGGAGCGTAAACTCACACCCCTGAAACAGCAATGATATAATTGCTGCTGATCGTGTTGCTATTAGATTTGTTCTCCTGGTGGTGGTACCAGCATTCACATACTGTGTCAGATAAGATTATTTTTAACTGCATAAAACAAGATCATAGTCAGTTATCCAAATAAGAGTTTACTTTGCTCTCAGAAAATAGACCAGGGGTCAGCCATCCAGGACTGTTACAGTGAATCTTGGTGACATCAGAGTCTAGATACTTTCTCTCTTTACGCTCCCCCATTTATGGCATGTGACTTTCCCTACATGGTCTCTTCATAGATCCCAGATGTTTGGTCTCTAGCCTTCTCTGAGCATCACAAGTAGAAGAAGAAAGCTACGGGGGAAAAGGGTGGTACCTTCTCAGGAAAGCAATACTCTCCTAGATATCCCCAGTCATCTTTTTTTCTTTTTTTTCTTTATTGATTTTAGAGAGCGAGGAAGGGAGAGGGAGAGAGAGATAGGAACGTGGATGAGAGAGAACATCGATTGGCCGCCGCCTGCATGCCACCCACTGGGGATCGGGCCCACAACCTAGGCATGTGCCCTGACTGGGAATCGAATCGGTGACCTCTTGCCGCATGGATCGACACTCAACCACTGAGCCACACTGGCCGGGCTCCCCAATCATCTTATACTTACTTTTTGTGAGCCTGATGACCATCCCTACCTGAGAATGCTTGAAAATACAGCTTTTAGCTGGTCACAAAGCCAGTGTTCTGTGTGTATGAAAGAACGAGAGACTAGATATTGGCAGACATATGAACATCTCGGAGTGTACATAGAGTGAAATAGGGAAATGCATTTTTAAAAAGACAAAATATTTCATTGCTTAAAGAAAATTTACTGGAGGAAAATGTAGACAAATCAAAGGGTGGTTGAAAATTCTAGTAAGAAATGTAAAGAGGTTGGTGTTTGGACCAAACGCACCAAGAAAACGATGTTTTATTTGGAAAGGATTTGACTTGTGTGGAATAATGGTGAGCAGAAAAGAACTCTAAAGTGAAGTAACAGAAAAAGCTAGCCATGACTTGTATTTTTCATAATGTTTGAAAAGGAAAGATGGGCAGGTGAATTTTACAAGGGGCTGTAATATTGACGAGCAAAGTGGGGAAGAACTATCCATTTCTGGCTTCCTGACTCTTTGCTGCCTGAGTGAGCCAACCAAGTTACTTAGCCTCTCTCCCCAGGTCTGTAAAATCCAGACAATGACTATTCCTATGTCACTGGTTTGTGTCATTAAATGTTATAATCCCCAACACATAGCAATCCATGAAAATATAATAAATATCATCAGTAGCAGCATCAATATAATCATTAATCTTATGATAAAAAACTGGGAATTGTTTCATTCATTCTGGCCCAATCTTCACACAACTGTACTGTGTGATCTTAGACAAGTTATTCTACCCTGTGCCCAGATTGTTTTCTCCAATAAAATGAATGTAACAATCTTCACAGGCTGATGGTATCAAGGCTGATGGTATCAAGCACATAACAGGATTATGTAAAACTCCTTTAAAGAAGGAAGTATTATATCCACGTGTTAGATATTCTCAATGTTACTATATTGTCTGGACTTTTTTCCCTTTCCTGTCTATTACTTTTTTTCTTTCCTACTCTCTACTGCCTCAGACGAAACTGGCACAGGGTGGAGTAAACAATATTTGGGATCTTTCTAAAGATCACAGTCGACACTTATGGATGATATCTCTTCAATCTGTAGCCACTAGTGCCCAAATACTTACCTGTAAGAAACAGAGCCATGACCTAAATATTCCAAGTGATTTTTAGCTTAAATGAAAAAATTGTGTTTTCAAACTGTGTGTGCCAGAGATCAACATACTATTGTGACATGTTACAAGTTCTAAGCGCTTCCTTTTGGTTTTGAAAAGTATTAAAATTGTCTACCTTTGTGACAAACGATTCCCAGTGGAACCAACCTCAGCTCGGAGAGTCCCCAGAGGAGAAGGTGCAGAGGATGAGCGTCTGACAGTGGGAATCCTCGGGGACCTCCACCACCACCTGCCTCTGGCCCCGGGCAATGCCACATGCACTGGCCTCAGCAGCTCCACAGTTCCCACGCGCATCGCTGGCTTTAGTCACTTTAAGTGGTCCCTGGTAAGTAGTATAGAAATGGTTTCAGTTGGATATTCGTGAGTTTTAGAGCATTGGTGGATTCCACTATGTTCTTTGTATGCCTTCTGTATAATTTTCTACTTGTGCAATATATTGAATTTCTGTTTCAATTTTCCATAATTTTGCTTAAGGGCCACTTAGTACTCAATAACAGCTTTTTCCAAATTGATGCATCAGAACTTTTGCTATTTTTTGCCATTAATTCTAAACCTTTAAAATGAGGATGAGTAATGGCTGGCATTTTTCTTTTTTAAGTATTAGAAAGAAAGAGTTCTTTATATTTGGCTTCAGTTCTCCTTTAATTTATCTCTCTTTTCTGAGCTTTCGTATCCTTCTTATAGACAAGATCAAAGTCATCCAAGATGCCAGCACTTAGACAAAGCATATGGGTGCCATTGTCTTCATCTGGTCCCTATGGTCTGGGACAAGTTCTCAAGGACACAGGACTAGGGAACTCCATTCATTAGATGTTGAGGAAGTGTTTAAAACCAGGAAACCAACCAGATATTAATTTATAAATAAGAAGACCAATGTGCTAATTTACAATAAAAATATTTCTTATTGTGACCAGAATATTTATGACTAATACAAGAATACAAATCAAGGCTTACATACCATCTGAGCATATACAAATAAGAAATTAATATATCATTGATTAAAATATGTTCTGACTTCCTACCTTGACAAACATACTGTCACCATAATCTAGAAGGCTAGGTTAGAATTAGAATTCTTCACTTTCCTTATGAGTTTCGTGGTTTCCAAATCCACACTTGTGCCCTTTAGCCCCCAGCCCATCTCTTTTCATCCCTGGTTCTTTCTCTGCCCTACCAAGGGTCTAACATCCATGTTGTGGACACCTTAGCATGCATAAGTACTAGTTCAACCCATTCCACCAGCAAACAGCCACCCACTGGCCGCTCATCTGCCTGCCTTTGGGAGGTGAGACCAGGGAAAAGCCAGTGCAGTCTCTTGAGGCAAATTTGGAGCCATTTGGACAGGAAACTCTAGGGTCCAGGGCACTCACAACATGAGGTTACAGCCATCCCAGCTGCCTAGAGTAGATTTCAGTTGGTTCAGGTGCCTTATGCTTATGACCTTGACTCCGACCACAGTGAGGGACCCCTCCTGACACGGATTAGAGTGATCCAGCCGATTTGTGCTTGCTTTATCTAGTTTTTGCTAGTTTAGCTTTATTACCACTCATGACCCCTCTCCCATTTTGACCACTGCCTCCCCTACCAGCAATTCCCACCCTCCCACACATTCCCTGCTCTTCCACTCTGCCCAGAAAACTTCGTGTACACTGTCAAATTTTCGTTTCCAGAAAGGGCAAAAACTGATTACATGTCATCAAACAGATTTTAAGTCTGCAATATTGAAATTCCCCTGTCACCTTGTCTGCACTTGCGGTGGGTCTCTTAACTCCTTACTCACCTGTTCTTAAGAATTTCCTGGGTTTGTATACCTATGACTGATCTCATTTAATAGGTGAGCTTCCTTCATCATTACCAGAAATCATTGAGAAATATTTCACTAGTTATCAAGATGCTCGTAATATAAATTTCTCCCTAATTTTCTTAAGTAACTATTTAGTAAAGTTCCTCCTTAAATAAATACCTTAAATACCTCATTACAAGAACAAGTAGTTCTCAAACTCTAGCAAACATCAGAGTCATTTGGAGAGCATGGCTAAATCTAACAGCTAATGGCTAAACCCAGTGGCTAAATGTAATGGACACATTTCATGTCCTTTAGATTCTTAGGAATTTCTGATGCTTTTGAAGGGATTGATTGCTACCTCTATATTCTCTCCTCTCTGGGCTTTATGTCACACAGCTTTCTGGTTCTTCTGTTTCTCTGGATGCTCTGCTGTTCTTGCTGGACACTCCATTTGGAAAGCCTCTACCCACTGACCTTTCTAGACCAGGGACCAGTGTCACTTCCCAAAGAAGCAGTTCCTTTCCTTATCACAGAAACATAGATGACCCCTGCTTACTCTTTCCCATTCTATGTTCCCTAAGCTGATATCATTCCCTCTGTAACACCTGGAATGGGATATGTTTACCAGTCTCCTTGCTCAGGGGGAATTTTGACCAGTTTCTGTTTTATTCTCCCAAGGGTTTCCAAATAATATGTGTGAAGACTTCCTCTGATCCATTATCACACTGCCAGGTACTAGTGCCCAGTCTCATTCTTTGTACGTAGTAAAGGGAAGCCTATGCGGGGTACATAAGAAGGGTGAAAGCAAAGTCTCTGGATTGGGACACCGGTCAACTGCTAGGTATCCACTTGACAAAGTGCTGGTTGCCCATCAGGGGAAATTCTCTACGGATGCAGATGCCAGTGGTGGACCTGCTAGCATTGTCTTGGGAGCATGGAATGTTCTGCAGGCCTGGTATCGGAGGATGGACACTCAGCTTCCATCCGTCCCCTGAATGCCTGAACCGTGCCGTGGCTGCCCTCTGCTGAAAATATTTTCAGTTTGCACAGCTTTAATGGGTTTGGCCCTCTCTTCCCTTTCCCATTTAACTCTCTGCTCTCATCCTCTCCCCTTTTATCTCTCCTCCCTGCTTCATAAAAGGAGAAGCTTTATCTTTCAAGCAATGTTTTATCCATTATAGGAGTGCATGTCCTCAAGGCTTAAATCCTTGGAAGCAGAGTTGTGAAGAAGGAAGACTTCTTTTTTCTTCTTCTTTGCTGTTTCACCCAATTATGTTGCTCTCCTGGGTAATATGCCCAACACAGAGCAGGTGCTTCTCTGTAGGATGATGAGAGGGTGAGAAGTGCTCTGTCTGAAAAAAAAAAAAAGGTTGGTTATTATGCCAAACTATAACCTAAGATTCCATTTCTTGTGCTACTAGACGATGTAACTACAACCACTCAGCGGCCAGGAACTCTGTGTGCTATTCAGCTTTGTAGCTACCTTGCCTGTTACACCTGTCAGGCTTGTCATATTTACCAGGGGATCAGATGGTAGCATAATTTTTGCACAAAACGATAGCCTATTGCCACCATCTTCAGAAAAATTGCAAAGACTGCACAGTTAACCCCAACTATCAATGCAGCCTTGGGGCTATCGACCAGTAGGCCTGAGAAGAGCCTCTTGAATAGTCATTGCCTCTCTCCTCCAAAGCTCTATTTCTCCATATAATCCAGGGTCAGGAGTAGCAGCGAGAATGCCAGCAGCAGCCCCATATGTGCAAGTCAAGCATCTTTCCATCTGCTCCCTCCTTAGGGAAAATCTAACGCTAAAATGACTTTCTAAGCGAAGGAGGCACAACTGCCGTCACCACCATCCCCACCGAGTCGCAGGATGAAACCCCTCTTCTCCCCATGCTCTCATTCCTTCTGGACACATTCTGAATGGCAGTGATGATCCCCTTGCTGCTGGGTCGCCGGCTCCAACAGCACCTCCTTCACTGCTCTGGCCTCCACCCATTTATCTTCTGGCCCTGGGAGCCAGGGAGACAGGACTATTTCTATCTCAGGCATCTGTGTTTCTGATCAGCCGGCGTTTCAGGCCAATCTAAGTGTGAGGAAGAACTGGAACGACTGCACATGTCTCTGAAGTTGTGCTTTCATGTGGGCGAGGGGCACAGAAGTGTGTGCTGAGCAGAAATGTGAGAGTCGGAGGCAGAGATTCTGGGGAGAGGGGAGACACCATCGCTGTCTGTGAGAGTCCAGTGGGACGTGGGCAGTGGGGGAAAACCTTGGACAAATCTGGCAAAGTCTGCATGTTTCTCTCTCTAAAAATGAAATGATATCTACATAGAATCACTTATTACTCCAGCCCTGAAATACAAAATAATTTTGAATGTAACTGGTAATTGAAAATATAAAAACAACAACAACAAAAATAAAAATTAGAAGAAAAAAAAGACTCAAAGGCATCAAGATTACAGACTGGCTATGTGATCTTAGTTGGGTTTTTGTTTTTGTTTTTTATTTTTATTTTTTACTTTAGTTTACTGATCTTTGTAGAGGTCCAGCTTTTCCAAAGGAGCTATAAATTTACATTTAAAAATTTTTTTATTAATAACTCTTAGCTCCTCTTATTTCTTTCACATACCATCCTTTCCTCAAGAAGAAACATTTCATTCTGATTTAGTTGATTTGAAGGTGGGCCTGGCCATCTGTATTATTTTAGTTCTCCCATGTGATTCTGCTGTATAGGCAGGGCTGGGAACCGCTGACTGAGAACCTGCAAGACTGTTTCATTCTAACGTGTTACTTGATGAGTCAAAAAGCCACTAAGAATTTACTGATACAATCTTTTGTTTTCGAGTTCCATATTGTAACAGTGTGACATCTTTTAATTCTGTAATTTGTTTTCAACAGAAATATGCTGGAATTGGTCCATAGGGCTGAATGGATTGTTTCTTTTGTGACTGAACATAATGCCATGGTAGCTTACATTTTTATGGTCCTTTGCATTTTATCAACAGCTTTTATGCAATCTCCTTTTATTCTCAAAACAATTTCTCATGGTCAGTGTGCTGGTGTTTGTAATGAGATGGGGGAAAGAGTTCTGGAATGCTGGGTAAACAATATTGTAAAAAAGTAGCTTTTATGTTTGCACCCAATCCACCCTCTAGTCCCAACAGGTCAGAGTCAGAGATGTGACAGAAGGAACACACTTCAGAAACCTGAGGAAGTATAAAGCCTGCCCCTGTGTGGGAGAGGGAAGGAGGAAAAACTAAGAAATGAGAGGAGGCAATTGGTCAGACATGGTTGTACGCCTTTCTTTCTCTGGGTTGAAAACCCAAGAGGGCATCTGGGAGAGTGGCAGTCATTTCAGAGGGCATCTGAAGACAGAGCGGTACACTGGCTTCCCACTGAAACACTGGGAAGAGTAAAAGTGAAAGCAGGACATACTTGTGCAAAGCTCCTTGTGACATGGGAAGGATGCAGACCTTCTCTTGGCCCCCACAGGGAAGCATAAACTTGAGAGTCATTGGGCTTGCTCTGAGGCTGTGAGGTGGGAAACATATTAAGACTCAAGTACCCACCAACAGACAAGTGGTACATATGTACAGTGGAATATTACTTGGCCATAAAAAAGAATGAAATCTTACCATTTGTGATAGCATGGATGGACCTGGAGGGTATTATGCTAAATTAGTCAGAGAAAGACAATGTCATATGATTTCACTTATATGTGGAATCTAAAGAAGAATATAAACAGACCAGCAAAACAGAGAGACTCATAGATACAAAGAACAGACTGATGGTCCCAAAGGGGGATGGGGGTGGCGAACTGGGTGAAAAAGGGAAAGAGATTGAGAAGTACAGGTTGGTAGTTACAAAATACTTGCAGGGATATAAAGTACAGCATAGGGAATATTAGTCAATAATATTGTAATAATTATGTATGGTGACAGTTGGGTACTGGAAATATCAGGGGGAATACTTTGTAAAGTATATGATTGTCTAATCACTATGCTGTACACCTGAAACCAATACAAAATGATTTTTTAAAAATATTTTTTCTTTATTGATTTTAGAGAGAGAGGAAGGGAGAGGGAGAGAGAGAGAAACGTTGATGAGAGAGAACATTGCTTGGCCGCCTCCTGCACGGCCCCCACTGGGGATCAGGCCCACAACCTGGGCATGTGCCCTGACTGGGAATCGAACCAGCGACCTCTTGGTGCACGGATCGATGCTCAACTAGTGAGCCACACCAGCTGGGCAATACAAAATAATTTTGAATGTAAATGGTAATTGAAAATATTAAAAACAACAACAACAAAAAAATAAAAATTAGAAGAAAAAAAAAGACTCAAAGGCATCAGCAAGAGAATCAGCAAAAGCCCAGGTAGAGCCAAGTTATCAGGTAAGGGCAACTGTATATCTAACTTAATTCTCTCTTAAACTCATGAAAACTATTTCAGACCCTGGATTATCTCACTGTTTCCCCCTTATCAGAACTTAACCTGTGTCTCTTCTGTGTGGACACTGGTCTGGATTAAGTGATGGCTGGATGATTTAATATAGGCAATTAAACCTGAGAGGGGTGGAATAAAAAGACTAGGTGGTAAAGAGAACTCGTCCAGTTTCAGTGCTTTCTGGTGTGGTCTCCTTAAACAAGTCACTTAGCATCCCTCAGCTGAGAGTTCATCTCTCAGCACCAGACACTGGGAAGATGGAAGTTAACTACATCACTCTGCTTGCAAGTTTTGGTCTCTGGGTCAGTGCAGAAGTCCTGATGCCTAAAATAGAGCCTCATTTACAGTAAGCACAAAATAAGGAATTGTTGAATGAAATGAATAACTGTCTTAGCTATGAAGCTTTTAGCTACAAGTCAAACTCTCTTCTAATTGAAGAAATGTATTGGATAACTTAATTGAAAATGTCCAGAAGGCTGGCAATGATCAGGTATGATTAAATGAATGGCCTTATTTTCTTGTGATGCTGTGACTTTGCCTTCCTGCCCATGCTGACTCCATCCTCATACCAGTATTGAGATGGCTGCAATGTTCTACACCTTGAAATACACCAAGAAAATTCAGGGAAAAAGAGGCCATTTGGTGATCTCTCTTTGGACTAAGGAAATGACTTTCCCAGAACGCCCATCACACCTCTCTTCATGTCTTATTTGACCAAATTGTACCACATGCTCATTTGTGAGCCAAAGTCTGTTTTTTAATCAAGAATTCACCAGATTAGCCATATTATTTTTAAAAATTTAATTTTCAATTATAGCTTACATTCAATATTATTTTGTATCAGTTTCAGATGTACAACATAATGGTTAGACAATCATATACTTGACAAAGTGTTCCAAGTGTACTTGACGAAGATGTTTCAAGTACCCACCTGACACCATACATAGTTATTACAATATTATTAACGATATTCCCAATGCTGTATTTTACATTCCCATGACTGTTTTGTAACTACCAATTTGTACTACTTACTCGCTTCACCTTTTTCACCCAGGTCCCCAGCCCTCCTCCTCTCTGGTAACCATCAGTCTGTTCTCTGTGTCTATGAGTCTGTTTCTGTTCTGTTTGTTTATATTATTCTTTAGATTCCACATATAAGTGAAATCATATGGTATTTGTCTTTCTCTTACTGACTCCTTTTATTTAGCTTAATATCTTCTAGGTCCATCTATGCTGTCGCAAATGGTAAGATATCTTTTTTTTTTTAATGGCCAAAATAATATTCTATTGTCTATATGTACCACAGCTTAACAAATGTCTCTAACTGAATGGCTCAGGCCTGGGTTCTGTGCCCACCACTTGCAAGAACAATGTGATTATCTTTAAAACAATCAGTCTCTGAACATAGCAGCGGGGTTATATGTGGTTATACTTGAACCAAATTAGGGTCCTTTGTGAAAAGAGAAAATGGACAGCCCACCACTAATCTTGAGCACAGTGTGTAAGCACCAGCCACCATATGTGACATGTGGTGGCCTCTCAACGAATGCCCCTCCATTTCTCTTAACAATATGACTTGTGTAAGGTCTCAAGGAACGTGAACACGTTTTGAGTGGTGGACAGTGAGCAATTTAATGTGACTGGGGAGTACATAAGTTGTGTCCCAGTAGCACATAACACACTGACCTGAGAATTTTTGGAAAGGGCTATTTATAAAACCAGGGATAAAGACCACTCAGGGTAGCTTATGTTGGTTTTTCTAAGTTCACCCGGCTGTTGGCAAAAGGTAAGTTAAGAATCACAGGTTCCTGGTTTTTAGTTCTAACTCCATTCTATTTAATATTGCATTCAGCCAAACAAAGGTAAGTGCGCATTTTTTGCAAGGCACCCTGGACAAACAAGGTGGGGTGATGAGGCAGTAAAAATGTAGCAAAGGACATGTGATGAGGGGGCTAGCGAGAGGCCAGATTTAGATGCCTTTCCGATTCTCTTACCTGAGTTCACAGTGGCCCTATTTCCTCACCCTTGGACATTTGGCAGTGTCTCTCTTCATGCTGACAAATGCTTGAGACATGCATTGGGCAGCTCAATTAACATAAGAATTTATATGGCATCAAAATTAGGTCTTCTATTGTTAATTAGTATCCATGCCTGTGTAAACTAATTATAACAGTTAGGCCACATAGATACACTATCCACTTTATGAAGCAAGATCTGTATTTCTTTTTGCCATGAGAATAATTTTATTTTTCGTGGTCACCATAGAGTACTGAGGCTCACATGAGCTTCCTTTAAAATCTCTTACAGTTCAAGCTTGTTAGCCATCTTTGGTTCATCTCCCAGGGAGAAAACTTTCCCAGTCCGATCTCTCAGATGTGCAGTATTGAGTCTTCAGGTAAACAGGAGGAGGAATGGAAGCAGACCCCACCCTTGAAAAGACTGTCAAGAGCAGACTGATTTTGTGATTGGTTGTCTTTAATCTTTCTTGCCCTTTGCATCCTCCTTCTTCACTTCTTGGGCACCAGTACCCAATGCCATTTGCATTTGAGGGCTATCCTTTAGAGCGTAAGTTTCTGTGTGAAATCAAGTGAGCTTTTGAGAGTAAAGAAGGCCAAGTTGTAATTTATTGTGACAAAACTTACCATTTGATTTTATCAGGTGAGTATGAGATAATCTGTGGAAACTCAGATGTGCTAAATGCTGATACCTGTTAGATGAGATTTTCTTTTTCCTTTATTGATTTTAGAGAGAGAGGAAGTGAGAGGGAGAGAGAGATAGAAACATTGATGAGAGAGAAGATTGATTGGCCGCCTCCTGCATGCCCCCCACTGGGGATCAGGCCCACAACCCAGGCATGTGCCCTGACCAGGAATCGAACTGGTGACCTCTTGGTGCATGGGTTGACGCTCAACCACTGAGCCACACCGGCCAGACTAGATGAGATATTTTAAGCCTAATGTTCTGAGTCCAAAGTAAGAATCTCTCCTCTTTCCAAATGTGACTCTCATCAAATCCTTGGATCCCTTCTAATAATATTGACAATTTGGCAAAGAGGAGAAAACCTTGAAATTATCCTAAACTAGAGAAGTAGACAACTATCCAAGGCATGTCATAAGAAGTCATTGTCATTGCCAATATATTTCTTGCAAACAAAGGTGATAAATACTGGTGGGTAAAAGTTGATCATAAATGTCAACAATCTCCTCAAACATGTGAAATTAATAAGAACTAATTACATCACAGCCATCTTCTCTAATACATAAGCATTATCTCTATAATCTTGCAAGGTCAAAATGGTCCTCTAAGGTCACTGGAGATCATCTTCTCTATGTCACATCTAGGCAAGCTTGTCTACTTCTCCTTGTCCTGTACAAAGAAATGAAAGACTTTCCTATACAATTTTTGCCTGTCTGACTTCTGACTAGTGTGAGAGAGAATTAGATGTGTTTTATTTTTCTTTTTACTCATTACAGAATGTTATTTTGGCCTTAAGTAAGTATGGAGCAAACTCTCACATAGTTTATTGCAGTTATCATCTGAACTGTTATTTAACAACAATTCATGAGAAGAGAGTATAAATGGGAAATGTTTGCTGTGCTCAGGCCTTTCTCGCATTATGGATTTTTTGGAAGGTGCTCACCTTTTGTGCAGAACATCCCACTTCAGGATGTTGTAGTTGGAGGACAACTTGGAAGAAGATGATGTGAAACTTAAACAAATTAAGGTAATTCAAGACCTGTGGCTGTCAGCTAAGTAGTAAAGCATACCCGACAGAATGAGCACTGGGACTGTGGCCATGTGAAGGCATTCAAGGCTCTTTGGGTGCAATTCAAGATAAAAGCACACTTATGAGTGAAGTGAAACGCCTAATTTCATTCTTCTGATGTTCTCTTGCTTGCTTCTTTTGAGAAATTTTACTATTAGATTTGTTTGTTCACAGCTAAATGCACAAAGTCATGTAACAAGTTATAAACAAATATGGACATATTTATCAAATCGTGTCTGTAGAATGTCTTGGATAGTTGTCATTATTTTAATCTTAAAATTCAAACCAAAACAACTGCTTAATTTGTGCAATTCTGATAACCATGTGGCAGCAATGAACAGGAGAAAGCACGGTCCAGAGGAGACCCGGACAACTCATTCAGGGTGCCCCCCGCACCTGCAGGGAGATGGGGATGGCACGGCAGCTCCATGGAGGTACAAAGTGCACGGACAGAAACACCCTGAACCTGGAAATGACTGCAAAAAACAAATCTGGGATATTTGTAGCAATTTTTTTTTTGTTACACCACTTGAATTTCTATATGAAGTTATACTTTTTGGCTTTTTTAAAAGCAAAAACAAATAACATGATATGAACTATAGACTACCAAATTGTCAGGGAAGGGTGTAGAGGAGTTCGTTTTGCTGCTGCTTATTGCTCAGCAGAAAGAACATGGTCCCTGTTTTGCTTTCGTGGTCTCCTATTGCAGTGAAGTGAAATTAAGATTTTTATATATCAAAAAGAAGAGGCTAGAATTTCAGGAGTTAAACAAGTAACCAACGCCACTAAAACAATGAGAAATTAAAAGTATGTTCTTTTAAAATTTCATTGGTGCCCCTCTGTTTTCAATCTCCCTGCTGTCCAAAAAACAACAAAATCCTCCAGAAACTAGCAACTTGTGAAAACCAAATACAGTAAGCCATATTTTTTTTTCTAAAGAGAATATACTCAAAATGTTTTCAACAGTTCTTCAACGGGGAGGGCACCAAGGTTGTGGTGATGATCTTGAAGTCCTCACAGTGAGAGTCCAGGAAGGGTTTAGAAGAGAACTTCCTGCAAGAAGCCCGCTCAGTCTACGAGAAAAGTTTTCTTGAAGAACATTACATGGTGGACATAGATGCCAAGCCTTTCCCCTGCTCCCCCATCCTTTTGCAATGGGAACATTCCTTTGAACAACCACGAAGTGAACTCAACTTCAGCTCTAGGATTTTTCAAGGAAGTAAACTATCAGTTCTATTCCCAGACAGTCTTCTACCCTCTATGCCTCCAGGCCAATGATACCTCTTGTCACACTTTATATTGCATTCCAGTGACTTCTATACATGCCTATGTACATGCAAAGCATCTGCAATGGACACTTTTTTGGGGTGGGGACATTGTTATGTATTCTAAGTTGTCTAAGGCTATTCTGTGTGATGAATGTGCTGATACCTTTCTGCTTTTATTTTTTTGTTTTGGCCAATCACCTCTCAGTTTATCTTTTAGCTCCCATGGCACACATAATCACAGTCTATCTCTTAATCATCGCTCAACACAGTTTCATCTCTGAAACTACATACTTTAGCAGATACAACCTTCATTATGCTTTTGGCCTTTTTTACTCATCTTTCTGAACTGAGAATTTTTAAAGTAGTAAACCTGTAATGAATTACAGGTCCTACAACACATCTGCTCTCCTTCCAGACCATGTAATATTGCTTGCTATAAAAGCAGCGGATTCCCTAAGCTGTGGCTCCTCTCCTGTGGCACACTCCACTCTGCGTTCAGGTTCTACCTGGCTCGCTGTGTTGCTCTGTGGTATGTGAAGCTTAGAGATCCACCACGATATGCTGATACTCATGCTATTGCTTTTGCTGTGAATAGCAAAGTTCTTTGTCTGACAAGGAGTATTGTGTCTTATGTCAGAATCCATGAGACTGTAGAAGGCTACTTATTAGTTTGTATAGTTATTTCAGTTGGTGTTCTAAGCTTCCAGCCCTCCTCCATTCCATTATACTATTTAAGTAGGGCAAAATCTCCACAGTTGTGAACCTGTGCATCTGCCTGAATGCACATGCCTCCCTCCCTCCCTGTCTCCCTCCCTGTCTCCCTCTTTCCTTCCCTGTCTCTCTTCTTCCCCCTCTCCTCTGTCCCTTCCTTCCCTCTCTCCTTCTCTCCATCTTTCCATCTATCTATCTATCTATCTATCTATCTATCTATCTATCCATCCATCCTTCTCTATTACTTGTTATCTACAATTTTTTATTTGTTCAACAAATATTTATCGAGTACCTCCTATATATCAGGCACTATTCTAGTCCTGCCTATGCAGTAGCAAACAAAATAAGCTAGTATCTCTCACTCGTCTTTTCACCTTTATCTGTTTTAAAAAATTAAAAATAGATTTCAAGGAATATATACAAATGGCAAAACTCATACCAGAAATAGGTTTAAAAGAGATGAAAAACAAGAAGGAAGAGGGTAAAGGAATAAAATAGTGCTTAGGGATGAGACTAATACAAAAAAAAATGTAACATGTTTGGTTTTGCCATAATTTGGCTCTAAGGTTTACGCTGAAGTCTTCCAAGTTCTCCTGGCATGCAAAAGCTTCTTAGGATGTTCACATTTTTTAAGAAAACCCAGTGTCCAGGCACATAGTTATCTTCCCTGTGAGACTGCTTCACAATTGCAAATGCTTTACTATTCTGCAGGAATATCTAATCATGGACACCACAAGCAGAAGCCACAGAGTAAGAGCCCATCTAAACCACACCCATTGTCTGGCCAGTGTGGCTCAGCAGTTGAGCGTCGACCTATGCACCAAGAGGTTGCCTGTTCGATTCCCAGTCAGAACACAAGCCCAGGTTGTGGGCCCGATCCCCAGTGGGGGGCGTGCAGGAGGCAGCCAATTGATGTTCTCTCTCATTGATGTTTCTCTCTCTCTCTCCCTTTCACTTCCTCCCTCTCTAAAATCAATAAGGGAAAAAAATAAATAAGTCACAGCTATTTCCTGGGCTTAGGCTCCCCATTCATAAATTGCTTTATTGTAACTACAGCTTGTGTCTCTTTACTACTGTGGTATTATATGTGTTCTAATATATGAATACGGTAACAGATGGAGGTGAAAAGTGATCATGATTCTAATCTGAGAGATAAAAATATGGCACCTTGAAGAAGCTTCTGTGTGTGTAGAAAATTCATATTTATTCTTTCACTATTCTTCTTTGTACCCAACTTCTAGTATTTCAGCTCCTTAAGATTCTAACTTGGTCTTTAAGACATTTCTCATATATTAAACTATTGCAGTAAGGGTTGCTCAGCATGTTGCTTGTTAATAAAGGACATCTGCATTTGTTTTCATGCTTATTTAAAAAGAAATTGGGATTTAGTGCTTGTCGGCACTAATGGAATCAATGGGACTTTAATATGTGTTAATGGCACTTCAGTTCCCTTAACAGCAGAAAACAGTGAGGTTATTAACAAACACACTGTTGCTCCAAATAAATGAGAGAGTATATGGAATGTAGAAAAGGCAAAGATGGCACATGATTTTGCTAATGTGAGTTCATTTAAACTTAAATGGAATGCATACATTTTTCTCCTTTGCTATCTTTTAAATTCAAAGGGCAAACAATATTGTAACAGCAGGTGTTGGTAAAGGTATCATGCATGTTATCAAAACCAAAAGAAAAGAACATGCTCAATGCTCCTTCTTGCGGAATTTCAATGAGATGCTGATTGTCAGCTGCTAGCTTTAGGAAAGGATTTTTCCTCCCCATCGATATAAACATCTTCAAAATAACTTGTGATTAAGAGGGAGGTAAGGGAAGATGTGTTCTAAAATAAAAATAAAGAAGGGAAATAGGTTAGGTTAAGCCTTAGCTCGTCATGCTAAACTCAACAAACTAGGAAGGCAAGTTAATCGTTGAGGACTTGACTTGTATATGTTGATTTTGGACCACTAAGACTCCCTATATAAAGTCTGACTTTTAGTGTTCATTTCTAGATGTGTTCATTATATCTGGTGGCAGACTTTGTAATTTAGGCACTGCATGTTGTTAAGTCAGAGACTAGAAGTAATATCATAAGAAAGACATAATTACCTTCCAAAAGAAAGAGCTATTCTTCCATTTGATATCTGTATCAATATAATCCCAAATATTTCCTAGTGTGACTAATCCTTAGTTATTTAAATGTCTTGTAAAAATTTTTCTGCAGTTAAAAGATTAGTCGAGCATTTTGAATTAGTAAAGAGTGTGCTTAACTTTTGGAATTTTGTGTAACTACTGGAAAATATCTATTTTGTTGATCTTTCCTTAACATTCATGTCATTCTTCTTTGGAATGGAATAACAGACAAATTGTTAGCTGAAAATAAAAGTCACTTGAGTTCTCATACAGTTGATTTTTCAATTTTTACTTCTGGTTTATACTCTAAAAGAATCTTCTCTGAAAATAACCTTTTTCAGGTCTTGTATAGAGTGGATAATTTTTGGCATTTTTGAAAACTGAAAGGACAGCTAACAATGAAATGTTTGAAATACTAGATTAGAAATCAGGAAACCTAAGGTGTTATCTCAACACATCATGGTCTCAGGTACCTTGTGTTACTGAGCTGTTATAAAACCAACAAAGCAATTTTAAGGTAGTGCTTTGTACTTTTTGGAAAAAAGCTTTTATATCAATAAAAAGCATTAATACAAGTTGCTTGGAGTGCCATTGCCTGAAATCTGGGAGTCAATACAGAATTCTCTGTCTCTAATGTCCAGTTACATAAAATGCTCTGGGATCATACTGTCAATTTACTATCCAGACAGGGTTTTTGTGAATGCACAATCCAACAGGGCGCAACAGACAGTGAGATCCATGAGCTATTAGAAATCACTCTGCATGTGGGCAGCATTTCTCTCTGTACTATCCTTCCTAGTTTCTTAAAGGAACATTTTTCTATCTTGAATTTCAACAGGTTATATGTACTTTCACTTCACAAAGACAAACATATTGTTTTAATCCTCTCTCTTTTTAGGAATGGAAAATAAAAATCAGTGGTCTTGAATGTTTCACAAAGGGGGGTAATGATTTCGTTGTGATTGCCGGACATGAGTCAAACAACAGTGAATTAAGTCAATAATGCCGCAGCTTCAATCCAGAAAGAATGGACTGCCTCGAAGGCAAGTTTATATATAACACAATCTCTGTCACAAGACCAGCTATTTTCAAATCTTTTCAAATGTATTTCAGGTAGCATTCTTAGCACTTTAATGTGGGGCCATTTTCTTCAATGTTCTCTTCGGGGCGAATAGCTATCATCCTACAAAATAGGAATTCAGGCCACATGTCAAACTTTCAAGGAGGTACACTGGGAGGTGATAATGCCCAGAAGATAAATTAGACAGATACCGTAGGTATTAGCTTGTGTAAATGCTGCTTTCAATTTGTGTAGCTGCCACTGCAGTGCTTTCAGAACAAGATAATGAATTAGATGTAATTCTTGGCCGTCCCCTGAAGTCCTAATAAGGAACAAATAGCTGGATTCAAACTGATTTGAAACCTATCCTGGAACCACTCCATAGATGCCTCACTTTCATTCTATGCTTGGGCCAAGACAGGATTTAATATAGCTTAATTTCTACGCTCTTTAACACAGTGACGAGAATAGCTCTTGAATTATAGCAAAACCTCCTGTGTTTTCTTGCTTATGAAGGATTCACCTAATGCCAAGACTGCTGTCCTTGGTTCTCATTTCTTCCGTGGGATGGTGTTTGTGTTTTAGCCCAAAGAGACAAAGCTATTATCTGTGTTCTATTCTCTCCCCCCACCCCCATTAACCAAGGTAATAATAACAGTATAAGTCAGCTCTTTTGTTAGATAGTTTTCTAGGTTGGCCTTAAGAAAACTTTAGTTTTAATCAAAACAATTCTATCATTCAACATGACCTTACCCAACACAGTCTGCTGCTTTAAATGATATAAATAAGTATAAGACATGTTTCCCATCTTAAGGAGCTTAAAATACATTTGGATGGAAGAAATGAACAGTAAAATTAAAACACTTGGATGTGAATTTAAGACAATGAACTCAGATTTTATCATTTGAATTCATTTTAGGTGGACAGAAAATGTTGCAGATTTTTTGTTTGTTTGGCTTTCCAATATTAGTAATTGCTAGGAGTGTATTGGGAAGAGGTTTTCCATGAGGAAAAATTGGGAGGGCAAGTTAAGAAGGGCTTATCTTACTTTGGAATATGTAAGCTGATATCTTCAAAATTCAATTTGTGTTTTAATTCAAATTGCGGGACTTTCCCAAAATTGTTTCAACTGACCAGTAAATCCAAAAGGTTTCATTAAAACATTTCCCTGCAAGGCACTGTATATAACAAAGTTAAGCAGACAGCATCATTTGGGTCTGGATGCTGTACAGGGAAAGTGAGCCCATGGAGTCAAGGTTTCCTAGAGGAAGAGGCAGGGTGACTCCGAGCTACCTCGTCCACATTCAAATGGTCCGAGCAACTTCTCTCTCATGAGCGTGTCCAGATTATTGCTCTACCTTTGCTTGAAGCTCTTGCTGACCCTGAGGACCACAGTCTTACCTTTATCTGCCTGATCTCTTACTCCTAACTGCATTAAAACTCGCCCTCCTAAATGTTTCTACACCAGAGTCTAGGTTCTACCTGAGAGTGTCTTGTCAATCTGTTTCCACGGTTGTTCGAGCGAATGGCCCAGGCACTCAGTGGAATTTCCAGTAGAAATATTTCTGTATGGAAAGTTTCTTTCACAGTATACTACAGCCTCATTTGCTTCCAAACCCCCAGTATATATCATTCTCCAAAGTATGAGGCGAAATGCAATGTTTGAGACGTGCAATGTTCAGACTCAGGAGCGTGGTCTTGAATGGGGGAAGCCACCAACCTAGTGGCCCCAAGGAGTCATGCATAGAGGGACCAGGTCCTGTATCTTTTCAGAGGGAAAAGGAAAGCTGGGGCCTAACCATTCGTCAGAGGGCCTGACATGCTCTTATTTGTGTGGCTTCTGTGGAATAAATGTAAATTAGCATTCATGCTATTGAGGCTCTTACAACCAAATACTCAAGACAGTATAAACCCAGAGCTTTTCTGGATTTAAAGAAAAAGGAGTAATCTTAAGAAGAAAGAAAAGTCTTGCCTCTGGAAAAATAGGGTAAAAAAAAAAAAAAGCAATAGGATCTGAACAATAGTGAATTTATTATTTTATTCAACCAGAGGGAAGATAAAAAGTTCTTATATACCTAACAATTTCCTAAAAGCTTAGTTTTATTTATTTATTTTGATTTTTTACTTAGTCTCTACTTGTGGTTTGGGACATTTCATTCTAAAACTATGTTAAATTAAACATTTCTTGTTGAAAAAAACAACAACGAATGCCTTTGCACTAACAGGCATGCTATAGAATACAACTCGGCAGAGATGGGGACCAGAAAACAGCAGGCTTGGTCAGGAGAAGCTGGGTGAAACGTCAGAGTTTGCATATAGTCTTGAGGGTGGGGCCACATCAGACAGGAAGTAGGAATTCACAGAAGGAAGCACCAAGATTCTCAGAGGGAGATTCGAGAGACACAACACAATCAAGGGGCAGAACTGAGTTAATAATCCAGTGGGAATTCAGGCATTATGAAAAAAAATAGGGCTCTCAGGCAAGATGGCCCCTAAGGTTCTACTGAACAGATTTCTTGGGTATCAGCCAGCTCTCACTGGTCCAATCTAATTTGTAAACAGATAAACCAGTGGCATCTTCAGGGTAGCTCAGGCTTCTGACACAATCACTGTGAGAAAATTTCATTATGAGAGGATACTGAGAAATATGAACATAAAAACTAGTCATATAAATCCATATATCTAAAAGACATTCTGTGTTTCTCATAATCTATTCATCACATGGGTGAAGAAGAATCCTTTCTACAAGAAAAAGAAATCATTGTAAATTAGATATCCACTCCAAAGTGTGAACATCCTATATCTTTTATGCCTCCCTCTTACATTACCCATCAAATGGCAGATAAAGCCATGTGCAAAGGTTTTAGGAGAGTCCCCAGTGAGGGCTACTGTGAAGACAAATGGTTAATGTCTGCTCTCCCAGCTGCTCAGTTAATTACTATAATGGAAAACATCTTGAGGGAAAACACTGCATACAGTTATTAGCAATTAACCCACAACTCTAAAAATCACAATTCTTACTAATAATAGAACATTGCCCAGCCAGCCTAATTATGCTTTCTACACAAGAGTCTTGTATGTTCAGAAAATGTGAAATCTTGTAGGTTACTACTATTTAAAATGTGAATAGGAAACCAGGATGATGAAAATCACATTGAAAAAATGCAAAATGGAATAGAGTAGATAGAAATGGAGGGAGCATGATGTATGGGCAACAGACTAATTCCCAGACATGCAAAAGGGGCAGATTTATTAGCCAAAAAACCACTTTTCTCTGTGTGTTTACTATAGTACACGGCCGTGTATTAATGGTTGTTGGTACTAAAGTGGGGAAGAAGTTCGGGTAGAATAGTGCAGGGCAGAAGAAATCCATGAAATAAAATAGATAGATGTGATATTGCTTCGTTTTTCTCTGAATTGTGGTCTGTCTTAGATATAGCACAGTTTGACACTCAAATGCTTTCCCCCCATCTGGATCTGTCTCTTCTCTGTTCCCCTGTTGCTGACTTTGCTCAGTGCCTACTGGTCTTCTTGCCTTTCTAGAACACACTAAGTTTATTCTTGACTTGAAATCTTAACACTTGCTATTACATTTAGCTAAAAATTTGTCCCCCAAATTTGGCATGGCTGCTTCTAAGAATTCAGATATCTGCTCGGGAAAGGCCTGATAACACTGTAAAGAGGCTGCCTCTCCTTTCTCTTTCTATCCCATGGCATTCTTTTATTTTTCCATACATAGACCACTATCTGATAAAATAGCCTATCCTATTATTTCTTAATTTATTATATTAGGCTGTATTTATTGAGTTCCTTCCTGTTTTGAATCTGTTAAACCCCCACTTCACAAACCTTCCTTTTCTTTATGATCTCAGTAGTTACATCACCAATCTGCATAAATATTTATATTATTTTCTATATGGTATATTGTTTATAGCTAAACCAAATAATGTCTTAGGATATTTCCTGTCTCATATGGACTTTTCCTTTTACAGTTAATAATTTTCTTGTGTTGTGTTCCCATTTATTAATTTTCTCCTCAAATGCTCTAAGGCCTAGAAATAATTTCTATAATTCCCAAACACGTTAAATGACCCACACCATTTTATCTTCCAGAGATTTTCACCCTACACCTCTTAGTTACTCCCCGCGGGCTCACTTGTCTTCTCCTAGGCATTGCTTGCAACCTTAATCAGTTCTATCTACCAAGGTGGTTAGGAATCCTGCTTCAGACGTCTATCTTCCAAACTCTTCTTGAAATAGTTGGCACTTATTGTCTCCTCTCTCATTTGCCTTGGTGAATAATATCTTAAAACTTTTTTTTACTCTTCATTTAGTGAGGTTTTCAGAGGGAGAAGAGATAAAATAGTGTGGTCAATTTGCTATGTTAAATTGGAATACTCTCTATACTGTTTTTTCAAGATTTAGCATCTAATTTTTAAACTATTTGCTATATTTTTCTAAAACAGTGGTTTTCAAACTTCAATGTCACTTGAAGAACTTGTGAAAAACAGATTTCTGTGCCCCACCCGCAGACTGTCTGATTCAGTAGGTAGGCGATGGACCTGAGAATTACGTCTAACAAGGTACCAAGCATTGCAGATGTTGCTGGTTTGGGAACCACACTTTGACAAACACCAATTTATATGTATGGCCATTTAATTTAATTAACTGGTTCTGTTCTTTCAGAACCAGAGATCTATGCCTGCTAAACTCCTACTCATCCTTTATGACCTACCTCATATACATCCTCTGGAAGACTTTTCTGGCCATATAGAAAACATACCCTGCCCCAAAGTAACTCCCTCCTCCTCTGTATTTTATTCCTATTCCTCTTGTTATACTAATCACATTAGATAATTGAGGTGTCTGACTCCCCTGGAATAAACTCTTTAAGCATATAACATCTCTTTTATTATTTTAGATTCTTATTCCTCCTCCTCCACCATCCCTTCTCCTCCATTTCTCCTCCTCCTCCTCTTACTCTCTCCTGCTCTTCATTTTTCTTAATTTCTTTTGCCTAATCCATTGTCTGACATACAGTGGCACAATGAACCAAACTAAAATCATGTCACCATGTACAACCAATATGTAGGACATAAGTTTAGAATGGTTTCTCTAAAAAACATTAAATGTTTTCATTTATTCATCAGTGTGTCATGTAACCAATGGCAGGTGCACTCTTGAAATCAGGCGTGCAGATTACGGCAGCTTTACTCAACGTAGCCCGTCGGTGAACTGTTCATTACCTCGTCCCTAGGATGATAAGGAGCTCACCTCAGAAGGATAATCAATGGACTGCTTACTTCATGGAGAAAGTGTTGCCATAAAATAAAAAAAAAGTCAGATGAACTAAATAGCATGCTTACTAATGTAGGCCTCATTCCAGTGTAAACTTCTCATCTCATCATGGACAAGTATGGAATGCTTTGCTGTTGACACTGGTATGCAAACTATACTTTAAAAAAAAAATTAGGATGTAATTTATGTGCCCCCAAATCATCACCCTTTTAAAGTGTATAATTCAATGCTTCTTTAGTATTTTCACATGTTATAACCATCACCACTACCTGATTCCAGAACATTTTCATCATCCCAAAAAGAAAACCCTATATACATCGATAGTCATTCCTCATCTCCCCTCTCTCCCAGCTTCCGGTAGCCACTAATTTACTTTCTGTTTCTATGGATTTGTCTGTTCTATACCTTCTATATAAACAGAATCATGAATCAATATGTGGCCTTTTGTGTTGGCTTCATTGATTTAACATAAGGTTTTCATGTTTCATCCATGTTGTAGCTTGTATCAGTCTTCATTCCTTTCTCTGGCTAAATAATATTATATTGTATGGATATACCACATTTTGTTTATTTATTGATCAAATGATGGGCATTTAGGTTGTTTCCACTTTTTTGTTTTTATAAATAATACTGTTATGTATATTCTTGCACAAGTTTTTGTGTGGACATATATTTTCCATTCTCATGCAGTGGAATTGCTGAGTCATATAGCAACCCTATGCTTAACATTTGGAGGAACTGTCAATCTATTTTTCAAAGTGGCTGCACTATTTTACATTGCTACCAGCAGCATATAAAGGTTCTAATTTCTCCACATCATTGTCAATACTTGTTATTGTCTTTTATTATAATCTTCATAGTAGATGTGACATTGTATCTCATTGTGGTTTTGAATTGCATTTCACTAATGGCCAATGATATTGAACAACTTTTCATGAAATTGGATATTTATAAAGCTTCTTAGCGAAATGTCTATTCAAGTCACTTTCCCATTTTTAGAGAGAGAAGAAAAGAGAGAGAGAAAAACACTGACGTGAGAGGGGAACATTGATTGGCTGACTCCTGCACACCCCCTAACCAGGGATCAAGTCCACAACCCAGGCATGTGCCCTGACTGGGAATCGAATCAGCCATCCTTCAGTGCATGGGACAATGTCCAACCAACTGAGCTACACTGGCCAGGGCTCCCATTTTTTAAATTGTTGAATTGTAAGCATTCTTTATATATGCTAGTTACTATTCCCTTATCAACAGTATGATTAGCAAATATTTTATCCCATTCTGTGGGTTGTCTTTTCATTTTCTTGATAGTGTGCTGACTATACTTCGGATACCACTGATTCATAGCTATGTAAGCTGAATCTGCCCCTCTCATATACTACATAAAACACATGGTCAAAACTCTAGAAAATATTCCAGGTTCAAATGTGCACTATATTTGTATAAAGGTAGGCTAATCACATTTTAAGTTCACTAGCTTTGGGTTGGTGATTTGGAGCCTTAGCTATAATTTGCACTTAACTTTCCAGTGAATGGCTGACAGTGCTTCCTATCTTCTTAGGTGGGGTTGAAATGGGTAAGCCTGGGGTCATATTGGGTTTGATAATTTTTCCTTAGGTGGATATTTTTACTTATTAACACTGAGAATCATAAACCATTATTTTGCTTACTTATCCATTTTATGAAATCCTCCTTTGATTTATCCATATTGGGTTGGAAAAGAAATGAAAAACACTAAATTATATGGATTGGTTTTTATCTTTCCTGGATATGCATATTCATTTTACAAAGGGTAAGCTAATGACACATTATCATCAGTAATTTATTGAACCTGTGGCCTAAATAACTGGGTCTACTATCAAGCCCATGTCAGGCTGTGTTGCTCCATCTGTGCTTCTGTATGATCAGATCTATTCACCTTTCTTAGCATGGATAGTTGTAGAGGCATTGATAGTGGCTTTTTGGATTTGGTCAGCTACCCAAGGTATTTAGATGCAAAAAATAGAATATAGAATACAAGTTATCAGGGAAGGAATGTTGGTGTTCATTATTTTGTCTTTGATAGAAAAGATGGTCGGAAAAAGTAGGGCTTACTAAAGAATAGTGAGGAACCTCTTTGTAAGCCAGAATTAGCTTTAAGAAACTCCAAATAGACAAAACAATCTTGAAAAAGAACCAGGTTGGAGACCTCATACATCTTGATTTCAAAACACACTACAAAGTAACAGTTATCAGGATGGTGTGGTACTGGCAACAAGATAGGTCTATAGACTAACAGAAGAGAATAAAGAGCCCAGAAATAAACTGTATATGTGGCCAAACAATTTTGACAAGGGTGCCATGGCTATACAATGGGGGAAATATTCAACAAATGATGGTGGGAAACTTAATATTCACATGCCAACAATTGAAGTTATATCCTCACCTTATACCACATACAGAAATCAAGACAAAATGGATTATAGACCTAAACATAAGATATAAAACTATAAAACTCCTAGAAGAAAGCATAAAGGGAAACTTCAGGACTTTAGATTTGGCAGTGATTTTGTGAGGATGACACAAAAAGCACAGGCAACAAAAACAAACATAGACAGATGGTACTACATCAAACTTAAGAACTTTTGTGTATCAAAGAAAACAATCAACAGAGTGAAAGGGAACCTATGGAATGGGAGAAAATATTTGCAAATCATGGATCTGAAAAAGGGTTAATATCTAGAATATACAATAAACTTCTACAACAACAAAAAACAAATGATTAAAAATGGGCAAAGGATACAATAGATAATTCTGTAAAGAAGATATACAAATAGACAACAAATATATATGTGAAAATATGCTTAACATCACTAATCATAAGAGAAACACGATTAAAATCACAATGAAATATCATCTCACACCCATTAGGATGGCCACCATAAAAAGAGAATAAGATAAAAAGTGTTGACAAGGATGTAGAGACATTGGATCCTTTGTGCATTGTTGCTGGGAATACAAAATGGTGCAGCCACTACAGAAAACAGTAGAAAGTTTCCCTCCAAAATGAAAAATGGAATTGGAGTTATTATGTGATCCAGCAATCTCATTTCTTTTTGAGAAAGAGAGAGGGAGAGAGAGAGAGAGAAACACCAGTGTGTTGCTCCACTTATTTATACATTCATTGGTTGATTCTTGTATGTGCCCTACCTGGGATAGAACTTGTAACCTTGGTGTATCCAAAGACACTGTAACCAACTGAGCTACCAGGCCAGGTCATTATTTTTGAGTATATATCTAAAAGAATTCAAAGCAGGATCTTGAAGAGATATTCGCACACTCATGTTAATTGCAGCATTATGCACAATAGCCAAGAGATGGCAGAAACCCAAATGTTCATTGACAGATGAATGGATAAACAAAATGTGGTGTATACATACAATGGAATATAATGTAACCTTTAAAAAGAAGGAAATCCTGTCACATGCTACAACCGGAATGAACCCTTAGGACATTATGATAAGTGAAATAAGTCACAAAAGAACAAATACTGTATTGCTCTACTCACAAAACATCTAAACTAATCAAAATCATAGAATCAGAAAGTGGAAAGGTATTTGCCAAGGCTGGGCAGAGAGGAGCAAGGGGAATTAGTATTTAACAGGAATAAAGTTTCAGTTTTGCAAGATGAAAAATTTCTAGAGATCTATTGCACAGCACCATGAATATACTTAACACTACTGAACTGTATACTTAAAAACTACTTGATAGTAAATTTAATGTTACATGTTTTTTTTATAGCACACACACACACACACACACACACACATTAGCTATGCAAGGTATAGTTTCAAAAAATAACATGTGCCTGGGCTAATCTTCTAATTATGTTCTAATAAATATATGTAATTCTGGAGTTGGCAATTCTGTTGTAACTAGCATCTGATTGATCAAGTCTTTATGGCCAATGAGTAGTGCAGTACTGAGAAATTATATAGGTAAATGTACAAATGCATGTTATATAAGTAAATGTATAGATGGATATAAAAATCACTAGACATGTCTTAGGAGTTTTATGCTGAATTTATTGTTTTACTTAAACAGAGAGAGAGAGAGAGAGAGCTATTGGTTTGCAGGGGCAAAATTTAATGGCAGATGAAACCAAAGTGAGAATGATTATTCACATCTTGGTGTGACAATTCCAGTTGGTTCCTGGTTGAATTTCATTCTGTTTTGCCTGACTTCAAGATTTCAATGTACATGGCTCATTAGTGCTTGTAGGCATTTCTATAATGGCAATTTATTACACTTTCAGGTGACAGAAGGTGTCCTTTGAAGAACTGCTTTCTGACCTCTTCTTTCAACCCACAACACCTGCCGAATGAAGTGGCCTGCTTGCTCTCTTTCCTGTTCCTGCACAGACACTGGAAGTTTTTGTGTACAGAAGGCGAGCAGGACTGAAAAGCTTTGGCAGGAAGGTTTTTGCAGCCTGCCTGTCGAACTGCATGGATCAACAATTTCTCAATTAGAAGAAGATAGACAAGAAGATAAAGTATGCAAAGCTTCAAGCAGCAGCTGAGGAAGATTTTGAGAACATCTGGTCAAAATCTATTTCTTTGTAGGTAAGTATCCCTTTTTACAACCAGCATACATAAAGCATGAAATTGGCTTACCCAGCCTCCTCCTAATAAGACGGAGGCTGCTTAGATTTATTACTTCTTTGATGCAGGTCTGGAGAGAGTGGGGGGGGTGGCATTCCCACTGGAGGTTCCACCAAATCCTTTGGACTCCTCTCTGAGGGAACATTTGTCTGCTATATCAAATCCATTTTAAAGATCATTGAAAAAAAAAGGCTCAATTCATGATGTTTAATTTTCCCCCCATGAAATTTATGTCTGAGCAAGAGATGCCATCAACAGAGAACTTCTCTCTCTCTTAATTTTTAAAATTGGTTCTTTGTGTATGTGGCTCATTCTCTTGAATTGTTCATTTTAAAATTTCTTTCACTTTAGGCAATAAATGCTGAATGAATTGTTTTGTTTTTATCTAGCTTCATTTTGTGTGTTCATAGCATCCCAAAATGACCAAACTGCATTGCTCTTTTAATATGTAAGACTGTAACTAACAGGCTTCATAATGCTCCCCTGTTTTAGCTATAACATAACCAACCAGTCAAACCAAATCACCAATTATTTTAAAATTGTATGAATAGACTGCAAAAGAAGAGCTGAATTCAAATTAGAGTTTCCCAGTACATGGCAAAATTTTAAATTCTTATACTAGAAAAGCATGTTTTATTGAATGATAATTGCTTACATGGCATTGTGTTCATATTATTATCCATGCTAGAATATTTTGCGATCAACCTCAGTTTATGAAATACACACTAATCATATTTAGCCTGTCACATCCAAAATGTTCGTCTAGAACAAACATGTTTTTAAACTAACGTATGAAAAAGGAAAATTTTCTAATTTGTGCTTTTCAATTTCTGATCCACTTCCCATGTACCTAAGCTGTCCTTTACTACACAATCATGCAATCAGAGAATTTGCATACATTCCTGCATTTTCTCATTATTCTTCAGCTCTTAAGATAGTTTTGAGTTTCAGCTATGGCTTACACAAAATTTAGCCTTGTAATGAAGGAGGTCTATTATTCTTGCAAGGCTTTCTGTACCATAAAGAAAGGAAATGATTAGAAACTTTTTACACTCCAGGAGGGAATGAGATTAGGTGAAGATAGAACCCTGCAGAGTTAAAACTAGTCCACAAGCAAAGAAAGGCTTAGCAAATCACAGGAAATTTCAGGGTACAGTTAATCTATACTGTCATCTTTGGGTGTGCTATAAATTTTCTTTAAACAATTAAGATCAAACTGTACTGAAACAACCTGGAGTCTTCAGGTTTCATCCAAGAGACAAACTAGAAATGGAATCAATACAGAGGATTAATCTTTTCACCTACATTTGTTTATACCCAGAAGGGGAGAAAAAGAGCCCCGCCTTTACGTAGTTGGTACACTCAGTTCAGAAGCCGCCCTTATTGTGCATTATCCAGTTTCCTTTTCTTCCTTTTTTTCTCCCACAGTACCCTGCCTGCCTTTTGGTCATTTCACTGTTCGTTAGCACCTCAGCAGAAGAAGAGGAAAAAGAATAGGATACTTGATAACAAAAGTGGCAAAGAGGTTTAGGAGAAGTTAAAACTAAGAGTTAAACATAGATTTTAAAATTATCAATGTGTTTGACCCATGCTGGACCTGTCATTATCAGAATAATTAAGAGTTAGCCAAGTGACTGCATCTCTATGACAGTATCAGCACTGTCCCCAAGTCCATTCTTTCTGAAGTTGGAGAAGGTCTGGTTCATGAAAAACGGGGGTTTAGAAAAAGCAGAGACATGAATCCCTCTTTTATGAAATAAGGGGGTTTAAATAATGATTGCTATGATACAACCTGCTCTAAATTTTTTCTGAAAGACATTTTTCAAAAGAGAGAAATATCATCTAGTTGTATATTTGTGATTTTCACCTTCAGTTAAACTTCAATTAAAAAAAGTAAAAAATATAGGTATGTCTAAGAAAAGACACTGCAGGTGGTGTGAATTCCAACTCCACAAATCAAGGTCAAAGTCACAGATGCTTAAGAATTCCAGAGTGTTCTATCTCACCCTCATGTTTTTCTTTATTTTCGGAGGAACTCCCCAAATTTTCTCCTCATTCTCTCCTGTAAGTTCCCAATTCTTTTTTAGTTGCAAAAACAAAACAAACAAAAAAAACAGAAAGAAAAGAAGGGAGAACAAAGGCCCAGAAGACTGAAACTAAGAACCAGATGGTGAATTCAACTGTGAAGGGCAAAAGGGAATCCAGAAGACCACTTGGGGAAGATCATATAAGGGCCCCTAGGACTGAAAAAATCAGGTGGTACTACTTTAAGTACTATCTGACTATGAATGAGTCATTGGAAAGCCACTTTTGATAAATTTAGGAATCAAAAAAAAAAAGTTGTCCCATTGCAGATAGATCCATTTTCTGCAGGGCTAACCTGAAGATATGGCTTCGGAGCCTGGGCTGTCCTTGTTGGAGGACACAATGCAGCACAGATTTTTATTTCACCAAACAGAGAGACTCCAGAGGTTTGTGGTCTTTCAGATAGCAGCTGGCGCTGGGCAGAGGCATGGACTTGGGCCGGAGCTGCTGGCCACCACACTACCCTTGACTGTGCGTCCCAGGCAGCTGGGCCAGCACCACAGCCCGACCTTCCCTTTCGGAGCAGACGCTACTTCCTTCTGGAAAGGCCGCGGGGGCTCGCAACGGGCTGCTCCACAGTAAATTTGGGGGAAAAAAAGCTGGTTTGAAGGAAAGGAGGGACTAAGTTTGTGAAAGGTTGGCTCCTTCTTAAATCTCTGGTCCCTGAAAGGGGTAAGGTGGTGGCCAAATAAAAGGAAGGGATAGTATCCCATTTTTAGTAACGAGTATTTTTTCATGAGCCCAGGCTGTGTCCTGCAACTGTCGATTTGGCAGGAGATTTGACTCAATCAACTGTCTCTTGGTTCCCACTTCAAACACACCTCCCCCAGCCTGTGTTCTGATCGACTCTCGGGGCTCGGGGTGGGAGCCTGCCGCACCAGGGAGAATGAAAAGTCAGCCTTCTTTTGGTCTCCGCTTGTGGCAGATGCACAGCTGGTTGGTTGTGAGCAGGGTGGTGTATGAGGGGACAAGCCATTGCTCCTTTGCCTCTTTGGCGGGGTTAGGGTGAGTGTTGGGTTGTGGGTGGGTAGGGTAGGAAGAGGGGGAGCAGAGTTAGGCGGGAATATTGAGCTAAGCGCCTTATTGTGCGTCTCAGCTGCGTCTTCAGCCCCCAGCGTCCAGCCTCCTGCTCCTCGCTGGCGCTGATGGAGAGGAGGGGGTGGGGGACGCCCAGCAGCGCAGGGAGCCCCTGGTGGCAGCGGGGCTGTCTCTTTAAGCGCTCCGGAGGAGCCCGGGCGGGAGGGCTGCGAACGCGTTTCCATGGCACCGAGGCTGCTGGGGCTGCGGGGGCTGCGGGGCCGCGGGGCTCGCTCAGTTCCAGTCGCTCCCCGGCCGTGCAGGGGCGCGCATCTTGGTGGCTACAGCGCCTCGGCTCCGCGGCGCTCCTCCCGCACTCCCAGTAGCCTGTGATGCCCAGTGGGGCCGAGCTGCTGCCGCGCCCTCCGCGAGGAGACCCACCGCACCAGTCTCGGGAGCCCCGCACACCAACTTCTGCCCGGCGAGCCCAACTTCTGCGGCGGGCTCGGACTTGCGGAGCGGGGATGGCACGCAGCGCACAGCCTGGGTGGCGGCTGGAGCAGCTCCGCCCCACGGAGATGACCTCCAGACTGTGGCTCTGGTGCTTCTGCGCCTGGGTGGCCGCCGGCTGGCCTCCGGGCAGCGCTGTACAGCTCCGGCCAGACATGTAAGTAAGTAGAGCCCGCGCGTTCCGGGACACGTGGGGAGAGCTGGCCCCTCGGTGCCTCTGCCCAACCCGGACAGTGTGGCGGGAGCTGTTCCCTCCCAGAAGGGATGGAGGGCTGGAGCTGCAGGAGAGCACCCAGTGGGGTCTGCGGGCAACCCTAGGTAGAAGGCGCGGGACGCGTTCCCCAGCGCGTCATTGGGTCTGGGTCTGCGTGCTTTCCACCTGATTAGTACTTTCTCAGCGCCTGAAAGAATTTCCCCCCAGATTTGGGAGTGTGCGTGTGTGCGCAGTGTGTGAATGCTTGTGAGTATGCGTGTGTGTTTCAGTTAATTTCCTGATGGGAAGAGTAATTGGCTAGTAAGTCTCACTTTCTAAAAGGGTTGTGAATGAAATCATGTTGAACAGCGAGTTTTCTTGATATGTTCTTTCTAGAGACAATGAGTTCAAGTACATGTGTTTCTTTCTTTCTTTCTTTCTTTTTGAGAAGTATCTCCGAGTCCGAAGGAGTGGATTATTCCACAGGTTTGATGAGAGGTGAGCCGGGCTCATCTGCAGAAGTGAGGAGCTGAGGGGATGAGTATGTCAAGGACTGAATGCTCGGCCACTTAGATACTGGCCTCCTTAGGAGAGAAATGAAGGGTGGGGAGATGACTGAAAGACATTCTCTGAGGATGGGGCATGCTTTCATTTCCAGATTACAAGTGATGAAGGCAAGGAGATACTAATTATTGGCCACAATGTCAAGCATAGCCTGATGCTCAGGGGAAGTCTGTCTTGACAGATTGCCTGGTCGCCTTGACTGGCTGAAGTTTGCACTGAATTCTGTAGTATCAGGGGGATCACCATCCAGCTGTCTGAGAGCAGCCAGAGCTCATTCCCCTCTTCCTTTCTCCTCTGAGCAGCTATGAATAGACACCAGAGTATTTTGAGCATTTAAACAAATTTGTTACTTTGCTATTTCTTTGCTTCATCTTTTATTTTCTGAAATGTTAATATTTTTATGATAGAGAAATTATTTAGATAAGTACACAAAACCATCTATATCATTCCAGGACTTTACTTTTTCTTGTAAGAAAAATACTATATTGGGGTTCACTCCATTTTCATATTTCATCCTTCTCATTCAATTTGTTGCCTGGTTACTGCAAATGGCACTAACTATAAATCTTGAGACATGGCCATGGTGTTAGTGGCATCAGAGAACTTCTTGCCCACATAGTTTGTAAATACATGTTTGGCAGAAATGCAAGGAATTCCTGGGTAGGTGATTTCTCTTGCACTGATAAGATGTGTCTTGTTTATTTTGAAGAGAAGGTTGATTTAGACTTTTCCTCTCCAGTTTATCTCAGAAAACACATTTACTTTGGATAGCTTGTGCTTGCATAAGCCTTCATTTCTTAGAAACTGCTTTTTAACAATTTGTTGGCTAGCCTCGCTCTTACCTTTACAAGTGTCGTTATTAAAGTGGACCCTGGGTTTCCTTATTATTTAGCCACAGAGTCATCCCTGCACACAAGACCAAAGACTCCCTTTGGGAGGTACTGAAAAATAACAGAATATCACATCACTTTTTACATTGCTTAACTGTTTTATCTCAGGTTTCAATATTGATACTTTTGTTGAAAGGGCTGGAAGGATGACATTGCATTTTTTTTAAAGGACACTGCTACTGGCAGCTCATTTATTTATCAGGTGAGATGAGATTGGATATTAAAACCAATATAAATTCTTGGGTGTTTAATAGAGATGCTCTTTCTGCGGGAGTTATTGCGATGACTCTGATGACTCTCGGTGCTTTCTGAAATCTGGATGGGAAAAAATCCAATCAAATTTGTATTTAGTCCTCCCTGGCATTAGAATTAATAGTTTCTTCAGCAGGAACCATGTTGAGATTTAGTGCTAGGTTTCTGCGGATGCCTTTGCAATTGTTACAGGCATGTGGAATACAACTGTGCATAGCACTTGGCTTCCACACACTGCCTGTCTGTTAAATTAAAAAGAATTCTTCCTAAGATTTTTATTGACCTCTGAGGTCCATTATCAGTGAGAGCAGGCTTCTGATGAGGTGAAGACCACTAATAGGAATGCATGAACTTATAGACTGGCACTTATAGGTCATTAACACAGGTAAAAGTTTTATGTAGCCGATCTCATATATGAACAGATGTTGATGCCCGATGAGAAGTGAAAAGAAGAAATGACTGTAGATAAATAAAGGTCAGCCTAAATTTAATGCACTGTATTTATGGTATATTCCTCTACAGGCAAGCTGATTTTCAAAGAAAATATTATTAATGGATACTCCAACTCTAATGATAATTGATCTGTCTGATGACCTTGTCTTATTACATTTAGGAGACCTTGTAGAACGAAGGTTAGGCAGATTTATAAAATCAGTATTCCACAAAAAAGTGCCTAAGGTCCTACTATATAAGTTGACATTGGAAATCATAGTTAATACTTAATTTGTTTGAATTCTTACTTAGATGCCAGGCAAATTTCTAGCCACTTTATATGAATTATTTCATTTTATCTTATAAAAAGCCCTACTAGGTAGACACTATTTTAATTTCCATTTATGATGAAGAGGCATAGAAAGGTTAAGTCCACACTCCAGGAATTCACAAGATTTGGGTCCAGGTAGTTTGAATTTCAGTGCTGGAGTTCTTAACAAATGTGGTCCATAACAGAACACCCAGGACCAGCTTCTGTTTGAAAAATTTTTTTTTCTTTTTTAAATTACTGACAGAGGTTCTCAATGGGAGTGGGACTGGTACCTTCTACATAGTAAGTATTGAGAAACCTATGGATTTTTTTTGAACATTGTAAAAGCTACAGGGTTCTCTTGGCATTTGGTGCTCGGTATGGAAGTGGGTTGAGATGCCAGCTGTCCTGCAGTGATAAGATAGTTCCTTGTAAGGAATATCTGATTTCTTTCCTCCTCATTGAGACTCTTTATAAGAAATTACTCTGCTCTCTCATGACCATATAGGTGTTTAAGTATAAAAATGATGGGCGAGGCTTAGACTGGGAATTGTGGAATGGGGAAAGATCACCTTGGCAATCGCATTATGAATTGGAGTGTTGTAACTGTTAATGGCATTTCGATAAAAGGGATATTGAAGAGTTTACTTATGTTAATGGTACTCTGCAAATGTTTTCTAAAGGATTAAATAGAAGGAAATAAACTCTCCTCCAGATCTTTGAGACATCAAAGGAAAATGACTGGCTGTAACACACTCTATTAACATTTATCCTTTGTAATGCTCTCTTGCAAACACTTGCATAATTATTGCATACAACATGATGGAAAGTAGTAAGCATGGAAGTGTTGCAGATATCCCACAGGCAGAAGTGCATAAAGGCAGATGCAGTAGCTTCTGCTTCTGGGGCTTGAGATGCTTGGATTTCTCTGATACATGGGGGACATTTTAAAAAGATGTGGCCACTTGGTGACTCAGCAGTCTCCTAAACTGTCAGGACATCTCATATCCATTCCCTAATGCTGGGATCCGATACAGGCGGTTTGACATATAAATCCAAAATACCAGGCCTGATAAGATAGATACTGTTTGTCCACTCCACCCCTACCCCACCCCACATACATAGAAATACGTTTCACCTCGGCCTTCTGTCGCTGATATAGAAACTTGTGGTCAGAGTGGCAGAGATTTCGATTTCTGAAGCATTGATAAATGGAGAAGTAGAGAAAGGCAAGAGGTTATAATAATTCAGAGTCGTGAAAGGGAATTGAGAAAGCTGTTTCTTGCACCACACACCGTGCTGGAATTTGTTTCATTTTATTTTATTTTTCACTTTTCTTATGATAAAGCCTGAAATTAAGCCAGTTAGAGATGTCTGACTAATATCAGTACACTTTTAAGTCACAAATAATTTAAGTATGGCCTGTGGTCTGTCATTTACTCATGAATATAAATTAGTTCAAAAATATTTTTATTTCTTATGAGATCAGCCACATTAAATGAGCATTAAAGCGAACTAGAGAAGGCTGTGCACGTTCCTCATGGGCAAGGGATCATTTACAGCCATTTCTCTTTATTAATACCTTTAATCCTCACGACACTCATATGAGGTAGAATAGTATCATTTCTAGTTTTCAGAAGAGGACACTGAGACAGAGAGAGAGGTTAAGTCACTTGCCTCAAGTTTCATAGCTGAGAAATGGTGGGGTGGGCTTTGGGCCCATTCTAACTCCAGAGCCCTGTTCCTAATCACTGTTCTCTGTGGTGGTCCCTCTGTCCTTGACCTCGTCTTCCTAGACTCTCAAATTACCAGCCTCTCTGGCCTTTCTTTCAGTCTGGGTCATTTTACTTATATTCAGCAATAACTGACTTTCTCCTATCACTCCAAGTAGAACGAATCCTCACTTCTGCCATGTAGTTTCAGCAGTCTACATTAATCCATACTTTATTGATGAAATTGACATTGTATTATATGAACTTTGTCAGGCTCCCTGTCCTTGGCTTCAGTAGTTTTTTTTTTCTATAGCTTTACTTCTTTCTTCTGTGTCTCATGGGAAGACATTCCCCACTCTTTTTTCAAGGTGGTCCCTTCCTTGTATGTTCTAGATTCCATCTTTAGCATTTTCCCCCTATCGGTTTTTCTTTTATTGCCAACTCTTTCCTTTCTACTGTTATACTTCTGTTCTTCCCAATGTATCCATGTCTCCCTTTCTGCATCTCTCTCTATTCCATGTTTTAGTATGTTTGTGTCTATGTTCAAATCTGGCTTAATCTGGCTTCTTTTCTCCTTCACCTTCTATTTTTCAAGACCAGCTCTGTGACGCTGCTTCCTTTCTGTTCATGGATCATTTAACCCTTTTCAGTCAGACCACCTCTGCTACGATTCCTTCCTAGCTGCCTTTTTTCCAGAACCTACTCTACTCTCATTTTTCTATAGCATGTGCTATTACTGCCCATTCCTATGTCCGACTTTTCCATTTCTTCACTATGCTTTTTCTTTGTACACTCAGTATCCTCTGTAGTTCTCCTTCTCGATTGGCCCCTAATCTTCTCCCCATTCTTTATACTTCACTTGGTTTATCCCTGTCTTTTCCCTGGCTCGTCATATGCTCTATTCTAAGGAGACCCAGATCTGTACCTCTAAGCCCTAATCTCTTTAGAGTTACAGACTCATATTTTCAACTCTAGATGTCTCATCTCTATGGGTTTGAGACTCAAAATGTCTGTAAGATCATCTCTCATTATCAATTTTCTGCTTCTTAGGTACTTTGCTTATCTTTCTCTTCTTTCCTGTTTGAAATCTTGTATCTGTTACTTTTCCCCCAGTTGACTTTGTCATTATGAGCTTTAGGTAAGATGATTGTGAAAAGGCCTTTGAGTTGGATAACTCTAAATTAATATTTATATTCCTATCCATTGCCAAATCCTATAAACACCAGCAATGAAATGCCTCCTGAATTAGCTCTTTTTCTTGTTGTCAGTACTCAAGCCCAGCCATGCTATTTTCACTCCGAGATTATTACAACTGTCTCTTTGTTCGTCTTCTCTTTTATATTCTCTCAGTCCTCTCTATTTTTATATATATACTTTAATTTTCATCAACATTGGTTTCTAAAGCAAAGACCTATTGACATTATTTTCTGTCTTAAAGTTTTTGATTATCCATGGAATAAACTTCAAGCATCTGAATTTTATCCTTTTTTTATCCTCACCTGAGGACATTTTTGCATTTATCTTCAGATAGAGCGGAAGGGAGAGAGGGAGGAAGTCAGAAAGAGAAACATCGATGTGAGAGAGACACATCGACTGGTTGCCACCCACACAAGCCCAGCCGGGGCCGAGACAAACTGCAACTGAGGTACGTGCCCTTAGCGGGAACCGAACCCGGGACTCTCTGGTCCACAGGCCGACGCTCTAACCGTGCAAAACTGTCCAGGGCTGAATTTTATTCTTAAAAGAACTTATCATATACCTAGAACAAGTTAAGTACTTTACATATTTCAAATAATTTAATCCTCACAACAACCCTATTAGAAGGTTATATTCATGTCTACATTTTATGATGAGGAAATTGAGATCCAGCTTCCTTAGGGTTTTCTGGAGTAATTGCATATAAGAGGATGAAGCTCAGAAGAGTTTATGTGCTTCATATTTGTAAAAGCTAAGATATGAACCCAGGCTGTTTGGCTCTAGCATCTGGGCTGTAAACTATTACACTATATCAAGATTTTATCTTTCTGGCATTATTCAATTTTGTAAACATTTATTGAGCACTTTAAAAAATATTGCCTTTTGTTTCCTTGTACTTGTCAAGACCTATGTAACATCTAAGATTTTAGTCTACTTACAATTTAGTCACAAATTAGTCTGCCACAGTGCATGGCTGCTGACAGAAGACGTGAGACTCTGGATTAGAGACAAAGGACTTTATCAGTCAAGCCGCAGCAGTTACTTTGAGCTTCATACTTGCATTGGCTTCCCTGTCCCTTCCCTTCTCCCCACCCCAAGTTTCATGGGGGGCAATGAGGGGTAGCTCAAACCGATGCTATGCACACAGTGGATTTATGTCACAGGTGAGGAACCCCGGTCTTTAAAAAATCCACAATCTTATAAGGGGGCTGCTATCAAACCTGTCCAACCTTTGCCCTTAGAGGGAGACATCGTCTTTATTATCCTGCTTAGGAAACAACTCTGCCCTTGGCCTTGGCAGGAGACAATCTCTGTCTTCCAAGGTTGTTTGCTATACAAATATCCTTCTAGGTCTAAAGTAATTAAAGTTTCTTTACAAAATATGTAGAAATGCAGAAGACCTCAAAGAATTGTCTTCCAAAACCTCTAACATTTTTCTTCACAATTTCAGCTGCATGGGATTTGCTTAAATCAAGTTTTGTTTTCTTATATTGAATCTAGCACTGAATTTTGACATTCTATTTCAACAAGTGGGAAGACTCTGGCACTGAATACAGAGATGTACTGGTCTGACCCAAGGGGCAATGTTCAAATCCCAAGCATCAGCTGAAATCAAATCACTAACCCAGTTGCTTAATATGTATCTAATTTATTTTCTTGTTACTTCCATTCAACAAATATTTATTCAGTGTCAAGTACTTTGCTAGGGTTTGGGGATACAGTGGGGATAAGGTGATCCTCTGTTCTTTAGCAACTCATAGACCTGGGGGTAAGACCGACAAACAGACCAGAGCCTACCAAAAAAGTTGCCTGAGATGGAACCTGTAACCTAACTGGAGGGAAGAATGAATTCAGGGCCTTAGTGTAGATTCTCAAGACTTTCTTTTATTTATTTACTTATTTATTTATTTAACCATCACCTGGAAGGGATATATGTATGTGTGTGTGTGTGTGTGTGTGTGTGTGTGTGTGTGTGTGTATGTTTTAGAGAGAGTTCAATCAGTTGCCTTCCGTACGCCCCGACCGGGAATTGAACCCACAACCTGGGTATGTGCCCTGACTGAGAATTGAACCTGCAGCCTTTGGTATACATGATGACTCTCCAATCAATTGAACCACAGGGCCAGGTGAAACCTTTTTTTCAGTGTTTTTTTTTTTTTGTTTTTTTTTTAGTAGAGATCAGATGGGTGGTATAGATAGTGATGGTGGTGGCTGTTTCCAGTTGGTGAGAAGGGCATGTGCAAAAAGTAGGAGGCAAGATCTACCCTTTAGGACAAACCATAAACCCTTTTCTTAATGGCATGTTTGGAGGGAAGAATATGAAGTAGAAGATGAGTTTAGGGCCACAGTAGAAGATGAGTTTAGGGCAGCTGAGAGGTCATATCTCAGGAGAGTCCTGCATGTCAAGTTGAGAACTTTGGATTTTGCAGTGGACCGGTGAGGAGCCAGGAAGTGACTGAGTGAAAACGGGAGTGACTTAATCAGATTTGTGTTTTGCATGAAGAATGGGCTGGAGAGGGAAGAAGCCAGAGTAGGGAGCCCAGTTAGGGGGTTCTTTCAGTAGGAGACGGAGAGAGAAGTGCTGTGAGTCTAATAAACAAAGGAATCGTGGTGGTAATGAAAGGAACAGATTTGAAGTTTTAATATCATTTGATAGATGTGTGGAAGTACGCAAGTGAGAGGGAAGGAAGACTTGAGGGTGGCCCTTGGGTAATGGAAAAAATCAGAAACACAGGAGAAGGAGGAGCTTTGGGGGAGAAGAGGGTGAGCTCCGCAGTGACCACGGGGCACTTACATATCTGCGGGATTAGAGGGAGTCGTTCTGAGGCCAGGAGAGTGGTCGGGGCTAGAGCTACATTTGGCTATTGACGTGGCAGGAGACAGGTATCTATAAAGAATGAGGAGAAGAGATTACTGAAGAAGGAAACCTGGGAGATTTTAATATATAAGAGGAGGACAAATGAAAAAGGACCTAAGAAAGAGCTTAGGAAACTACCTGAGAAGAAGGGAAGACCGAGTGGCAAGTGCTGTGGGGGGCCTCGGGAGCACGCCATGGAACAGGAATGTGGACAGTGGACAGTGTCACTACTGAAAAGTAACTGACTTTGAGTTACCTAACAAACCCGATGGAAGAACCTTACTCTAGCTGAGAACTCAGCTCCAGCAGCCCTCACTTTCGGGCATGTGGATGCCCAGTGGAAGCTGCTGTGGAGAGGCGGCATGTGCCAGCCGTCTGCATTCTTGCATGACTACACACTTACTGTGTATCCGCCATCATTTTCAGCCTCATTATTCCCGTCGCCAGACATGACAGGAGAAAGGCTGCCTGCTGCACTACTGCGGCAGAGTTCATTACAGATGGGGCAAACTGAAGATCAACTCACAATAAGCAAGGCATTTCCCTTGCTTCTGTGGAGAATGTACAGATGGGTAAGAGAAAGTCTCCACTCCCGAGGAGATTTACATCAAATACTGTAAGATAGTTAAGTACTATTAAAGACTTAGACCAAAGTATTACTGTCATTTAAAAGGTAGGAGAGCCCTGGCACGTGTGGCGCAGTTGGTTGAGTGAGGTCCTGTGCACCAGAAAGGTGCCCAGCTTGATCCCCAGTAGGGGGCATGCAGTAGGCAGCCAGTGGATGTTTCTCTCTCACATGGATGTTTCTCACTCTCTCTCTCCCTCTTCCTTCCTCTCTCTCTAAAGTCAATAAAAATATGATTTTTTTTTTGTTTTAAAAAAAGGAGAAACCAAATTCATGAGAGGAAATCACTGAAAGTTACATGAAAATGGTGGCATTTGAAGGTAAGAGGATTAGGAGCAGAAGAGCATTCGTTACAGGAAGAGAGCACAGCGTCGCAAGGCCTTGGCGGCAGAGTATCCCTGGGGACGACACAACCATGACCTGTCGTTGCCATCGTCCTCCCCATGCATGTGCAGCTCTACCCTCACAGGGTACCCCGGAGTCCCCAAAGGCACTCCACACTTCCCTGCTGTGGGCCTTTGCTCTCAGGGACCTTCCTGCCTCCTCCATCTCCTCCAGGCCAACCTCCAAGACCCAACACAGAAGTCTTCTATCTCACAAATACGGCCATGTCCCTCAGATAGGATTAATTGCATGTCTATCTGTCTAAGCAGTCAAACTGACATTTTTATTTGACATGATATTTGGAGATCTCTAGTCTCTTTAAAGACATCTGCTTGATAACCATGTGATAGTGATGAGGACATGTTTGGAATTAGTAAAAGCGTTGCCTGCCAACTCTTCGTAAAATCAGCTCCTTGGATATAAATTATGTGGCTTGTCAACTTGCGATCTGGGAAATGTTTTCTGTCACTCTTCAGTGGACAGTCTTCAGTGGTGTTTAATGTTCCTCCTCACTGACATGGTTAATTAAGAATTGACAGTAATTCTGAGCTTTAGTGGATTTTGCTCTTGAGGAGAGAGGCAATCCCAGGAGACCTGAGGTTTGGTTTCTCTGAATTATTAAGAAAACTCTCTTCATGGTTTAGTGTAGTGGATTCCGACCGGGAGAAAGACAGCTTAATTATGAATGGTATTTTCTTTCTGGAGCCCGAAGCACTAATATTCATCTATAATACTTTGAATATGAAGTTTGGTTTATAGACCAAAGTATAGGATAATAAAATAATAGTCAAATTGTATTGCTTCTCTGTTTGTTGTGGAGTTTACACAAATGTTAGCTATCCCAGCTTACAAGTTTCAAAAGATAAGAAACTGTTCTCAGCATGAATAAACTGGGAACATATCCTGACATCAAACATTTATTTTCTGATGCATTTCACGGCGACTCATGCTGAGAACCACTTCTTATCTTCTGAACTTTTGAACTCTCCCTGTATCAGGATGAGCAAAAACGAACACGAGTTTCCTTTTAATGTACTAGTATACCACATGTAAAATAAAACCAGTAAAAACTCAAGGCACAGCAATGCACACGGGCTAATGATGTGCTAACAGAGTTGTATTGGTTTGGGGCTCTAGGCATGTTCTGTGCGGTGCTGGAAGGACTTTTGAAATGGGAATTTTCACAGGCAGCAGCCATTGAAAGGTATGTTCGCCTTACATCTTTCGTGAGGCATATTTTGCTTGACTTCAACTGACAGTAACAAGTCGGGGCCAGGAAACAACCCAGTCAGCATTCTCCTTCTTTCATAAATCTATTTACAGTAGAAACCCCATTAACATTTTAATTGTTTCACAGCTAAAGTTGCTCTCTGTGCCACTGTTAAAGGGCTCGGGTTCATTAAAATTTAAGGGACCAGGGAGTTCACAGTCTACTCTAATGACCTAGTGAAGGTTGTGCAGGCTCTAACTGTGTTTGTGGCTCACTGAACAACGGAGGGATTCTTTGTAGGGGCTGAGCATGCTCCCAGGTTAGTTGCTGCACGGCCCATTTCAGTCCCACCAGAAAACCCCCTCTGCTCCCTCATCTGAATGCTGGAGTCTCCTAAAGTCCTGTTGAGCATTTTCTACCAACTTTTCTTTAGTTGTTCACATTAATTCTACAGCTAGATTTTAATTTCATTGAGGTCAAAGTATGAGTCCAATAATTGTTGAATTAAAACTAGTCACTGATCACCTAACTTCAACCCACCCTCTTACATTGCACCCCCTACCCCCTCCAGGATAAAATAATGTGCCTTAAACTTGAATTATCTATAAGCATTGGGAGTTCCTGTTCTGCCTGTGCTACAAATTAGCTGTGTGAGACTGTAACCTCTCTGGTCTCTAGTTTCTCATTTGTCTTTTCAAAGCTTGGTATGCTTCAGGAGATACAAGTGCTTGAAGGATTAATCACACTTAAAATATGTCCCTAATGTGATTTGTTATATATGATTATCTAACATTGACTATTTAAACATAGGGGGGCCAGGCTGGTGTGGCTCAGGGGTTGAACGTTGACCTATGTACCAAGAGGTTGCCAGTTCGATTCCCAGTCAGGACACATGCCCAGGTTGTGGGCCCGATCCCCAGTGGCGGCGTGCAGGAGGCAGCCAATTGATGTTCTCTCTCATCCATGTTTCTCTCTCTCTCCCTCTCCTTTCTTCTCTCTCTGTTATCAATAAAGAAAAAATATTAAATATAGGGAAAAGTCTGTTGGAGACAACAGATTTTCTGGTTGGTTCCAGCCTATGTTAAGCCTGCTCTGGTAAGATGTAATTAAGAATTTTTTATCTCTAAATAACTGGTGGATAATGAACTCCCCTCATTTGCTTATAGGGAGAAAATTTGGTTGTCTGTGGAAAAACAGCTGGAGAGAGATAGACTAACATCTAAATGATAAAAAGCCTTATACCATCAAAGTGCATTAAAAACCAGGAAGACCCAAGATCATCTTACTATAAATTGTTATTTGGGATGCTAAGGATCTATTCTTAATCCTGGGATTTGGTGTGATAATAGAATGCAGATAAAAAAAAAAAAAAAGGTAATAACTGGGAGCACGTGTTTGCTTACCCTTGTTAGCATGTCATTTCGGTGCATTTGTAAACCTGACGAGTGAGGTGAACTCTGTTTATGTGGTTGTGAGTTTCTGTAAGTGCCTCCTAGGGGCTTTGCCCATGCTGTGTATTCAGTTTTCGAGAACTCTACTTTGCCTTCAAATAAGGTGGTTTTGGACTCATGGCCAGGGATTTGAGTTAGTGGTGGTAAATAGTCATTAGAGTAGATTTTAAGGTATCCTATGTCTAGATGGTGTTTTTACAGGCTGAATCTGCACGAGAGGCTCTTGAAATCCTTTTGTTTTAGGAGATACATGCTTCAGTTTCACCAACTCTCATTTGTTTTGTAATTTTCATTAAAGTTATTTTTATCTTCAGTAGTGTTTTAGCTATATGATATCAGCATATGAGCTGTTCTTTTTATTTCTTAAATTATTTATCCTTCTTAAATTTACACAGCAGATTGGTTTAACTGACTGTGTATACAAATAAAAAATAGTTTTATAATCCCTTATCCATAATTCTGAAATCTGAAAAGCCTAAACAAAATACCTTTTGTTGTTATTTGTCACAAACTAATTGGGGTGGCAAAAGCTACACCCAGCTGGCAGGAGTCTAGTTCTAGACTTTATTTATTTTATTCAGTAGGAAAAACCTTAAGTGTCCCCGAAGAATATTAATGTGTTTGATTAAAATGTGATGTGTTAGACTTATGGGCACATATATACCATATTGCCTTCCTTGAATCTGAAAAATTCTGAATTTCCAAACAATTTGGCCCCAAGGAGTTTAGATTCTTCTAACCTGTATTTATAAATATTATATTTGGAGAATGTACTAATTTTCAAATGGTAGTTTAAATAGAATTCTTGTAATAAAATAAGGAATTGTTTTTAAGTCAAAAGTACCCCTTTATTTTTGTTTGTTTAAATTCTGGGTGTTGGTTAGTTTAAGGCAAGAACAGTTCAGCTTCTGTGTTTTCAAAAATAGAAAAAGGGGGTTTAACGTAATATTAATTGATTATTAAAATCTGGAATCCCAACATTTTATAACATACCTTGTGAAAAGTAAAAAAATAAAATAAAAATCAGATTTTATCATTTAAAAACATTTTCATCTTAATAATCACAAAATAGAGATTAGATGACCCATTGAAGGTAATGCATGAAAATGAGTTCTGTTGTCTTTCTGTTAAGCCTGTTGCTCCTGTACAGAAGAAACACAACCAGGAGACAGTCACTGAACAGGAGCACCATGCTAGGCAACATGGCAAGAACTGTCTACATTATTCCTTCCCTCTGAACAGCAAACACCATGCAATAGTACTGTGCCTCTAATGAGGAAAAAATATTATTTAAGAATAGTAATAAGGAGTCTGGCCGGTATGGCTCAGTGGTTGAGCGTCGACCCATGCACCAAGAGGTCGCCGGTCAGGGCACATGCCCAGGATGTGGGCCCGATCCCCAGTGGGGGGCATGCAAGAGGCAATCGATGTTCTCTCTCATCGATGTTTCTATCTCTTTTTCTCTCTCTTCCTCTCTCTTTAAAATCAATATAGGAAAAAAAAAAAAGAATAATGATAAGGGGAAAAACCCATTTCTACAATTTAGGTATTTTATTCATCAGTTTTATTCTTTGAGAAGTAAGGATAAAACTTGAAATGGTCCTACTTGTGGTTACTTTTTATGACACCTAATTCCAGAGAGTATGCTCATGGTTTGAAGGGTAAGGTTATCTGGTTAGGATCAGTCTGCTGGACCCCTGGTACTACACTCAATATTACTAGAAGTAGACTTTGAAATACCTTTGTTCTCTTCTGCCTCACCAACTTTCCTCTTTAATTTTTTTACAAGTTTTATTTTGTTTTGTGAAACCCTTATTTTGATCTGAGAAGCTCTGATATTTTTTAGATTGCATTTGTCATAGATCTATAGCTGTTGCAACTCTGATAAGTGATTCGTTTCCAAGGAGAGTCAACCCATTTTGCTGTATTTCTTGCATTTCATATTAAATATGCTTATAATATTCTCTTTTGTATGTAGAACCCACACGACCACGTGTTGCATCATTAATGGTCTCCCCAAGGCTCTGCTTCCTGCTGTGCCTACTTTAATTATCTGCGCATTTAAGCTCTTCATCTGGTGACAGAGGCGAGGCATTTATGTTGCTGGCATGTAGCAAGAAAGAGTCCTATTCTGAAGGAAACGGGGTTCCTATTGAGGTGGGGTGGAGTCCCTTGATAGGGAACTCTGGTCCCCATGGAAATAGATACTTTAAGAGAGCTTGAGGGCCTGGGAAGAAAAGTTAATTCTAAAGGACCCCAGAAGCCCACAGAAGGTACTTTTGCATCTGACAAGCTGGGCAAAAATTGAACTTGGAGAAGAGGTAAATATTCTCACAAGGGAGGAGGGCTAGCCATGGACAGGATTGTCAGTGAGGCTTCTGCCTCTGTTCAGTGTGGCAACAAGAGATAGTAGGGCTTTTGACCTGCAGACAAATTAAATGCCACCTATCAAAAAAGTGAGCTTTGTGGCTGAGTCCTTGCAATTGTGTGAGATGGAAAACATATTTGTGAGGAAGCAGCTAGGAAAGGAGAGTCTGAATTAAAATGAATTATTGCTTGAAGGAAAGATAAATGCCTATTCTGATTGAACCTGAGGCTAGCAGTGAATCTATTACCTAACATATCACCACTGTCTGTTTCATTGTGTACTTCATTTGCCTAAGAAATAAAACTTGTTTTCTCTTGAAAACCATCTTTAAAATTGCTGTATGTTAGCAAAAAAAAAAAAAAAAAATTGGAAGCAGCCTAAATGTCCAACAATGAATAAGAAGTTAGGAAAATTATGGTATATCCTTACAATGGAACATTTATGCAGCTATTAAAAACGATGTTTACAAAGAATTTTAATGCTCTATAAAATGCTTATATTATAATAAGTCAAAAAAGAAGCAGGATACAAATGCCTATAACAGCATGATTTTATATATAAATGTATAAATATAAGGACAATAAGCACAAAAGGAGGGAAATGCATCAACATGTTTTAATAGTGTTTATCTCTTGGTGGTGAATTACGGATAATTTTTATTCTCCCATCTACAGTCTTCAGTTTTTGCCAACTTTTCTGTAATAAACATCTATTACTTTTTTTCTTAAAAAATTATTCTAGAAGTTTTATTTGTTTCTGAAACGGTTTTCAGACCTGCAATATATTACTGACCAGAACACTTGAAAATGACTTTGTAAGACCACTGTTTAGGCCACCGGTGTCACCAAACTTTATTCCTGATACGATTCTTTACAGTTCATTTGTTTTTCAGTAAAAATGTGTCAGAATGTACTCTCTCTCTGGGTTGCCATTGTTTATTCCCGTGATGTCCAGAAAAGATAAGGGCAACGTCCTCTGTTTAAAGGTTCCTGAAGCATCCCAGAGTAGGGGTGGGAGCACTAGCCGTGCAGCAGGAGCTCCAGTCTTGTCACCTGGCTCCCAGTGAACTGATATAAGCACATTCAGGAACAAGTGGGCCATAGTCATGGCTTCTTTGGACCTGCAGGTAGTGATTCAGAGTTATAGTGCTATCTGTGTTTAGTTTATTGGACGTGAGACGTGCTATAAATCGCTAAATACTTTCACAAGCTCATCACCTTTTTTTCCTACTCTTAAGGGTGAGATGAACCTGACGTGGCTTTTATCATGACTCTTACTTCTCTAAACGGTTGTTTATATATAGAAATATTTTGCTTACCTAGAACTCAGCTATCTGGCAGCCTGTACACATGGCAAATAATTGAGAATGAAGAAGTAAACCGTAATAGTAGCAAAAATAACAATAGCTAACACTTATTGGGTACTTGCAATTATTTTAAACTCTCTGCGGAGTACTTTACTTCAGTGATTTTCAACCTTTTTCATCTCATGGCACGCATAAACTAATCACTAAAATTCTGCTGCGCACCAAAAAATATACTTTTTGCTGATCTGACAAAAAATAGGCATGATTTTTATTTATTTACACTGGACAGCCATTGTTGTGTTGGCTGTTATCATTTTTTTGTTTGTTTTTTATTTGACAATCTAAGGGGAAAGAGGTCAGTGCCCCTGACTACATTGTCAGATACTGCATGTTTAAAAAAATTCTGCAGCACGTCTATTAAAAACTGCTGCTTTACTTCCTTATTTCATTTAGTATTAGTAACAACCCTATACCATTGTTATTGCTGTCCCTATTTACAGATGAGAAAACCGAGGCTCAGAAAGTTGAGTAGCTTGTCCAGGGTCACGTGGCTAATTGCTGTGGAGCTGGAAGCTGGGCTACACATTCCAAAGCTCAAAAATACTCTTAACTATTACAGTAAATTAAAAAAAAAAGGCTGTGTTAAAAAAATACTGGACTTTACACTTCAGTATTACTCTGTTTTTCAAATGAGAGCATATTTACAGACAGCGTACCTGTGAAAAGGGAAAGGGAAGACCTGGGAGCAGGAATTGATAGCAGAAGAGATTTCCTGTATTGACAGTAAGAGAGCCTGAAAAACTAAAACAGAACCCCAAGAATCCTGAGAGCATTATATCCCGGATTGGCTAGCTCAAGGCACCTTGTTCTCTTTATTAGCTTCTAAGTATATCAATAAGTAAATGTGGAATTTGATGATAGTACATTTATTTTGTCAGGAAAATGTTAGATTCAATATAGTCCTAATTCATATAAATGTCTTTTTTTGGGACCTCATGAACATTTATTGCTCTGCTTATTGCTGAAAAAGAATTTTTTAAAACATCAGTTGGTCATTCTTGTTTCCATCCAGGTATAGTCAGCATACAGCTGAAGCTCTAACACTCAATTTTCTTGACCAGAACTTTAGGCCCAATTGTCTAACCCAGCGATTTTCACCCGGCGTGCTGCAAGGATTTGTAAAACATGGAGTGCCTGACTATTTAGTCAGGGGCACTGACCTCTTTTCCCTTAGACTGTCAACTCTAAGGAGCAGGGAGTTTAAAATAATTGCAAGTACCCAATGAATTTCTATTTTTATTATATAGTTTATACATTTTACTGTAGAAGGATTAGAATATACAGGTGAAATAAAATAACAATATAAAAACCTCTCATGATCTCACACCAGAGATATCCACTGTTAACATTTTGGAAATTCTATACAATATCAATCTAAATATAAATTGTAAACATGTTTGTTTGTCTTAACAAAATGGGACCATGTTTTACTTTTTAAAATCACCTTCACTCAAAATATGCCATGAGCATATTTTAAAATATACTTTGATTATAAAAGTAGAGACATGTATAGTATATTTGAGAATGATTTTCTTCCAGAAAGGATAAATTAAACATTTATTTGATGTTTAAGGGAAAATACATATTAATCCAGGTAATTATTTTATGTGATTCAGTCCATTTCTTAATTATGGTATATCAGTGAGGCACTAATGTGCTTTACTTATCTCATGCCAAAGAGCTCTCATTATTCTCTACTTAGATTAAACATTTTAAAGTAACTGTTTTTAAAAGAAAAAAGGATCAATAATGAGAGTGATAATTTAAGGAGGTTTGAATGGAAAAGAGTATATATTCCCTGGCTGGAGCTGATGTGATTTAAAGCCATTTCACTTGAAATGCATCAGTCTACTTAATTCAGAAGGAGGAGCAGAACCAGCTTCCAAGAGCTGTGTTTTCACATTTGGCAAAGATTTATCGAGTACCTACTTTGTGTGTATTCCATATTAGATGCTTATTTAATGCAAAGAGATATAGAATGTATTTTCTGTACTGAGAGAAGTCCAGTCTAATGATGAAAAAATAAAAGTGAAAAAGGTAATTACAGTTCAGTATGGTGGGTGCAGGGAGAGAAGTGAGTTTAGGGGGCTATAGGAGCACACAGGAGGGGGAAAGCTTTTGGACATAGATACCTGAGTGGAGAAGCAGAGTGACGGTGAGCCAAAGAAGATAGGTGAGTGGCAAGGGGAGAAGGGTGACTAAGTATGTTTCAGGAAGAGGGGCCACACGTATAAAGGTTTTGGGAGCTAGAGAACAAGCATGCCATGTTTAGGGTCATGGAGAGTAGAGTATAACATGGAACAAGGCTTGAGAAATAGCCATGACCTATCAAGGAGGCATCATGTGCCATGCTGAAGACTTGAGGTTTTTATCCTGAAGGAATGAGGAGTCATTGGAAATGTCAGTGGAGCCATGAGGAGAAGAGCTGATGTTTTGAGAAATCACTCTGGCAGCTGTGTGAAGAGGCCCTAAGTTGTAACAAGAAATGATCAGGATCTGAACTAAGGTGTTGGAGAAGAAGAAGCTGAACTGATGAACTTGCTGATTGTTGGATGTGGGAGGCAAAGAAATGGGTGGGGAAAAGGATGAAATCATTATCTCTGGGTTACATGAGTGGGTGCATGTTGGTGTCTTCTGCAAGTGAAGAATGCTGTGAATAAATGAGATTGACAGGATAGGTCAAAGATGACGAGTTAGTTTTGGAGGTGGTTAGCAGGAAGCCAGGTATGTGGATCTTGAACTGGAAGCAAACAGTGGACTAGAACAGTAGATTTAGGGGTTGTCTGGGTACATATGTATGAGAACAGGGAAGGGTGCAGTGTCATTAAGGTAATGTCTGTGGATTCAGAGGACCTTGAGGACCACCCTCATTTAAGGGATCAGTACAGGATAATAGTTAAGAGTGTGGGCTCTGCTGTCTGGGTTCAAATCTTAGTTCTACCAGTTACTAGGGTAAGTTACCTTTTCTCTCTGTTTTTCAGTTTCCTTATATGTAGATGACACATATTTGAGTCATAGGGTGGCTGTGAACCATAAAATGAGCTAATATATTAAAATCTATATAATAGTACTGGCTTGTAGTACAAGTTCAATAATTTATCTTTAGCTTTACTATACTATACTATTTTAATGATTCAAGGAAATTTGGCCAAACAAATAAGAAAACCAGTGAAGAATGCAGAATAGGTGTTGGCAAAGGGGTAGAGGAGAAGATCTATGAGGGGAGTCATACAGATTAAGGCAGGCCAGAATTTCAAGGGCGCAAGGGAGTTGTATTAAATGCTTCAGGGAGGACAAGCCCAGTAAGAGCTATACAGTGTCCTTTTTTGTTGTTGTTGTTAAAGTTTGCTGGTAGCCTTGGTGGGAGGGGGCCCAGGCCCTGATCAGTGGTCTGAGGAATGAACAGGAAGTGAGACTGGAGTGAAAAAGTAGAGACCATGTTTTCAAGAGACATGACTTAAGTCAAGGAGTTGGGAGAGTGGTAGGAGAGAGACGTGGGCTTCAGTGATTGCTCGTGGTTACTGTAAAGTATGAGTAAATCAGAAGTGTTTTATATTAGTGAGGAAAAAGCTAGCACAAGGGAGAGAACTAGGCTTTGAATTAAAAGAGCCCGTCATTTATTGATCACATTTCCTTCAGTATATCCTGTGTCTGACACTGAGCCATGAGCTGAGGAAACTCTCAAGGAACTGCAGTCCAAGGCTGTGTGTGAAGGGAGATGGCCATAACTCTAACATCCTTGTGTTCTGGTTGACTAGGAAGTACGGCAATGGGAGGGACACTGCCTCTTTCTGGCTGAGACCCTCTCAGGAGAGTATTGGTCTGGGTTAACGGTGGTAGGAACCCTGGGTGAGTGGCAAAGCATGGTGTTGACCTGAAGTATATGAGGTCAGCTCGGTAGTTTCTTCAGCAGGTCAGACCACAGTTGAGGGATCCTCCTGACTGAGGGAAACCCCTGTAAGTTTGGTTACTCTGTAGTCATGCTAACCAAGCTAAACCCTACGTGACCATTGATAAACTTTTATTTGAATACTTTCTTTTTCAAAGGTTGAAGAGTATATTGGAAAGAACATGAAGCTAGATAACAGAAAACTATCTTTCTTTTACTTTTTTCATTCATTCATTCATTCATTCATTCATTCATTCATTCATTCAAAAATATCCTCTAAGCACCTACTATATACCAGGCAATGTGCTATAGGCTGAAATTAAAACGGGGACAGGAGAGGTTGGGTGTCTTCCAAAAAGAGCGGAGTGATGGCAAGACAGAGCTGGAAGAGAGGTTGAGATTAGCCAGGTAAAGGGAACAGGTGAGGAGTTTCCTAAGTAGAGGAGACAGCATGTGTGGACGCCTTGGAGTTATGAAAGAGTCTGGAACTTTCCAGGACCTGAAAGAAGTTTGGTTAGGCTGGAATATGGGAAGTGCTGTCCCTCTGAGTAGTGAGGTAGCATTGGCAACAATGACTCTGAGCTTCCATCTCCTTCTCATCAAGGCCAGAAGTGGGCAGAAGGATGCCCCTGTAGGCTCCTGTTCAAAGAATGCAGAATGAAAACAGGGTATGAGGGAAATGACTCTGAGAATCATAAGTAGGATGGATTAGGGTGCAGGGAGGGCAAGGATGCAACTAGAATCAGGGCCTATTGGGCAGTTACCCATTGATGAGACCACTGCCCTGGTAATGTGAATGAAGGAAGGAGTGGGCTGGAAGAAGAAACCAGCTTACTCAAGAACAGGTGATACAGGCTGGACAATGACCTTGAAATTCCTAGAAGGTGGCTCATTTGAGAAGGATCACCATGAAATGATAAAAAAAAACTGAATTTCCAAAGGGAGAGATTTTAGAGGATAGACCAAGGGACAGGAGCTGGAAAGCCAATGAAGAGACACAAAAAGTATAGCACCAGAGAGAGAGAGAGCTCAATGCATTTGGGTCAAGAAATTGTAGAAGGGAATGTTTTTAACCAATTTGATAGAATTCTAACTCTCCTTCAATAAATGCCCCTTTCGGTCCAGTTAATGGGGTAAATTCTTGGCTTAATAAAGAACTCCAAAGTTTTGTTTGGCCAGAACACATCTGGTAAGTGATAGATGCTGTTCTTCTAGCAACTTCAGAGCCGACGTGGTCTATTTCATTTTTATTACCAGTTTGTGAATGCTAAAAAATGTATGGCGTTTCCAATATTCTGTTTGGGGTATCATAGACGCCGACATTCACATTCCTTAGTTGAGTTATTCCTGAGCAAATCAGGGGAGACTCAAATCTTATGTGAAGGTTTTCTAGCAATAATTTGAAGTGGAGTGTGTGAAAATTTAGCTCTGTTGATGTGCGTTTGAATTCTGAAAGAGATGAAAGATGCTGTGAAAATGCACTGCACTGTGTTTGTTAGGAAATAGGATTGCCCAAAAGAGCATAGCCAATGCTTGATACAAATTCACTGCTGACCTATCCAGTGTGGACAGGAGGCCTGCTCTGCAAGGGATCAATAGGCAATCACCAGCACAGCAGGGAGGCTCCCTGCTGCTGGCCAGGCAGCACCCCTCTGTGCTGGAGCTCTCCTTGGAATTCAAGATTTCCTTCGCATGCAGACGCCCTGCCTACTTTAGCATTAATACTGTCAAAGAGAAGAAACTTGGGACTTTTAAAACAATGCCATCTTGGGTTACTGTGATTTGTCTTTGGTTTTATTTTTCTCCGTAGTCAAAGAATGTTGTTGTTTCCAGCCAGAATATCCTTCCTATATGTCCTTCACAAGACTGAGTTATGGTTGCTATGGGAACTAGATTATAAAAATTTGAAAATTAGTATATTTTAGATCCTGGAGACTGCAACACCCTGTGTGTGTGTGTGCGCACATGCACGCTCGCTCACGCATGTGTGTTTCTTCCATTTGGTGAAGAAACAATCTTTTTCATTTATTTATGTTAAAGTGAAATATACACCTTTGTTGGTGATCTGTGGAGTGTGTGATGTAACGTTTCAGTCACTTATTCATTCACATCTATTGTGCACTATCTCATTCCCATAGGCAAGAAGTAACTGAAATGCTGAGAAAGGGGCTGGTTACTCTGATGTGATTACAGTTCTTTTCAGTTTCCTTTCTTTCCTCTTTCAATGAAACATTAACTGGTTTCCCACGTTCCACTGTCTTTTAGGTTTTCTTTGTCTTTTTATCAATTTCACACTTTATGGGGACTTCAGATGTTTAATTATACTCAGTTATACTTCCCCCCACGAAATGATGTATGCTGCTATATGGAGTTTGGGTTTGGGGTGGATGCCAGCTTCCCTGAAACTCTCCTAAAAACAATGCAAGACCCTTTTTGTTTCCAATGTCCGGAGTGGCTCATTACCTTGCTGAGGATGAGGACATTTTGCGTTTCCTTATAGCATTTTTCTGCCCTTAATACTGAGGGACATTGTGTCCAGCAACCATAGGGAACACTGGGTTTCTAGTTCTTTGATTTTTAGGAGTATTTCTCCCATTTATCCCCTTCACACCTGATTCCTTTCATTGCCCCTCCTACCACCCTTGATACTAGTCTTCATCTGAGCATGCGTATCTTCCTACATTCTCTCTTAGCAAGGTGGGGGCACCAGACTGCACTGAACATGGTGAACACTCCATTTTATATCTTTCATGCTTTTTAGGCTGTGGTCAAAGGGTTATTTCTTTGTAGAGATTGCTGTGTTTTTCTCATTTAGGTCCTAGCCAGTAGTCGTCCTTTATTCTTCAGAAATTGACACCTACCTTTTAATTTTCAGAACCTGAAATAACCCATGTTTCATTAAATTAGTTGTCATTCAAAATGCTTAAGCATTAGTTCTTGACCCCTGTCTATTTTGCACCCCATATCCAAACCTGGGAGCTTCACCATCAAAATGTATCCCTACTCGGTTGGACCACTTTACCTTCCTTGTACTCACCCTGGTCCAAGCCGTCATCATATCCTAGCTGGGTTATTGAAATAACCCGCCAACTGGTGTCCCTATTTATGTCCTTGTATGTTTTATTCACCCTCTCGGTGGAGTGATTCTGCTAAATTATATTAGTTCATGTCAGTTCTCTACTCAAAACTCCCCATTTGCCTCCCACCTCACTGAGAGTAAAAGCCAGTGTCTTCACTGTGGCCCACAAGGCCATATGTGATCAAGCATCCCCGGCTTCCTCGTTCACCTCTCTGAACTCTTCTCTTCCATGTTCACCCACTCTAGTCACTCTGGGCTCCTTGCATGGAATTTGGCCTCAGGGCTTGGACCTTGCTGTTCTTTACCCTGGATACATAGATTGCTCACTTCCTCACCTTGTTCAGGTCTTTGCTCAGATGTCACTTTCTCAGTAAAACTTCCAGCTTCTCAAGATCTTGACCCTCGCTCTCCCCCTTCCTTATCCCATGTTTTTCATAACACTCACAATGGTCTCATATACTATCTGTTTGCTTATATTATTTATCTATTGTCTATTTCCTGCAACAAAATGTAAGCTCCACGAGGGCAGGTCATTTTGTCCATTTTGTTTACTGCTGTATCTGCAGCCTTTGGAAAAGTACCTAGCATGCAGTAGTTGCTAATAAATGCTTGTTGAATGAAAAATAAGTAAACTTGATGTTGTCATATTAACATCAATTATACTGCTATATTGCATATTTTGCACAATAGTATCCATTACTTTTGGAAATAGCCATCTCATTTCTATGTAAATGTTGATGACATATTAATCGCCAAACAGTGGGGCATCCCCCCTAACAGGAGGCACTAGAATGCAAAGATGAATAAGAGGTAGGTGCTGGTCCCCAGGTTGCTCACAGTCCAGGAAGGAGTCAGGCAGTTACAGTACATGGTGGTAAATGCTATGGTAGAGGTGAGCTCAGGTGGCCTTTGGGAAAAGGTACATGTGTTTATCCTGGATTTATGATATATGAAGTACCTTGCTAGACCCTCACTGTTACTCTCCTGTTTTTCTGATGAGGGAATTCAGCTTCAGTAAGCTAACTGAAACACATTTACCAAGGTCATACAACCTGCAGGTTAGAATGTTGACTAGTTAAAGCCCAAGCTACATAGCAGAGGTCACTTTGCCTCGGTGTGGGGAGATGTCTTTATCTCTGTACAAATGCCTATTTGCTTCTTTCCTGGTAGTCCAGGATGCAGGCGACAATGTGTGCTTTTAGGAGACATAAACGTACAGGCCTTTAGCCTTTAAGAGGAAAGAGATTGTGTAAATTCACAAACTATTTCTAATTGTTAAACATTCTGAAATAGTGTGACATGACCGTCATGCATGGGGACATTAGGGACTCATCCTTCAGGGTTCTTCTTGTTTGTGAAGCCTCTGTGACCTCTAGGCAGAGCTTTAATGCCTTGTTTTCTGTGAACCTATAGTACTCATTTGCATATTTATTAATTATAAGAGATTCGATTTAGATATCTCCTTCCTCAGATGGGGGAGTTACCTTAAAGGTGGAGTTTCTCTATGCCCAGGGCCTCTGAAAACATTGGGGAAACAAATCCATAAAATGAATCCACAATTTAACCTATAAATTCATAGAAAGCAACCACTTCATGGATAAAAAGTGTCAAATATATGGTGATGGAAGATTATTTGACTTGGAGTGGTGGGCACACAATGCATTATGCAGATCATGTATAATAGAATTGCACACTTGACACCTATGTAATCTTATTAACCAATTTTACTACAATACATTTAGATTAAAAACCCCAAAACTGGTCTCTTAATCTCCAGGTAGTATCACAAGAGTTGGGAACAAAGGAAAATTGTGTGATATTTAAACCATCTATGTAGAGCTGGATGGTTTAAAGATGTAGGAAAAATTGATTTCTAAAGTGGAAATGCTAATGACATTTGGAGAAACTCAAAGAAACATAATTCATAATTAGAATCTATGGATTACTTCATAGTTGATGAAATAATTTCACAAGTAGTATTATTTATCACAAAACTCAATGACTTAGAGATATAATTCCATTTTACAGATAAGGAATCATCAGAGAGGTAGGGTAACTGTGAACTTGAGCAAGTCACAGAGTTAAATTATGGAGTCCACACACAGATTTCTGATTCCAAATTCTGGACATTTTCCACTATACCATGTTCTTTCCAGAATACTGGATTTTTGTGTCATTAAGAATATGTAGGACTCTGACTTATATTCTTCATTCATAGTGTCTGCAAAAATGAGTTATATATTGTCTGTGTCATATTATTTTTTTCTATTTCAAAATGCTTTGGCTTATGATTTAATAAGACTCGTATGCATATTAAATCACATTTTATATGTTATTCTTTCATCTATAAAATGGGATTAGACCTCTCTATCTCACTGAGTAACTTCAAGTGCTTTAGAATAGATATTACCTTACAAAATCCAGATGGGTACAACTATTTTATAAGTTTAAAAAATGGTTTTATGTTTTGTTTTTTTTTTGAGTCCTGTCTTGCAGATCATGACCTTTCAAAGGATTGTGGTTAAATCCATAATAATATACTCCCAATGTTATTTGCCCAAGAAGCTATTAATATGAGATTTATATATGATAGGAGGTAGATGTAATCTTTGCTGGTAAATACTAATAATATGAGGTAGCAGATATTAACATGAAATATGACAACTTCCTTAAAAATTATCAAATGAACTTTTGACTTAAAGTTAATATACCAAGTCTGCAGAGACAGTAAAGAATAGATAGGGGATCGTGTTTCACACCTGCATAATTAAAACATCCAAGTCTGATTTCCCTCCAGCATTACCAATTAGATTGATTATAGCTCTTATTTTTCTTTGCATTTTAACCAATTTCCAGACAATTTAAAGTAGTTAAATGATCAAACTGTGTATATTTGCTGATTGCATTTATCACAAACCGCAATGGACAAAAGTTGTCATAAAGGTCTCGATTAAATAATATACAAGCTGCCATGAACAAACATCTCACAGTGGAATTTTGGCTGACTACACTGGGCTGCAGTTTCCACTTTCTATTGATTGGGATAGGGGTTGAAAATAGCTCTGTAGAGCAACTCCATCCATACTGTGCCTGTCTGTGAAGAAAGGTGAGAGTGCTGGAAATTTCACGAGTTAACTATTGATCTGGAATCTGGAATACACTCAAAATGAAATTTGAAGGATGTAGGAGCCAATGAAGAGATGACAAAATGACATGAACATGTCATTTTGCAGTTTGTCCCTGGCCCTGGTTGGGTCGTGCGGGAGGCAGCCACTCGATGTGTCCCTTTCACATCGATGTTTCTCTCTCTCTCTCTTCCTCTCTCTCCCTCCCACTCTATCTGAACAAAAAAATGGAAAAATGTCCTCGGGTGAGGATTAAAAAAAATAATAATAAAATAATATCGGTGTAATCAGACACTCTTGATTAGTAAGGGCAACACTAGATTTCTGATTTTTTTTTCTTATTAAAAGAGAAGTGCTCATGCCCTTTGTTGAGTCAGGATTCCTTTACTGAGAAGCTCTTTTCGTCAGCCTGAAGATGTTCATGACTGCTGTGTTTATAAAAAGGAGACACTGGACACAAGCTTATAGGATGTGATTTATTCACTGGACAGAATTTCTGCAAGCATTGAAAGTTATGCTCATGAAGTCTTTGCCACATGGAAGCTGTTTTTATATGATGTGAGGTGAAAAATTATTTTATGCAGATAAAATTGTAGATAACTATTATAAATATGTATATGTTATATACATATATATGCATATGTATAAATATACATATATTTATGTATATTTATATACATAAATATGTATATAAATATGTATATGTTTATATACATATTGTTATAAATATGTATATGAAAATAGATTTATGGCAAAATGGTAATCATTTGATTACTGTTATTATCATCATGTTACAGATCAGTGCAGTTAAATAACTTGTCAAGTTCACGCAGTTACTCAGAGACTGGACCTGATCCCAGGGTTGTCTGCCTCCGAGATCATGCCTTCACATTATCTAAACTTGTAATAGTGCTTCTACATTTAAAATATACAAATAAGAAAAAGTAAGAAGAAATCCAGAATGGTACCATAAAAATATTTTTCTTTGACTTAATTTGTTCAAATTCATTTTTTCTTTCCATCCTCATTTTCCCCCTATACTTCATTAACATTCCCCTCCCCCCTCCCCTCCCCTCCCCTCCCCTCTCCTCCCCTCCCCTCCCCTCCTTTCAATTCCCTTCTCTTTCTTTTCTTCTTCTCTCCTTCCCCATACTTTTTTATAGGGGAGGAAAAAGTTTTCCTTGACTCTCTTAGGGTCCTTGAGTGGGTCTAAAAATTAAACTGACAAATATTAATAAGAGAAAAGCATACACAATCATTTAATATTGGTTTTATGTGACACGGGAGCCTTCATAAGGAAATAAAGATCCAAAGAAATGGTTAAGCCTAGTGTTTGCATGCTGGCTTTATTGAAGAGTGGACAGTAGTGAAAAGATATGATAGAACAGAGAGTACAAGGTGAGTGTAGTAAACTGAGGGACACCCAGTAAGGCCTGTTCTTATTTTATTTTATTTCTTATCCTCACCCAAGGACATTTTTCCATTTTTGTTCAGATAGAGTGAGAGGGAGAGAGAGAGAAACATCGACGTGAAAGTGACACATCAACTGGCTGCCTCCCGCACGACCCCAACCAGGGCCGGGGACGACTGGCAACCGAGGTACATGCCCTTGACTGGAATCGATCCCGAGACTCATTGGTCCAAGGGTTGACACTCTAACCGCTGAGCCAAACCGGCCAGGGCAAGGCCTGTTCTTTCAGGTAATTTAGAGCATTGTCCTTCAGTCTTAGAGATAAAGATACCCCTTTCCTCTGGATATGGGGACGGCACTTCTCATATAAGGTCTTATGACCTGCTTGAGGGGAGAATGGAAGTTGAGGGTACATTCAGAGGGAACTTCCTGCTTCTGCTGCTTTTTTCAAACTCCTTCAGCTTAAAATATTCAGTATGCCAAGATGCCGTATTTTGGGGTAATGTATATTGAACCTCCATCACTTATGATTCTCAACCAGCAAGAATCATATTTCCACTAAGACTGTGTTTTGGTGGATAATAAAATACTGCCACACCTAGTCTCCCCTCCTGTTCCCGACTGGTCGTCTCCCAACCTTGGCCATGCCCTCTTGGCTGCTTCCCACCTGTCTTAGTTTATTCCTACTGATCCTAGTGGAAGTAGTTAAGGGGATTTCCAGACCCTGTTTGGGGTTAAACTCATTGAGTCTCATGTATTTTAAATCTGAGCAATTAGAAATTTCAATTACTGCTTTTCGGCTCTTGTTTTATGAGTTGCCTTTCTTGGAAGTAATGACTGTGTGGAGCAAATGTTAACTGTTTCTGGAGAATTCATAATTTGGCCTTTTAAAAGTGTTAACTAGAAAGACTATTTTCCCCAGCCTCCCAGGAGGAGTGGGGAGAGGTGGAAGATGTTGGTGTTTATCTCATGTTTTTAATTAACATGTTTGTTTTTAGGGTGACTTTTCTTCTGACATTTCTCCCTCTGGACTCAGCAAGTTTTTGAATAGCTGGTTCTCTTGCCATGAGAACATCCTTTGAGAGGGGCCCTGGAGATGTTAAGAGACCCTGGAGATCTCAAGTGATGTTAATTAGTAGAAGTAAATAAATGGCCTGTGTATTTGTATGCGCATTTTAATGCCATCCGTTCCTTTTATAAATTAAGAAGCAGAAAATGTGCTTGTGCTTAAATGTAGTGTAAAGCCTCCCATATTCCTTTGGGTGCCAGTATATTTTCCCTGGTTGCAGAAAATATGTTAGAAAGAATTTTCTCTCTTGAGAAGGACTCTCCTCCATTTTATTGCCTTTTATCGCCGCCCCCACCCCTGCACAAAAATGGCATCTGAATAGTAATAATATTTTATTATCTGCTATAGGAACCATACTTATTTACAAAAATTATATAGAATGAGAGCTGAAGAAGCAGAGGCTCGTGAATTGCCCATTATTTGCATAAAACTCGTTTCATCCGGAAGTGTAACAATTAGAGTGACAGAGCAAGAAGGCACCTTTAGAATGTCTCCGCCAGGCTTATCTTCAGGCAGTCCTCACATGCCAGGCAGCTCAAGAAAATGGAATGCTGCCTTATTTTGGAAACCATTAAAATTGTTTGAAAAAATTGTTTTCAAAGATTTTTCTGGCATTCTCCTTCCAAAATATAATAATAAATCACGCCATTAGAACTTTCTTATTAATATTTTACTTAGTCTCTTAAAGCAGAATTCAAGCTTGTTCTTTTACAGCCTGTTCAAGAGAAGCAATAGAGGATAGGGGTTAGGAGCATGAACTATGGGATTAGACGACACAGGTTCAAGTCATGGCTTTGCCACTTACTGCTGTGTGACCTAGGATAAGATTCTTTTTTTTTTTTATCCTCACCTGAGGACACTTTTTGCATTTATCCTCAGATAGAGCGGGAGGGAGAGAAGGAGGTAGAGAGAGAGAGAAACATCGACTGGTTGCCACCCGCACAACCCCAACCGGGGCCGGGGACGAACCACAACTGAGGCACGTGCCCTCAGCGGGAACCGAACCCGGGACTCTCTGGTCCACGGACCGATGCTCTAATCACTGAGCCAAACCGGCCAGGGCCAGGATAAAATTCTTAACTTCGCTTGGCTGTAGTATTCTCAATTTTAACATCGGTCAATACTAGTTATGAGAATTTAGTGATGCATCACAAAAAAGATAGAACAGTGCCTGGTACTTAGTAAACACTAAATGATTGCTGTGAGATTAGATTTACCATTAAAAGAGGAAAATGATATTCAGAATGGGGAGAGGAGAATAATAGTTGAGAGGAACTGAATCAAAAAATGCCAGAAAATTGTAAGAAAGCCTCGAATTGAGGTTTCCACTCCTAGACTATTTACATTTCAGATTACTGAGATGACATGTATATGGTGCCAGAACCATTTTTGGTCATCTTCCTGGAAGCTTGGAGAAATTTCTGAAGTCAAGCAAGAAATAAATGATATTTTCAAAAGGCATCTAACATAACCCAGTAACACTGTAGTGGACGGGATAGAGTAGTATTGACTTGATTATAATCCTGTTAGCTGGATTTACAGATTTGTGCTAATACAATTATAGTGTTAGCTAATGGGTCATGACTAATTTAAAATGTTTGTTTCATCAGGAGTTTGAAGGATTTTGCAATTAGAATACCTGTAATGAAATGAATAAAATGTAAATAAAAGTGGAAAATTGGCACCATTATGCAGCAGAACAGATGTATGAGATCCTAGGTCTGATGCACCTGTTATCACTGATCTTCATATTTAGCTCTGAGGTCCTTGAAGCCATGATGACAAAGAAGATCCCATCAGTTGTATTACTGTTATTATCCAGACGAATAAAATAAATAGGCTCCTCAGGTGTGAATTTTTCCTACTACTGATTTTTAGAAGATATTTATCACATGGGGCCATAAATAATGAGCACTGATTTAATAGGCAACTCCTCCATCAATATTGTTTGAAACAAATGCTCTTTTTTAAAGCACCCTTAGGAGAAAAGTCTAAAGGATATCATTGTGTCTATTCATCAAAGGCATTCCCATGAAGGGCTAAGCTGATGTGGTCTGTGTATGTGCCCTTCCTGTGGTCTGACTTGAGTCAAAGTAGTTTAGAAATTGACCCTATATCCTTCAACAGTGTTTTTTAAAGTCACTTCACTCAGCCAGCATTTGAGAGAAGCTGGATAACAGATTCTGGTTCAAAAAAGAATGGGAGCAGAAATATTTTTGGTTGGGCGTTTTAGCAGGACATGGCTTTAGAAATCAGCTAGAAAGCTAGTAAGGTCAACCTCCCGTAATGTGTTTCTTGAAGCTCTGAGTTCATTAGGGGTGCCTTTCAGGGTGAGGCGGTGGGAGAAGAGAAAGGCTGGAGGGATATGCTGAAGCAGTTCAGCTTTACTTATTTTTATACATTGGGAGTCTGCAAAAGACTATGTGACAAACAGTAAAATAAATTATTTGACTTAAAAATATTGGAAAACTACTAACATATTGCCTGGCCGTAGGGGTTTTGGCCTGTTGCTCATCATGACAGTTAAAAAGGATCACATCAAATTCTTAGGGATTGGTTTACTTTTAAATAGCTCTTTCTCTGAAGATCTAGTCAATGAATTATTTGCACAGTGTACTTCCTGAAAGAGGCGTGAAAATGGGCAAACAAACAAACAAGTGAATTCCAGTTGCCTTTTGAAGAAAAACTTCCTAAGATACTTATTTTAGTTTTAGAGTAATTCATATTAATCCACAATCTATTATTTTTTATTTTGGCTGGAAATTATACATTCCTAGAGCAATCTAGGATAATGAAAATAAAACTATATATCAACATACAGGAGAACAATTATTTTTCTAATGTCTGTGGAAATGGAGGGTGCATCCAATTCACCCAGTTGTTTATGACGAACATACGACACTAGAGTACAGCTGTGCTCCACGTCCATGGAGATTACATATTTTGCTTTGAAAAGCTTCATTCTTCCAATGTATAAAAATTCAAGTGTTGCATTAGTATCCATAATTAGGAGTTCATATTGATATCATGCAGCTTATATCACAGCTGGTTCCTGTCCTCAGAGTTAAAGACAATTCAAAGTGGATGAAAATCTATCTTTAATCTGTTCTTAAATGGCAAAATATAAATAAATGAGATGAGGCCTTTCTCTCAATTCCTCCTTTGTAACTGGAATGGAGCTTGAACACATCCTTAGACAGAAGACTGGTCATGTATGAGAGTCCTTTACTTCTTGAAATTTTATGTCCCTAATCCAACAGATTAAGTTGAATAAAGTCACCATTAATTTATTATGTAAACCAGGACACCTCTGAGTATGGAAGTGGTTAGTGACAGGACAACAAGCAAAAATAGATGACACTGTCCTGGGCAGCTTCATGCATAGTTTCCCAAAGTCTGGGTATGAAGAGGACAGGAACCCTAATCTGTCCAGGGTTAGGGAGGTAGAAAATGGTTGATTAAAATTAATAAAATAGAACATATTCACTACAGACCAGTTGGAATTTATAAAAAATGTAAATAAGAAAATTTAAGTCATCTGTAAGCCTACAACCTAGATATTAAAATTGTTGATATTTGGGTGAGTGAAGTGAATTTCCTGAATTTCCACCTAGAATCTTTATATGTAGTAAAGAATATTTCTTTTCTTCTTCTTCTTCTTTAAAAAAAATATTTGGATTCTGTTTAACCACTGCTTTGTATGTGTTGCTTTTACTTAATTCTAATCCTAAGCCTTTCCCCATATCAAACACTAATTAAAGAGGTGCTCCCAGGGCTGAAAAATGTTTTATCTTGTAGCTTTACTGTAATTTACTAATATTTTCCTATTATTGTTGGAATTTTGAGTTATTTCTCATTTTTTATGGTAATAAAATATGATGAACATCTTTGTAACTCAGTTTTTGAATGGAAGTACCATAATTTCTTGAGAATAAAGTCTTGATAGTGGAATTACTGAGTCAAATATGTGGGGCTGTGTGTGTGTGTGTGTGTGTGTGTGTGTGTAACTCAAACTGTTGTCCTTCTGCAAAAGCACACATATTAAAATTTTTTTTTTCTTTTCTTAATTGATTTCAGAGGGAAGGGAGAGGGAGAGAGAGATAGAAACATCGATGAGAGAGGACATCAATTGGCTGCCTTCTGCATACCCCCCACTGGGGATTGGGCCCACGACCTGGGCATGTGTCCTGACTGGGAATCGAACTGGTAACCTCTTGGTTCATGGGTCGATGCCCAACCACTGAGCCACACCGGCTGGGCGAAAAGTACACAGACTTAAAATATCACCAGCAACATATTAGATTGCCCCAGATGGTTGACTTTTTTATTATATTATATCAATACCTCCAGTACCAGGCTGTTTTGATTATAGTAGCTTTGTAGTATAATCTGATATCCGGTATTGTGATCCCACCTACTTTGCCCTTCTTTTTCAAGATTGCTGTGGCTATTCGGGATCTTTTTTGGTTCCATATGAACTTTTGGAGTATTTGTTCTAGTTCTGTGAAATATGTCACTGGTATTTTGATGGGGATTGCATTGAATCTATAGATTGCTTTGGGTAATATGGACATTTTAATGATGTTAATTCTTCCAATCCATGAACAAGGTATGTGCTTCCACTTTTTTATATCTTCCTCTATTTCTTTTTTCAATGTCCTGTAGTTTTCCGCAAATAGGTCCTTCACTTCTTTGGTTAAGTTTATTCCTAGGTATCTTAATTTTTTTGCTGCGATGGTAAATGGGATTGTTTTTTTAGTTTCTCTTTCTGTGAGTTCATCATTGGTGTATAAGAATGCCGTCGATTTCTTGACGTTAATTTTGTATCCTGCTACTTTGCCAAATTCATTTATTAGGTCTAGTAGATTTTTGATGGAATACCTCCAGTACCTAAGTGGGAATAAAACTTGTGTGTGTGTGTGTGTGTGTGTGTGTGTGTGTGTGTGTGTGTGGTTTCCCCCAGACATAACTCGGAACTTGCCATGTGGGAGTAGATAGAAAAGAATTACTTCATTGAGATACCCTTTGCTTTATTAACTTCAGAGATATCGTGAAATCTTTTCTTTTTATCTCTTAGTGTTTTTATGACATAACAAGCAGTGTGTCTGGGGTTTGTCGTAAAGATACAAAAATGTACAGAAGTTCCTTACATGTCTGAGTGAGTTTAAATTGAAAGGGAATTAGGTCTCTAAGTAAGTGTTAAATGAGTACTTGTGGTGTAAGTGTGATCAGGTGGACTATATGAGGTGCTGATGTGGGTACCAGGGCTTCTAACTTCAATGGACATTCGAGGGGGGGGGTGAGTGGGCAGTTGTATGCGAGGGCAGCATTAAATTGGGGAGCGATCTCTTTGCTTAGTTGCAGAAGATAAAGCCAGTAATTTTCCAGAGCTTAACTCTATCAAACAGGCACTGTTCTTTACTGAGAAGATGGATGGACGGTACAGGATCTCATGTCTAGAGGGCTGCTGTGATCACGATCCGGCAGGTGAATACAGCGTGGACTCCATTCCAATGGCTTCAGGAGCTGTAAGCAGACAGTGCATGTCTTAGTGTAGAGTTGGCTGCACTACCATGTTGCATGGAGGTGGGATTAGCAACCACAGTTCACCAGGCTTAAAGCTGAATCTTTCCATCCTTCATAGACTTTAAACACAGGAGCTATGAGCTCAAACAAGGTAACTATGCAGACGGGATCAAAGAAATAGGATGTCATTGGCAGAGACATAATTTGGCATTCTCACTCTTTCTAGTGGATACATGATATAAAAGACAATATTGTCCAAGAGAAAAACAAAATAATATGGAAAGAATTTCTTGGGACATACCTTGAAGGCGTTTCTCCCTGATTACACAGAGGAAGGTTACCGTGTTTCACACCCACCGCAGTTGCACAAGGAGAGGAAAGGTCCTTAAACTGCCGTGTGAGGAATTGAGGTTGGGCATAGGAATACTATTCTGGCAGGACTGGCAGACATTGGAAAGGGGTGACACGAGAGACGGTGCAGCCCTGCAGAGGGGCCGGTGTTGTAGGCATGCCTGGCCTCTGAACGCAGTACCGTAAAAGTCTTCAGAGAGCTGTCAGCAAAGGTCACGTGCTAAGCCGCTGCCATGGCTACAGAGAATTTGTGGGACTTGTTAGAAAGTAAGAGAAACAGCGAAGAACCACTCCTAGGCCCCAGAAAAGTCATCCCAGGGACAGTGGCAGAGCAGAGGTGCTCATGTACACCAGAATATCGAAGGCACAGAAGGAGATGTCTACACAAACCAAACACACTGTGAATAAAGGATAAAGAGACAGTTATGTGCTTGTAGAAATATTTGGTTTGGTGGCTGAGAAATATGTATAAACCGTAAATATGTGTATTTTTAATTTAAAATATTTTGAATTACCATGTTAGAAGAGTATTAAATAACAGTAAACTTTTAGTTGACTGAGACATTTATGTGCTTTCAGATAGAAGGATAAAATCAATAGACTCCTGGAATCGATTCTTAAATTTTGATTCCCTGATCATTGTTGAGATTGTTGTTGCGGAGTGTGTGTGATGAGGTTCCGAGGGCATATGGTATCGTTGCACACATGTTTGCTGAGCACCTACTGTGGAAAACGGCATGGGATGTGTGGTTTAAGAAAGCATGATGCGTTTTTAAGGAGATTGCAGTGTCCTCAGGGAGACTTGATGGTAACAGAAACGGGGAGGGTCGCCTGAGCAGTCCACAGACCTTTCTGCCCGACCAGAGAGCTGGCAGAGGTGAGTTTGGGCTCCATGAGAACATCCAGGGCTCCTGGAGGGATACCGTTTGGGCTGGGCCTTGTAGGGGAGATGGAGCTTTTGACTGATGGAGATGTATAGTTAGAGAGGGGCCCACCCAGGCACAGAGAACAGCAGGTGGTACAGAGAAGCTTATGTGTAGTGTGTGGTGTTTTCTAGAGGCCAACACAGACTTTTGAGGAGGAAAGAGCACCGTGAGAGCTTTAGGAGATAACCTTGGGGGAAAAAAGAAGGCAAAGGAGACCGGTCAGGCAGCTTGAGGCATGACTGCTTGTCCTAGCTCTGAGACTGAGGCAATGAAAGTGGTGGAATCACGAGGAGGAAGAATTTGTGAAGACAGACCAAAGCAGGTGAAGAGGGAGAATTCTGAGAGGACCAAAGACAGTAGGATGAGCGGTAGAATACTGAGGCCATCGACAAACTCCAGAGAGAAGGAAAGGATACTGATAGCAAGTCTTGGGAGTCAAAGCTTGCTTCTCATCTGGCTGCTTTTCTTCCTTCCCACCCTTCCTTCCATTCTTTGCATGCAACCTCTGCTTGTGCCTGACTCTCACAACCAAAGGTAGCGAAGAGAAATAAAAACATGCAAAAGACATCTCCTTGGTCTTTAAATGCTCACCATGTAGTTTGGGGAACAGGATCTATTTATATAAATAACTAGCACATGGTTAAAGATAATGCAACTACTTTGTGAATGCAAAAGAGAAAAGTGATGGGTTGTGGTCTCTGTCCTGCGGAAGCTCAATTTAGAAGCAAATATGCAAAGTGTACTCTGATTTAGTTGTGCATCAAGCAATAAATGAGGTCAAACTCATCGGTTCTGGTTCCAGGTTGCTATTAACACATCTCTCTTTCAGGTTATCTTTGAAGACGTTAGTGTATCTGTACATGTTGTCACCCTCATATTCAGAGATCAGAGGAATATTAAATAAGTTTATGACAAGCAATTCCTGCCCTCTTGTTATTTATGGAGATTTCTTTCCCCTATGAATTATTTTGCAGCTGCTTCTTTTTAAAAGCTTTCCTGTATTTTATACATATTTGTTGAATGAATGGAGTGACTTTTTAAATTAATTAACTCCAACTTTTGAATACAGCATTCCCAGGTGAAGTGAAGACTTCAAATGATTTTAGGTTTGGATTTGTTGTGGTAAAGTCCTAGCATAGGATTCAAGCTTTGACTTTCCACCTGGGCGTTGTGAACTAGATTACTTAAACACCCCCCGTATGCCCCCCTCTTGAAAGGCCCTGTGGCTTCAGTAGAAGCTCAAAGTATGTACTTTATTCAAAACTCTTAAAAGAATCTAATGGGCTGGTTATTTTGCACTTTCCTCTTAATAGCACCCATGGATAAATCCTGATATCTTTTATTGCCATCTGTTTTCTGGTTTTAGGGTCTATTTTTATATCTTGTTTCTATTCTGTTCAAAATTCTATTCTGTTTATAAAAAGTACATAGAGTTGGCAATATGAGATTTTTTGCATCTTCATGTATTTGATGAGACAAACTACTAGATCACTTTAGAAGTCAAGGTGGTTTGTGAAATTTGAATATGAAAACCAGTAGCAAAGGGAAGAAAAGCAGCCCAGGTACTTGCCAGATGGGAGATGGCTCATTGCTCTTTGGAGGGCTGGTGAGGGCCACTCGATAGGGAAAGACTAGCTGTATCTCATCTTTCGATATGTACTCAGGGCGACCATGGACTTCACAACAGGTACTGTCTATAGAAGGAGCAGGTAGTGATCCCTGTGGAACACTAGAAGGCATTTTTTACTCCTTATTCCTCCTCTTTTGGGTTTCTGTACTCTAATTAAAATTGTGTTTTGGAAAAAGAGGACATGAATTCTGAATACAGTAATAAATTATATCCTTGCCTCAGATGGATTTAAAATGACTGCAGACTTGAAATTTCCCTGCCGCTGAAAACTCAATTTGATATTTTCTGTTCCACACCGAAGGGTGATTTGCAGCGGCTCAGGCTGTAAGATTAATTGAGGCAGCCATCTCTTCTGGTGCATCTAATCTTACATCTAATTATCTGATCATCTGAATCACAAATACAGTAGTTAAAGGGTGTCTGTTTAAAGGGCAGCGGCACAATATAAATATTAAAAAGGAGCCCTGGTTTTCAGGAAGCAGACATGGAGACTGAGAATAGCCACTATGTTATTCATGGTATTAGGTCAGCAGGTCACATAAAACTGTGGTTACATTGTTCTATCACCAAAGTGTGAAGATCATTTTGAAGTCTGTACTAGGCTTGTTTTGACAATTAACCTCCGTTAGTATTCCGGACCACAGAAGAGCGACACTCTTAAAAGGCTCTCTCTTTCATGAATGTGCTGTCAAATTGACTTCATCATTTAAACAGGACTGTAGTCACGGTAAATGAGTTGATATTTATACAAAGCATAACCTTAATTAAAATATTATGAGCAATTAAACCCAGTGTTCACAGAATTATTGTACATTTATATGTAATAGAGTAAAAACATTGCATAGGACTGTTAAGCTTTTTGTATGAATCTAATTAACTTTGACAGGGTTTGGGCTTTTCTCCCCCTTATTTTCAGAAGGGCTGTAGATAAATGTCCTTGCATCTGGAAAACTTCAAACAGTTTTGATCAGCGATTTGCGTCTTATTTAAAATGTATGTATTGAGATGCCGTCTTAAATCTAGAGTTGATAGGCACACACTGTACGAGTTCTTGGAGCAAGAAAGCAGATGTGGAAGAAAGAACAGCTGTAGACTGGAGCTGCCCGTGGGATTGTTCTTGTCACTATTTAATGTCGGGAGACTACTACTGTGAGCAGGTCTTCGTAGATTGGCTCTAGTTGATGACAAGGTGAAGTCACATTGCTGATTCCCTGCAAGGCAATTAGGAGGGAGATCGTTCTCCTCACTCTTTCCCTTCTGTAACCCTACGGGAACAGAGGCACCGGGAGCAAGTCCAAGTTCCCGTGGACTCCCAGGGACTCCCTGTATTTCCTGAGTGAAGGAAGGAAGTTCGCCTGAAAACAGTGAGTACAGCATGGAGGGTTGCTGGTTCACTGTCAGTTCCTTAAAACCCCACAAAGATCGACCCTGAGAGGGAGCAAAGAATTTCCCAGTCTAATTTCTGTGGTTCAAAGTTAATAACAGTAACAACAACAATGGCTGTGTTTTATTTAGCACCAAACATGTAGGAGATTTGTATACATGAATTAATCTTTACCTCAACTCTTTGGCGTAGATACTATTTCCAGTTTACTGGTGAGGAAACTGAGGCCCAGAACATTTATTGTCATTCTTAAAAGGTCTGAGCTGGAGGGAGATCACATCCACAACGCAAGGCCAGTGTAGAGCCAAATGGCTTTATTGCATACGCCTGAGTGCAGGCGGGCTGAACTGAGAAGGGTTCAGCCTCAAATTAGGGTTGGGGTGTCGGTTATATACCCTCCTTTTAGCTTCCAGCAGTTCTGCTGATGTACTTTATCTGGCCCGTTGTCCACCTTGCAGTAGGGCTGGTCTGGTATCTTGTCCGGCATCTGCTGGGTTATCCATTTCCTCGCTAGGCTATCCATTGCCTTGCGGACAATCCAGATAAACCTTATCCATACTCAATAGAAGTCTGAGCAAAGGTCATGCAAGCAACACAATTTCCGCAGTTTCTGCCTTTTGCAAACTTTTATCTTTACCCTTTAAAACATTACTAACCCTTTCAATTCTCAAAGGCACATAACTACAAAGTATTGTTGCTATTAAAATGCCAGATAAACCATACAGATTGACATTGAATATTGGATGAGATAAAAATTAAGTGAAAAAGTGCAATATGACAATATGTATAGAATATGGACCTATTTATGCAAAAACAAAAGAAAAAGTGTGTACACATACACACACATAGGCACACGCGTGCACACACACAAATGCAGATAAAGAGAACCAGAGCTGAGCACGCTAGGTGGCTGACAGCCGTTATTTGATGTAGCTGAGCAGGAGAAAGACACGTAGGACAATATTTTCAAGTTTGTTTTCAGGAATCTCTCATGTTGTTTAAATCTTTAATTCATGTGTTGCTTGGGTAATTTTGAACTTCAAGATCAAGAAAGGACTTTTGCTGCTAAAATGAACATTTGAAAATAGAAACATCAAAAAAGAAAGTGGTGACAGCTTTGATTTCAGCTCAGAGTGTTTGACTTCAACACTTGTGCTTTTTCTGCTAAACTTTGTGGCCTTTTTAAATGCGTGATTAATGTTTACAGAAAATCCCATGAAAGAGGATGGTGAATCTCCCTTGGGTGCTTAGCAAACTCTGCTTCTACATAGCTGACTTGGGACACATCAGAAGTCCATCTTAATCTATTTAAGCCAGTCGATGTATATCGAGTACCTATAATGTACCGGTTGCACTGTGAAACCCAAGGAGGCTGCAGAAATGAAAAGGCACCTTCTCTGCCCTTAAGGTGTTTACAGTGTCACGAACAGACAGACGAATGTCCATCGCTGACACACAGAGCCCAGTGTTACACGTGCAGTGGCGGTGGGAGAAGCAATGCACCCTGGGGCATTAGGAGGGCACAGTTATAAGCTAGGGCTCGTGCAACAGTTGATTAGGTGCCGAGGTAGGTGCCTGGGAGCTGAACATGAAGGAAGACTCTAAGATGTGGCCCTGGTCCTCAAAGACTATGTACTGTTGTAGAAAAGAGAACATGAAAATACGGAAAATAATAAAGAGCAAGAAAAACCAGAAATAGTATATAATTGACTGCTAGGTAATGTTAAGTTAGGTCCTAATGAAATAGGAAGTCAGAAAAGGAAGCGATCACTGCAGGTAAGAATTGTACAAGAAGGTTTCAGAAGGAAATAGATGACAATACTGGTATTGTTTTGCCTGGCAGTTGCTCTATGAAGAGAGGTGGCCAGGAATCCTAGTTTGTCCTTTGAAATTGTTATTTGAATGGAGTTTCTCTTGATTCTCTGACCATTGTTTTAAAAAAAATGAACAGAATAACAAATCCATCTGTAGCTGACGCATTTAATTGACACACACACACACACACTTGATTGGTGTAAATATATAAATCAGGCATCACATACATCACCTTTCTTTCCTTCTTTCCTCACTCCTTTGCTCCCTTTCCCTCCTTTTCATTTTTTCTTTTTAAAAAATTTTTCTTTATTGATTTTAGAGAGAGAGGAAGGAAGTGGGAGAGAGAGAAGCATTGATGAGAAAGAGCATCGATTGGCCGCCTCCTGTATGCCCCCCACTGGGGATCGGGCCCACAACCTGGGCATGTGTCCTGACTGGGAATCGAACCAGGACCTCTTGGTGCATGGGTCGACACTCAACCACTGAGCCACACTGGCCGGGCCCTTTCTTTTTCTTTCTGCTAATATTTCTGAGACAGTGGGCATAGAATCACTTTAGTTGGTTAATAAAATGTTTTTACTCTATAAAGAATAGGAGAACAGCAGTCTAGAAGAGATAGCTGTTTAGGGGGTCTCCCTTTAAGAGACATTAAACCTGTGTTCTGGATCCTTCTAGCAGTTCTGTGATCGGGTACGTCAGTACCTAGCACAGTGCTAGCACGTACTAGATGCTTAGTAAGCACTGGTTCTCTTCTCTTCCCTTTTCTCCCACCTTTTCCACAAGCCTTTAGTGATCCAAGCCTTTAGTGACTTTTGAAATTTGATTTTCAATAGTCAATTCCTGCCAGTGTCTCAATATTACAGTGACTGGGTCAATTATTATTGAGCAGCTCTGAACTTCTTAGAATGACGGTAACATTGTAAGTAGATGAAAAATGCATGTACATCTAGGGAAAACCACATAGACTGTTAAATAATATGGAGATTACTTTTGAAAAAGATATTTCCATCATACCAATGTATTTCTGTTTTTTGTGTTTAGTCATTTTAAAACAGATAAAAATCCTCCATAGCCAGTCTAACTCATACTTATTTAATTGAAAAACTGCACTCAAGACTTAGCTCCTTCATGCATTTGTTTAAAATGATTAATTTTCAAATTATATAAGTATGCACTCTTACCATAGAAACTCTGTGAAATAAAGTATTAGCAGAGAAACAAAAAGAACAGTAATCCTACAAGCCAGAGAAAACTATTGTTAGCATTTGGTTTGAAGTGTTTCTATTCTTTTTAGGCTTATTTATAATATAGTTTTTACTTATATTTAGTGGGGATCATACTCTTTGAATTCGGTTGCACAGTGTGACCAGTTTGCAATCATCATCCCCCTTCATGTGGTCCTGAGGTGGCCACAGAGAAGAGGCCATGTCTGAACCTGGCGTGCCAAGGCTTCCCTCTCCTCCACAGTCACCCCCAAAGTGTGGCAGGCCAGCGAGTGGCTGGGAGGGGCTTTCACTCTGTGCCTGGCAGGTCAGACTGTGGGAGCCGTTGCTTGGTCGGGAAATGCATCCTGGCAGCTGGCTGGTTCAGAGGTTTGGAGGTCCGGCAGACAGGAGCACAGAAAACAGTTGGGTTGATTGGCATGTCCTAAGATCCAAGCCAAAGCTCAGGGACTGTTTATGACCTGATGTGACCTCAGAGTGGCCAGAAACAGAAGCAGGAGGAGAGAAAACATTTAAGGAGCATCTTTAGACAGACAGAAGGCTTCTACAGTCATCAATTTGTTGTATCTTCTCTGGGTATTAAAGTGACTGAATGCATCTATGTCAGACTGTGGTGGCCCGGAGTCCATATGTAAGAAGGTTTAGGATGGCAGCAAGGATGGGAGACAAGGTGTTTATCCTACAACTGCTTTGGTTTGCTTATACGCATTTATTTGGGATAGTTTGGGGGAGTCTGGTGGAAATTTTGAGGGTTGGGCTGATAAAGGCTCTCTCTCCCAGCCATTCCTTGGTGCTCTTACTGATTATTTCTTTGAAGCCCAAGTTCAGGAGAATCCTTGGAGCCTTGTTTGAGGGAAGGTCCTTTATCATCTGAACTGACTAGGGGTGCCATGCCATGTCCCTGGGCCCCTGGTGGTCCACTAACTCCATGCCATCCTATGTTGGATGACTGATGGCAGATACTCCTTGATTCAGTATATATTTATTAAGCACCAGTTATGTGTCAGATACCGTGCAGAATACTGTGGATATAAAGACTAATAGAAATGGTCCTTGTCCCCAGGAAACAATATATGAAGTAGATTTATAAAGAGATTAATATAAGTCTTGGAGGCAGTTTGGTGGGGTCATGCTGTTTGTCTAGCCATGAGAATTGAATGGGGCCTCATGAATGATTGTTGGACGATTACGTATTATGTTTACCTACTTAATATGGTCTTTTATCAAAAGCTGAATTTTACACATCACTTTAGTTGTGCAGAGCTTCTCATGCTATTACTTGTGTTTTGAAACCCAAGTGAATACATCATCGTCTTTTTTTTTTTTTTTGTACTGTTTTTACAATGTGGTTTCTTTGAAATAGTCTTTTTGACATATTGCTTTCTCCTTAATTCAACATTTTATCTTTTTTATAGTCCGGTAAACCAGGAACTTGTGAGAAGTTGCTACTAATAGTTTCATTATTCTTCTAATGATGTTTAGAGCCCGGTCCCTGAGCCTCTGAGGTGGGATAGACTCACTGAGCTATGGACCTTCACCTTTGGTGTTTGTCACGCTCCCCAAATGAGATCCTTGTGACCGCTGGAGAATCAGTGGGGACTGGAAGCTGCAACCGCAGGTTGTTTCTGGACCTGTGTTAGTAAACTGTCTATTTCATGATTGCAAATTGCACAACAATGTGATTTACCACTGTAGGCAAAACTGGGTCTGGCTTTTGGCATTTTTAGAGTAAAATAAACATTTTAAATTGATAGAAGTTAGCTAGTTCTCTTATGACCACTGGGGGACAGTGTGTGTATACCTGGCTGGGTAGAGCTTCAGTAGATCTCTGGGGTGGTGATTCTCACATTTTAGTATGCACAAGGATCACCGGAGGGCTGGTTAAAGCTCAGATGGCTGGGCTCCATCTCCAGAGTTGCTGATTCAGCACATCTTGGTGGGTCCCAGAATTTGCATTTCTAGCAAGTTCCCAGATAATGCTGATGCTGCTAGTCCAGAGACCACACTTTGAAAACCTTTGATCTAGCAGATTCCCTTACTTTGTAAAACTATTATTACTTTTAAAAATGTAGATTTGAAAAGAAAAAGAAAAGCTACTAGAGAATGGATTCTCATTGGAATAGCGATTCTGGGGAAGATTAGAAAATCTGCTCTGTGTGTTAGTGTTTTCAAGGAGGGAGACAATAACTTTCCTCATAACTTATTCAGCTAGTTCTTCGGTGGGAAAAAAATCAATTATAAAGCCTTTACCTGAAACTTAGTTCATCTCTGTCTTAGACTTTTTGACTTTGGAAAGGTGACATCATATGGTAATTGAAGACATTATCAGTCTTCTCTATTTCCTTCCACCCGTATCCCCAGTCTAAGTAATATATTACTTTAGTACCTTAGTACTAACCTTAATTTAATTTTGATAAACAAAAGGATGTTGAATAGTAAGACCAGTTATCTTTGATGAGAGAAGGCTGAACTCTTTTAACCTGTACAAGAAATATTTAATAACAGACTTTTAAGTTATTGGAAGGAAGTTCATCTGACCCAGACATGATAAGCAGAAGTGACTTTAATTTAGCAAGCCTCTTTTGAGTAAGGCTTTATATTAGAGATGTATTGGGTACACTTTGGTCCATTCGTGTTTTCCTATTAGTAAATTAATGCCCCATGTAACACCTGGCCTATGGAGTAGTTGTACAACTGTTCCTTGGACATCAAGGGTAAATTACAGTTTTTTGGAGCCTGACACTTAGAAAACCTGGGAAGCTCTCGTAAATAGTACAAATATATCTTAAATTTGCAAAATTTACAAAAACATATATTAATGTGAATATATTGCTTAACTTCTTCCTGGGTTGAAAGCAGCCCTTGGTAGGGCTCTGAAGTTTATTCATTAGTTTCCAGGACAGTTCACCTGTGACTTTATTGCAGGCCCTGGCACAATGGCTGATACATTGTAGATACTCAAGGGCATTTTGTGGAGGGAATTCATGAATTCTTCATCACAGTCTCTTCAAAGCAATGTGAATTCCATTATTTTTTGAACTATTGCTGTCACTATCCATGACTTGATGTTGAACATATATTAGTACTAAGAATTTTTTTTAGAAAGAAAACACAGGATCTAAATTAACCACTGTTTTTCCATATAGAATCAATAACATATTCATATGGGGTCTCCCTCCCATCGTAAGGCAAGGAGGGGACCAGTGAAGACAAATCAGTGATGTATGGCGTAGGTCCAGGAGGGCGCTAGCCGGATAGAGCTGACGAATAGAACGCATGGCTGGTTAGGTGGGACTCAGAAGATTCCATTGCTCTGTCTTCTGATTTCTAGAGGAGACAGGGCTAGGAGCTTTTGAATGGTGGAGAATGCGCACTCCAATCAGGATGGTTTTAGCAAAGCTCTGGTTACTACAGGAGGCTGCGTGCGGGAGGCTGGGTTCGGCTGCAGACAGACTAACGGTGGGAGAAGACGTTCGGTCTGACCCTGGTGTGCAGTCAGAGCCGAGCCTCCTCTGCGTGAGGGTGTGTGGTCAGGCGAAGATGCACGAGTGTTTCCGCTTTGCGTTAGCTGTAAAGATAAGTGAAGGATACATAGTTTCAGCTTCCTCTTGCTTAAGGTCAATGTGGTGACTAGGTCAGATTCTGAAGGAAGATATAACAATAGAGGATTAAGGAAGTAGGCAAAGCAATTTAAAGGTAGTCACAAACGTGGCAAAGATTTTGATTTGATTTGTTGTCCCAACAGCAGCACTTGAAAGAAAGGAGGGCCACGTTATTAGCCCATTATATCCCTGATCAATAGAGACCACCCATTCCTTTTAAATAGTTAATGTGTGAGAGCGAAGCGACTGCCCAGGGAAAGCAAAGTATCATTTATAATCACTATGTGAATATTTTATATAAAAGCTAATCTTCTGAAGATGTAGAGAAATTATTGTAGATTAAAATAAGAAATAAAGATTTGCATTTTTAAGAAATTAATGATAGTTCTGAAATTGAAGAACCATTTAGTGCTGGGAGAAATAAATACAAATTGTAATATCAGTCTGATGGAGTTTTGTTTAGATTGCTTCTGGTGATAAACCATCTATAATAATATAAATCAAGGGCTGGTGTTTGCCATAAATTTGCAATGTTTAGCATAATTTTTGTTTGCGTTTTATACTAAAGTGACACTAAGAAATAGGAGATTAATAGTTAGTTATTAAGTGAAAATGACTTTCATGTCTGTAGTCATTTATAGAAACAGTTACGTGTAATTCAGTTAGGGAGCAGGGAAAATTGATTTGCAGCTGTGGTGGGATGAGGCCCATTAAAACAAAGAGGCAAGTGGCGTACAGTAATACACTTTTGGAACTTCAGGGTGGATTCATTTTAAACCCCTCATTTTGATTTCTCTGGACTTCCCAATACCTATGCCACCCTTCAGGTCACCACACTTTCGTGTGTTGACTCCAGAACATTATACTCGTAGCTTAAGGAACCGAAAAGTTCATACCTGTTCTTACATCATATCATAACTTTGGAGGGCACACGCTTATCCATACCTAGGCACAAAGGACCAGAGAGCAGCAGTGGCAGTATGGTGCCTTTGATTAATGTTAATTAGTGTTTTCATTGGGAAGTGTCAGATTAGGTTCTGATTTATTTATTTATTTTTTATCTTCACCTGAGGACATTTTTGCATTTATCTTCAGATAGAGCGGGAGGGAGAGGGGGGGAAGAGAGAGAAAAATTGATGTGAGAGAGACACATCAAGTGGTTGCCTCTCACATGACCCCAACCAAGGCTGGGGACAAACTGTAACCGAGGTACGTGCCCTTAGTGGGAACCGAACCTGGGACTCTCTGGTCCGCAGGCCGACGCTCTAACCGAAGGCTAGGTTCTGATTTAAAACAAAACAAAACATTATCTCTTTTCATGATTTCATGGCATGACACATTGGCAGCAATGTTGAAGTTGCTTTAATAACTAATTTGTCTTTGAACAATCTAACCTCTGACTTTATAAGCTTAAAAATATGTAACTAAGAAAAGATGGTGGCGGGAAGGGCCTGAGGGCGGGTGAGTGTGTCAGAGAGTGAGCTAGTGTGTGAGAGAGTGTGAGTGGACGTGAAGGTGGACGACCAAACTCCTGCAGTGCAGAGACCGGAGTAGCAGGTTCCTGTGCTGTGGACGGGAGCAGCTGGCTACCGGGGTAAGCGGTCCTTCAGGACGCTTCTCCCTGCGCAGCTGGGAGGTCCCACCATTTTGGAAGATCCCAGGTCTTCCCTGGGAGGAGGCAGTGGGAGTGGCTAGGGCCCAGCAACCTGAGCCCACCAGTGCACCTGGCACCCTCGGACCAGTGGACACCCTGTGTCAACACAGACCAGTGCACAGTAGCAGAGCTGTGAAGGTGCCAGTTGCGAAACCGCAAATACCAGGAGCCCAGCACCATCCCCCACAGTAGCAGCCCGATCAGAGTGGAGACACACCCCCAGCAACAGAGGCTGGGGAGCAGACATCCAGCCCCAGGCAACAGAAGCACAGATCAGCAGCTGAGACCCATCCTCAAAAACTACAGCAAAGGCTGAGCAGGAGCTGAGCCCCACACGGGGCAGCAACACTCCCCAGCCGCCAGCAGCGGGACCTGGGGCTCCACAGGGGCCTGGGCAACACAGCTGCCCATGAGAACAGTGGGGAGCTGGGGCACCACAGAGGCCTGTGTGACCCAGCTGCCCACAAGATAAGCATGGAGCCGGGTCTCCAGAAGGGACTGTGTGATCCAGCTTCCCACGGGATCAGCGGGATGTGGGGGGGTTCCAACGGGGCCTGTACAACCCAGCTACCCACAAGATTGGCGGGGAGCTAGGGCTCCAGTGAGGCCTGTGCAACACAGCTGCCCACAGTACAGGCAGGGAGCGTGGCTCCAACAGGGCCTGAGCTATACAGCTACAGGTGGCACCAGCGACTAGCTGGGAACACAGCTCCAGAGGGGCCCACGTGATCCAGCAGCAGCACCTACCAGGACACACCAATACCAGCCCCCAGTAGTCAGTCCTCCAGGATCCACAGCAGGCAAGAGGCAACACGCAACAAAACAGTCTGGGAGGCACAGTATCCTTATTTGATATACAGTGAGCTGCCTACACATCCAAACATCCCTCATTGGGTCTAAAGCTACCAGACGGCTAAAATGGGGAGACAAAAAAACAACACCCAAAGGAAAGAAAAAGAGGAATCACCAGAAAAGGAACTACAGGAAATGGAAGACAGCAACTTGTCAGATAAAGAATTCAAAGCAATGATTTTAAGGGTGTTTAAACAATTTGGTGAGAACTACAAGCAACTTAATAAGAATTATGAAGAGCTCACTGGGAACTACTTCAGCTTAAAAAAAGAGGTAGAAGCTATACATAAAAATCAAGAGGAAATAAAGAATGACATAGCTGTTATGAAAAATACCTTAGAAGGGTTCAATAGTAGATTAGAAGAAGCTGAAGACCGAATCAGCGATTTAGAAGACAAGGTGGAGAAAAACACCCAAAAAGAGCAGCAAAGGGAAAAAAAGTTTAAAAAGCAGGAGGAGAGTTTAAGGGAGCTGTGGGACAATACAAAATGTAACACCATTCGCATTATAGTGATACCAGAAGGAGAAGAATCAAAGAAAGGAATAGAGAACGTGTTTGAAGAAATAATGACAGAAAAATTCCCTAAACTGGTGAAGGAAAAAGTCACACAAGTCCAGGAAACACAGAGAGTCCCAAGCAAGATGAACTCCAGAAGACCCACAGCTAGACACTTCAGAATAAAAATGACAAACATTAAAGACAAAGAAAGAATCTTAAAGGAAGCAAGAGAGGGACAGAAAGTTACCTACAAGGGAGCTCCCATTAGACTGTCAGCTAATTTCTCAATAGAAACACTACAGGCCAGAAGGGAGTGGCATGAAGTGTACAAAGTAATGCAAGACAAGGGACTGAATCCAAGACTACTCTATCCAGCAAGGCTATCATTCAAAATTGAAGGAGAAATAAAGAGCTTCACGGATAAAAAAAAAAAAAGCTAAAAGAATTTACCACCACCAAACCAGCACTGCAAGAAATGCTGAAGGGACTGTTGTAAGAAGAAGAAGAAACAAAGAGAGAGAGAGGAACACAGGCATAAAATTAAAATGGCAACTAATAACTATCTAACAATAATTACCTTAAATGTAAATGGCTTAAATGCTCCAACAAAAAAACATAGGGTAGCTGATTGGATAAGAAAACACGACCCATATATATGCTGTCTACAAGAGACCCATCTCACAACAAAAGACTCACACAGGATGAAAGTGAAGGGATGGAAAAAAATTTTTCCAAGCAAATGGAAATGGAAAAAAAGCTGGTGTAGCAATGCTCATATCTGATAAGACAGTCTTCAAAACGAGGACCATAATAAGAGACAGAGAAGGTCACTACATAATAGTAATAGGATCAATCCAACAAGAGGATATAACCCTGGTAAACATATACGCACCAAATATGGGAGCACCAAAATATATTTAAAAACTTCTGGAGGACTTCAAGGGAGAGATCAATAGCAATAGGATCATAATGGGTGACTTTAACACACCACTGACACCACTGGATAGATCTTCTAGACAAAAAGTTAACAGGGACATAGAGTCCTTAAATGACGAACTAGATCAGTTGGATCTCATTGATAATTACAGAACATTTCACCCCAAAGCTGCAGAATATATATTCTTCTCAAGTGAACATGGATCATTCTCAAAGATAGACCACATATTAGGACACAAAGCAAGTCTCTACAAATTCAAGAATATTGAAATCATATCAAGCATCTTCTCAGATCACAGTGGCATGAAACTAGAACTCAATTACAATAAAAACACACAAAAACATTCAAACACTTGGAAGCTAAATAGCATGTTATTAAACAAGGAATGGATTACTAACGAGATCAAGGAAGAAATTAAAAACTTCTTGGAAACCAAAGAAAACGAACACACAACAACACAAAATCTATGGGACACAGCGAAAGCAGTCCTGAGAGGGAAGTTCATAGCACTACAGGCCTACCTCAAGAAAAATTCCTAATTGACTTTCTAACCCTACAACTTAAAGAACTAGAAAGTAAACAAAAAGAAAAACCCAGAGCTAGTAGGAGGAAGGAAATAGTAAAGGTCAGAGCAGAAATAAATGACATAGAGACTAAAAAAACAATTCAAAAGATCAATGAAACAAAAAGCTGATTCTTTGAAAAGATAAACAAGGTCGATGGACCTTTAGCCAGACTCAGTAAGAAACAAAGAGAGAAACCAAATAAACAAAATCAGAAATGAAAGAGGAGAAGTAACAACTGACACCACAGAAATACAAAGGATAATCGAAACTAACTATGAACAATTATACGCCAACAAATTGGACAATCTAGGAGAAATGGACAAATTTCTAGAAATACACAGCCTCTCAAAACTGAACCAGGAAGAGATAGAAAACTTGAACAGACCAATAACAACTAAGGAAATTGAAGATGTAATTAAGAAACTCCCAGCAAACAAAAGCCCAGGCCCAGATGGCTCCACAGGGGAGTTTTACCCAACATTCAAAGAAGATCTAATACTCATTCTCCTCAAACTATTCCAAAAAATCCAAGAAGACAGAACACTTCCAAACTCATTTTATGAGGTCAGCATAATCCTAATTCCAAAACCGGATAAAGACACTACAAAGAAAGAAAACTACAGGCCAATATCACTGATGAACACAGATGCCAAAATTTTTAATATAATATTAGCAAATCGGTTCCAGTAGTACATCAAAAAAATTATTCATCATGACCAAGTGAGATTCATCCCAGGCATGCAAGGATGGTACAATATTCGCAAATCAAGAAATGTGATACTCCACATAAACAAAATGAAAGATGAAAACCATATGATCATATCAATAGATGCTGAAAAAGCATTCGACAAAACCCAGCACCCATTTCTGATAAAAACGCTCAGCAATGTGGGAATAGAGGGATCATATCTCAACATAATAAAGGCCGTATATGAAAAACCTACAGCCAACATCATACTCAATGGGCAAAAACTAAAAGCATTCCCCTTAAGAACAGGAACAAGACAGGGATGCCCACTTTCACCACTCTTATTTAACATAGTACTGGAAGTCTTAGCCACAGCAATTAGACATGAAAAGAAAATAAAGGGGATCCAAATTGGAAAGGAGGAAGTGAAACTGTCATTATTCGCAGATGACATGATATTGTACATAGAAAACCCTAAAGACTCCATCAAAAATCTACTAGACTTAATAAATGAATTTGGCAAAGTAGCAGGATACAAAATTAATGTCAAGAAATCGACGGCATTCTTATACACCAATGATGAACTCACAGAAAGAGAAACTAAAAAAACAATCCCATTTACCATCGCAGCATAAAATTAAGATACTTAGGAATAAACTTCACCAAAGAAGTAAAGGAGCTCTTCACAGAAAACTATAGGTCATTGAAAAAAGAAATAGAGGAAGATATAAAAAAGTGGAAGCATATACCTTGTTCATGGATTGGAAGAATTAACATCATTAAAATGTCCATACTACCCAAAGCAATCTATAGATTTAATGCAATCCCCATCGAAATACCAATGACATATTTCACAGAACTAGAACAAACACTCCAAAAGTTTATATGTAACCAAAAAAGACCCCGAATAGCCACACCAGTCTTGAGAAAGAAGAACAAAGTAGGATGGATCACATTACCAGATATCAGATTATACTACAAAGCCACTGTAATCAAAACAGCCTGGTACTGGCACAAGAACAGGCAGATAGATCAATGGAAGAGAACAGAGAACCCAGAAATTGACCCAAGACAATATGCTCTATTAATATTTGACAAAGGTGGCAAGAGCATACAGTGGAGTCAAGACAGTCTCTTCAATAAATGGTGTTGGGAAAATTGGACAGCTAAAAAAATGAAGCTAGACCACCAACTTACACCATACACAAGAATAAACTCAAAATGGATAAAAGACTTAAAGGTAACTCATGAATCCATAAAAATTCTAGAAGAAAATGCAGGCAACAAAATTTCAGACATCATACACAGCAAAATTTTGACTGATACAACACCTAAGGCAAGAGAAACAAAGGAAAAAATGAACACATGGGACTACATCAAACTAAAAAGCTTCTGCACAGCAAAAGAAACAAACATCAAAATGGAAAGGGAACCCACTATATGGGAGACCATAATTGCCAATGATGCATCAGATAAGGGATTGATTTCCAAAATATATAGAGTGCTCATACAACTCAACAAAAGGAAGACAAAGAACCCAATTAAAGAATGGGCAGAGGACCTAAATAGACACCTCTCCAAGCAGGACATACAAATGGCTAAGAGACATATGAAAAAATGCTCAACGTCACTAATCATCAGAGAGATACAAATTAAAACAACTATGAGGTATCACCTCACACCTGTCAGAATGGCTGCCATCAACAAATCATCAAACAACAAGGGTTGGCGATGGTGTGGAGAAAAGGGGACTCTAGCATACTGCTGGTGGGAATGCAGACTGGTGCAGCCACTGTGGAAAATACTATGGTGTTACCTCAAAAATTTAAAAATTGAACTGCCATTTGACCCACTGATCCCACTTCTAGGAATATACCCTAAGAAGCCTGAAACACCAATCAGAAAGAATATATGTACCCCCATGTTCATAGCAGCACTATTTACAATAGCTAAGATCTGGAAACAATCCAAGTGTCCATCAGTAGATGAGTGGATAAAAAAGCTGTGGTACATGTACACAATGGAGTACTATGCAGCTGTAAGAAAGAAAGATCTCTTATCCTTTGAGATGACTTGGAGGGACCTGGAGAGTTGTTTTCGCTTATGCTAAGCGAAACAAGCCAAGCAGAGAAAGACAAGTATCACATGATCTCACTTATTTGTGAAACATAATGAACTAAACAAACTGATGAACAAAATTGACCCAGATACATAGAGGTGGGGTACAGACTGACAAACCTCAGAGGAGATAAACCACAGAACTTATATGCATGTATGCATGACCAATGGACATAGACAACAAAGCTGGGGATGGGGCTGGGGGGCTGGGGGGGAGGGTGTCAATGGGGGAAAAAGGAGAAACATCTGTAACAAACACAAATTAATAAAAAGAAAAAAACATGTAACTAATATTTCCTAAGCATATACCATGCTTCGGGCACTGTTCTACATGCTGTACATGTGTTAACTCCGTTGTGTTATCTTGATTACTGGAGCCCTTTTCGGCAAAGTCAGCCAGGCGACTTGCTGAACACCGTCCCTGCGCCAGCCACTGACCTTGGTTGGAAACACTAATGTTTTAGAGGAAGGTGGAGGGAAAAGGTCACATTTAAGAGTTTATATAAAAATAAGTCTGACTTCTGGGCACTGTGGTATTATAAGGTCATATTTTGAGGCCCCATCTGCTCAGAGTATCTATCAAAGCTAGATAAAGGAGTTTAAAAACATAAAAAAGCATTATTATGTGAAAATGTAAAGTTAGACCTTTAGGTGGGCCAGAGAGAAAACAGAAATGCCAAGCAGTTGTGAGCTGTGGTCTAATATGGACTTGCTAGGCTCTAGGTCTGGACGCTGACAGAGGCATCTTAGAAGCTTAGAGAATAATAGGGCTGAAAGCCACATGTGGGATTAGGAACTGTCCCTTCCCGTCCCCCCTTCCCCACAACTGCTGCCTGGGACATGATTTCCCAGAAGCTGTGCGTTGAGCACTCGGAGGACAGAGCACCTGCTGCATTGGTTTATGGGTCTGTAGAAGCCCCAACCATATCATAGGGCAGAAACTCTGAGTAAGAAGATAAGTCCCTGGTTCCGGGTGGAGTGTTCAGGAAGACAAGTTGCGGGAACTACAGGTTAACCAGTGTTACTGACTTGGAAGAAGTCTCAGTGTGCTGGGTATAACATGGGATTGCTTGTATTTTTAGTTTTTTCTAATCATTGCTTTCAATCCCATCCTTACAAGTCACTATGCGATTCCCAAATTTTCTAGTCACTTTCATTTATTAACTTACTCTAGCTCAGATTAAAGCTTTAGTCTTCCAACTCTGACTCCCCCTTTCTCCAACCACAGGCCAGAACTGTAGGTCTGGCGGCTGGGAGACCAGGGCAAGGGCTGGCTGTGGTCTGGCTCTGAGGTGCCTTTTCTCCTCTTTCCTCTAACGACAGCAGGTCCCATTGGATTGGGAAGGGTAAGGAAAAGGGGTGAAGCTGGGTGACTTCCTGCTAATCGTGGAGGTGGTGCTTGATGTTACTTGGCTTTGGCTTAGCTCTGTCTGAAATTGGTGCCCTCTATTTGAGGTGGTGTGCCCTGTGTTCTTGGGGAATACTCGCCTGTAACCCAGTCTGTCTCTGAGGATCATTGCAGACAGAGGCTGCACAGTTTTCCTTTGGGTCCTGCCCATGGTCCATATGCCCCAAGCACTTCTTGGTTATATGTGTGATTACTTGATCCAGTAGCCACATGGAGACCAACCATTTCTCCCCTTCCTCTCATCTCTGTGCTCCTTTGCATGAAGCAAGTAACCTTCTTGAATCTTGGGAGAACTGCGATGGGGTGGGCCTACTGCAGCTCTATCTCTGCTAGCCTTACTTGGTGAGCTCTTCCAACAGGGTCTCCTAACTCTGGTTCACACATTCATGGGCCAGAATTACACTCATAATTACATAAAACTCCAAAACATCAGGGGAGTCATGTTAAGTACTTCCAAGAACGCACCTACTAATATAAAGGAAACCATTAAAATATTAGCAATGTAATTTAAAACTAGCAAGTAGTTTGTGGAGAACAGACAATACAGAAAATGTTTTTCGTCCAACAGCCATAAGGAAGAGAGAGGAAAAGAGTAATGCAAACTGCTGGTATACAGACATCACAAAATAAGATGGTAAAAATAAGTACAGTTAGACTGGTAATGAAAATGTATGTAACTATATTTACCTTACCCATTAAAAGACAGAAACTAACAAATTAGATTTTTAAAAATGCAGCCATAGACATAAAGGAATGTATATATAGCAAGATTTAAAATAAAGTATCAGAATAAGATATGATTAAGAAAATGCTAACCAAATGAAAATTGGCATAAAAATATTAACATCAGACAATTTTATTTTTAAAAACAATTAGATTGTAAAACAAAACCATAAAAACACATTATCATGGGTTAGAAGTCTCATTACATAATGATAAAAGGAGTAATAAATACATCAAGTAGATACAATAATCATCAACTTATAAACTCTTAACAACACAGCCTCAAAATATATAAATAACCAAACTGTCGAAATTGCAAAGAGTAATGTCTAACTAATGGGAGATTTCAGTATACATCTTTTATGATCCAAAACCACGCAGACCAAAACATTTAGTAAGTATAGAGACTTATTCAGCAAAATACACAAGCTTGAATATGTGCACATGTGTACATATCCACGTTCCTGTTAATGAAGAATACATATTATTGAGTACACATGTACAGAAATCTTTTAAACACAACTATACAACATTTTCCCATAAACTACGTGATAGATACTTTTATATTCATTAATTTTGAAGAATTACTCTCATCCAGGTGATTGTCTTTGACATCTGTATAATTTAATTAGAAATCAACAATACTCATTTCTTTCATGTTGGGAGGCAAACGTTATCCACTACCAACTTAAGTTTGGTGGTTGGGAGCCTGCAAATTAATGAACAACAGACAGATTAACAGGAGAAAATTCATTATTCATATGTATAGTACTCCGTAGGAAGCATCAGACTCAAAGCCTGGGGGTAAAGGTTTACCTATCAGTTTAATAAGGGGGTGGTTACTTAAGGCTGCAAAGGATGAAAGGCTCTGATAATATTTGTTTACACGATATTTTTTTTAACGTCCTGGTGCCCAAGGTCAGTTGCATTCTTGATTGAAGACTTCTCTGAAGGAAGGGATGGGTTTGTGGTGGATGACTCCCATAAATTTTTGTGTCAGTTACATAGGGAAAGTTTATACAAGATTTTTTTCCATCTGGTAACTCAGATGTTTTCACTTTGAAGTAATCTTTAAACCATTCTAGTGGGTTGCTGGTTTTTTCATTTCCCCCGTGTGGAACTTCTTGGAAAGAAGTGAGGTTGCTTCCTCTGGAGAGAAGGTCCGGTTAGAAAATGTAAGGGAAGATATCTGGAAAAGGAGAGAAGAGTACAGATTAGAACGAAGGGTGGGGGAAATAAAAGATTAGTGGTTGGAGCAGACTATAACCCCAGTTTCTGAGTCAGTCGAGAAGAATTTAAACATTGGCTTTGAAGTATTTTTCGATGGTGGAATGAGGATGTGAGCGGAATCTGGTGATTTTCTAGTTCTAAGTTTGAATGTCTTTGGTGACGGCGCAGATCCCGCTGGCAGCCATGGTATTTCCTGCAGTAGAAGGTATTGGGGTGAACTGCCTGAGTCCTCCGCGCAGCATCTCACATCGTTCAGCCTCAGCGCCCGGGGCTGCTTTCTCCTGGGGAAAGGGCCTGACTTGTCCGGGCTTGTCAGGTTTCCGTTCTCAGGGATGTCCATCCAGGAGTGTGGGAAGAGACTTGGAACTGGTCATTTGGAGGGATGTAGGCAGATATTGAACTAGAATAATCGAGAAGTTGGTATGGACCCCGAAATGTGTGAGATGGCAGAATCCAGTCCAACTTACAGACGGATAGTAAAACCTCAAAGACAATGAATAGGGCTAGGACATGATAACCCACAAGGGTGCGCTATAATTTCCAACTAAAACATGAAACTTTTCTCTACAATCATTCCCATTTTAATAAAAAAAAAAAACAAACACAAAGTAAGATTAGTCTTGTTTACAAAATAAGTAAGGGTTAGTCTTGTTTACAAAACACGTCTGGTTCATTATATTTGGCCCGATTATTTACATAAGTGTTTACAAGAGTGATAATTGACCCTATAGGCCTTTTTAAAACTTGCTTTGCTGGAACCTTTATAAAGAATCTCAGATTGGACTTTAAAACCTCCCACGGCTAGGAAGCAAAGCCAAAAAGTTGTCACTAGACTTTACCTGCAGTCTAGATTTGAGTGAATTCCTTTGTTCTCCAGGTTTCTAAAATACCCGAATCTCAGCTTGCCAAGAAGCCACCTTCCTTATGCACCTATAAGCCAGGTTCCAGGCCAGTTTTCCCAAGAGGGCTTTGCAAGCATTAGCTCCAGAAACTCAACCTAGTTCCTTCAAACTGTCTGATCATATGTAATTATATGCATCATTTTAAAATATGACATTACAGTCAAAGCCTTGGTTATATAACCAATGTTTCTAATTATGTCCTGTTACAAGGAGGTCAGATTCTTATCATATTTATGCAAATAACTAGATTGCCATGAACATAAGAATACCTAATGAGAGTTTCTGAATTCTGGAGGGATTAAGCAGGGAGAAAAATATAAATGTTTCATTTCTGTTTACAGAAGTATAATTTACAAATTTGTTGTAAGTTATAGATGGCTTCAGAGAAAAGAAAAGAGGGTATTTTTAAGTTCAACAACAATATTCTGAACAAAAGCCATAATCATCTTTTCTCAGTTCATTTACTCCCATGTAATTCTTGTTTTGATCTTGGGTTAGTAGTTTCATGAACCTGTCAGCTTTTCCACTAGAGTTCTGGAAATCCAGATTTATTTCAGTGGTATGATCTCAAAGTTATTTGAGCAATGATTGATTACAAGCCTGTTCCCTTGAGTACCTCACATAGTCCTTTCTCATGGGTCTTTGAGAAGGTTCCTCTTTGTTGAAGATAAACACTGTGTCCTCTAGCTGATTGCAACAGCCTTCAGGAAAGCATCAGAATAAAACAGTATCTGTGGCTGACAAAAGACTTCAGATAACTGTGGTTACAGATCTGATGAGAGTTCTTTATAAAAGCAATGCAATTGACAATAAAATTTGGTTGTTTCTGTGACATACAGTATTTGAAAGTGAAAACTGGAGATAGGACTGATAATATTTATTGTTTTCTAATATCAGGCAAAATAGTACCAGGGCATATCATGGACAGTGGGGGCATTGACAAATCTCTAGGAACTTCATACAATTCCTGAATACTCATGTTAACAATATTTATCCATACAAATATAACTTAGGGAAGGCCAAGCCTCTCTTCTTATTTGACAATGCTTTTCATGCGATTCAACCTACCTAATTAATTTTTAACATCTCTCTTTTTACAAAGTAAAGAACAGATCCTTGGAGATTTGACATGAGTCCTCTGGGAAATTTAAAGTCAGTTCAAAATCAAGATTTTATTTAGGGTTTGACTTTTAGAAGGCGAAATATCAAAGATGTCAAAATGTTTGAATACTTGATTAAATAGGATCGCAGGTCACTATGAAACAATACTTAATTATCTACTCAACAAAGTGACAATAAAAGATTGTAAAGGTAATTATATAAAGTAACATGCTTATTTTAAAAAGCTTAGCTTTTTCAATAGTGAGAAGACTGGGTTCTCTTGAGTAGTCAAGAACTTGATGAAGACAACAAAGGAAATTATTCTGATGAGACACAGTATCTTTGGTTTTTAGGCAGATTACTTAAAGGGCAAAGAAAAACCTTTTACAATCTCTTATTAAGGGCAGACCAATAGCCAAAGAAAACTTTGCCATTTTAATAGACAGAGAAAACCAAACTGTACTTCTGCATTCAGGTACTATGAATACTAAACTCATTAAAAAAGAAACAACCTATATATAGATCTATCCAACCACAGCCAGTTTGGCCATTCAACATAAAACTTCTTTTCTGCAAACCTCTACAACTTTATTTGTTTTAGTTTAAGGTTTTATTTTTCTTCTTCTTATTTTTATTGAATTTATTGGGGTGACATTGTCTAATAGAATTATATAGGTTTCAAGTGTAAAATTCTGTAATGTACCATCTGTATATTGTCTTGTGTGTTCATCACCCAGAGTCTAGTCTCCTGTGTCACCATTTATCCCGCCTTTACCCTCTTCTACCTCCCCCATCCCCATTCCCTCTGGTAACCACCATACTGTTCCTGTTGTCTGTGTCTATGAGTTTGTGTTTTGTTTTTGCTCAATCCCTTCACCTTTTTCACTCAGTCCCCCAACTCTACCCCCCATGACAGCTGTCAGTCTGTTCTCTGTATCTATAAGTCTGTTTCTATTTTCTTTGTTTATTTTATTCATTAGATCCCACATATAAATGAAGTCATATGGTACTTGTCTTTCTCTGACTGGCTTATTTCACTTAGCATAATGATCTCCAGGTTCATCCATGCTGTCGCAAAAGGTAAGATTTCCTTCTTTTTTATGGCCAAGTAGTATTGCATTGTGTAAATGTACCACAGCTTTCTATAGCTATACAGGTTTTGCCCTATTCTTTTCTTCTTTGTCATTGTGGAACAACCGGTCACATTCTATTTTAGGGCAAAATTACTCTCCTTTTTCTTTTAACAACACTACATCCTGTATTTCTTGCAGACTTTTCATACACAGTTATTTCCCTTTACCCTTGTTATTTCTAGTATATTCATTCACATTTCTTATTATAATTTATTTTTATCATTAGTAATTGTTAAGGAATGAATTAGTGACCATTATGCTCCCCCCATTCTTATGTCAAAGCCCTCTCTCCCAATGTGAATGTATGTGGAGGTAGGGTTTTTAAGGAGGTTATTTAGTTTAAATGAAGTTTTAAGGGTGAGGCCCAAATCTGATAAAACTTGTGCCCTTACGGGAAGAGGAAACCATACCAGAGACTTCTGTGTGTGTGTGTGTGTGTGTGTGTGTGTGTACGGAGGAAAGGCTATGTGAAGACACTGTGACAGGCAGCTGTCTAAAAGCCAGAAGAGAGGCCTCAATCAATCAGATGTCACCTGGATCCTGGACTTACAGTCTCCAGAACTGTGAGAAATGAAAGTCAGTGGTATCTTGTTATGACAGCCTGAGCGGACTAATACAGAAGACTTTCTTTCATGGAGAAAACTAGGAAGTGGACCATTGTAAATTACATACCAGCATTTTGTAGCAGATTAGCAAAATGGATGAATATACCATCTCACAATTTTAAAGATGTATGCTTTATTACAGTACTATTTCTTATTGTGGTAAAAAGGTTATGTTTGTTTACAGGCTCATATCTTTAGCCTCTCTGAACCATATAAAAATAAGAAACCAAAAATATATACACTCTAACTTATGCTTAATAATCAATGTGTCAGCATTTGCTCTTATTTATAAATTATTTAGCTATTTAATGAATATCTGTTGTTTAATTTAGCATCACTTTAGGGCTACAAGTTACCCAAAAGATTTTAGAAACTATTTTTTAGGCAGACATATTATAAAATGTTATTATTATAGATATAAGATATCAAAATAATGACTCAATTTGATTAAAATCAAATTCATTGTTTTATACTTTTTAATATCTAGTAAATATAATATTAGCTTTTTTGACTAGTAAACTTAGGTAAAACAAAATGTATGCTTGTATTACACTGAATGCTAACTACTCAGAAGACATACCCATTTTTATTGAACCAATAACAATATTACCCCAGTCTTATTTGCCAAAGACTTACCCAAATCATATGAATTAGAAAAACATTTGGAATAGTTTCTATACTTCTGAGGGGTTTAGTAATATTTAATTTATATAAGAGCTTTCTTACTCTAAGCCAATTAGAATAGCTCTTTTAAGGAATGGTATAAATTAATTTGGTAATACATTTCAGAGGTAGGAAAATATTCTATGTCATGACATAGAACAAACATAAACATACAGAAAGATGCAAAGAGAGATCTAATAGCTTTCATTCTAAAGTTTTAGCCCTGAGTTAGGAGTAACACAGTAATGCAACATTTACTAGTTTATGTAAGGGTTGGTTCCTGTCTTTGCCCAGCTTTATATTTTCATCCTAATCATGTTTCTGGCAGATAGAACAAGTTGTTATCTCCTCAATATGAGAGCAAAAGCTTTTTACCAATATTTATAGACACGATTGTTAACGTTTTCTTTTGCCCTGATATGTAATCTTATGCAGGCTATAGACTAAAATTTGTGTGAGAGATTGAAGAGACATCAAATAGCCATCTGAATGTCTTCAGATTCATCTGAGTGGATACAATATCCAGTCTACTTTCAGTTAGTTTCTTTTCAGCCCCAGATGGTTGCTTTTGGTTGTCCCCGAGTCCCTGTAGAGCCCTTGATGGGGGCAAGGGGACAGTAGTTTGAGTGACTTCTGTCTCCTCTTTAATTTTGTTAAGGGAGTGTTTTAGTCTAGCCAGGATACTTTTTATGTTTTTTCAATTTGACCCTCCTATAGGTACCAATAGAACATTTATTTACGGTGAACACTCTCTAAACATTCTTTAATATAAAAGTGTTTATAAATCAAAGAATCCATCATCTGGCTATTGACAATTAGGATCGGCATAGGTATACCCATTCCAAATGGGACTCTCATCAATAAGCCTTTCATGGCTTATCATGAACTCAAAGGCATCTGGAAAGAGAGTGTGGAAGGTGCTGCAGCCTCTATAATCCAAAGTCATTCCCACCTATGACTGAAAAGAAGAAATCCAAGTTGTCATAGGCAGTAAGAATGCTTAGTTCCAGTCCTCCCACAAAGTGGTGAACCTCTAATCACCCACCTGCTAAGCTGTGACACCAGGTGGAGAATATTGAGATGGGAAGTGTCAGAAAAGAGATGAAAAGACTCCTATGGATTGAGACCCTTTAGGATTTAGAGTTAGATGACCTCCCTGAGATTTGGCAATAGTTGATGGAAAGTTTTGCTCATGCCCCTTTATGTCTCAGGTCCCCCACCTGATGGCTGCCCATCTCTGAGCACAGACCCCACAATCCTTGACACCTGGCAGTCAGAAGACCAGAGAAGGAGAGTGCTCTCTCTGGTTCCAAGTCAAGTTCTCAGCACACAACACCGAGACAGAAAGAACAACTCATCTGGTTTTATTGGTGAGTCACAGCGGAATTGTCCAGGCAGACACTAGTGCTGTGAAAACTGCAGACTCACCAGTCTGTGAGGCTGGCTCAAACAACAGGCTTATGGGATCCACGCCTGTGTCCCATCCTGTGGTTCTCCTGATGACAAGCAGCACTTTTAGACAGCACAACACAAAACAGTAGCACAAGCACAGTGACCGAAAGAACACAATGACTGTCCCTGGGAGATCCGAATCAGAGTCACAATACCCAAAAGACTAGTTCTAATGAAAAATTTTCTCCTATAAATCTAAATTTTGGAAAAAAAATTTTTAAAGATATGAGACTCTTACCATTTTTGCTCAACTGGCCCCAAAGCAGAGATCTGGGAGTCTGACCGGTAAGAAAGCTTAAGCCAGCGTGGCCAGAGATCCCCAGAGCTCCGCTGCAGCCTCCAGAATGACCGAGGATTTCTGACTATCCCATCCTTGTTGCTGAAACTGCTGGGAGGAAAACCTTTCCCTTCACCAATTTAGGTTTGAGTGTTTGGGGGTCTGCAAGTTAAATGACAATAGAAAAGTTAACGGGAGAAAAATGTATTACTCACACACATATGAGTACTCTATAAGGAATAACTCACTGAACAGCTAGGGTCAAGGTTCATACCAGTTTCATTGGGGGAGGGGCTGGCTAGGGCTTTAAAGGATGGCCAGTTCTGATGAGATTTTTTTTTTTTTTTTAATATCAATTTGCTTTGAAGTGTCCCAGTGCCCAAGGTCAGTTGCCTCCCTGACTGGAGACTTCCCTGCAGTGGGTGGTGGTGGAGTGACGGGAGGGGCGGCTGTGGCAGGTGACTTTAGTAAACCTCTGCTTTAGTCAGATAGGGGAAGTTCCGATAAGATTTCTTTCTGTATCTGTAGCTCAGATGTTTTCACTTTGATGTAATCTTTATACCATTCTGGCAGGTTGTTGGTCCCTGCACATGGAACCCTGGAGAGCTGCAGCATTTATCATTTAGAGCAGAGGCAAGGAATACACAGGGCGATGGGTAGGGCTGGAGACAGAGAGGTTTGAAAGAATGTATGTGAAGTTGTTGCAATCTCTAAATCTCTTCCTCCAAACTACAGAGCTGGACAAATAAATAGCCCTGCTGCATTCTCACTCAGGATGGAGGGACAAAGGGAAGGAGAGAGAGAGAGAAAGAGGGGGAGAGAGAGAGAGAGAGAGAGAGAGAGAGAGAGAGAGTTGAGAGAGTTGATTATTTTCTCTGGAGAACAAGAATCGGAGAAGCTTCAGAAGGGGGCAGACTGGCACTACTTAGGGGTGGAGGTGGGCGAAAACAGTGGGGCTCCCTTTCCCTGTCTGGTCCTCAAACACCAGTTTCAAGGTGTCTGCTTCTCCAGGCAGCAGATACTTTTGGGGATACTTTTCTGGAAAAAATGAATGGCCCTAGAAATCAGATTTCTGTACACTGACCTCGAGGAGCTTCTCAAAAACCATTCACCCCAATAACCTGGCAGCGAGCCCACCAATTATAAGCCCTTTCTATCACACATATCTTCCAATAAGCTTCTAGTGCTCCCTACTTAAGTATAGCCAGGCAATGGTAACCTGGTACTTGAGAAAGCCTAGAACATAGAAGAGAGAGGGCAAAAACAAAAACAAAAACAAAAAAACCCTGAACTAAAAGGACTCAGAGGAAATACAGTTTCATAAGAAAATCTTAGAAGGAAAAAATTAATCTTAAATCTGTTGTTTACATAGGAGGATTGACATCGGCGTTGTTTATAGTCACAAACCATTAGAAAAAACTAAATGTCTATCAACAAGATGTTGGCTAAATTAATTTGTTATAATATTTTGATAACTTCATACTCTAGAAAGAAAACAAAAGAGTTAAAGTAACTCCTTATATTTCAAAATGGAAAAATGGTTATACCATATTGTTTGCTAAATTAAAAACCCAAAAACCAAACTTGTTGCAATGTTTGTGAGGATGTGGAGAAAAGCGAGCCCTCCTCCTCTGCTGGTGGGGATGTAAACGGTGCAGCCACCATGGAAAGCAGTGTGGAGATGGCTCTGGAAGTTAAGACCAGAACTCCATATGATCCAGCTATCCATTTCTTGGTATTTATCTGAAGAATACCAAAACACTAATTAGGAAAGATATGTTTACCCCTATGTTCATTGCAGCATTATTTGCAATAGCCAAGATATGAAGGCAACCTAAGTGTCCATCAGTGGGTGACTGGATAAAGAAGATGTGATATAACACAGGAATGCAATGGAATACTTGTCCACCATAAAAAAGAAGGAAATCTTATCACTTGTCACAACATGGATGGGCCTTGAGGGCATTATGCTGAGTGAAATAAGTCAAATGGAGAAAACAAATACAGTATGATTTCACTCATATGTGGAATCTTAAAAAAACACCCCAAATAAACAAACAAGCAAACTAAATAAAAACAAACTCATAGACACAGAGAACAGATTGATGGTTACCAGAGGGGAAAGGGGTTGGGGAGGAGTGCAAAATGGGCAAAGGGCGTCAGTTGCCTGGTGATGGATGGTAACTGGACTTTTGGTGATGGTCACTTTGTAGTGTATACAGAAGTCACATAATGTGCACCTGACACTTATGCAATGCTGTATTCTAATTTTACCTAAATTAAATAAAGACTTGTCACATAATTTAAATGATAATACATAGAATGTGATTTTATTTATGCAAAAATATGTTTCTGTGCCCCGCCCCCCCAATATTGGATATGAATGCATTTGCTATTAGCAGTGGTTACATCTGGGAGCATCTTGAGGACAACGTTGACTTTTTATATGTATCCGTTTTTCAGCCTTTTTTTTTTTTTTTTTTTTTTTTTTTACCACTAGCATTTATAGTTTTCATAGTTAAGAAAACTATGTTGCTTGTTAGCTATAATTAATATAATAGGTGAGGTTCTGAAGTCATATTAACATTTCTTATGCTGTTATCAGAGAAATTACTTGGTGACAATCTGGATTACAGATAGTTTTCTAGAAACGCTAGTCTGGTACAATTCTCTTGTAACGCCTAGAATTTGTGCCATACCTTTCCATGTCCACTGGCGCTGCTGGTGACGGGTTTCCCTGAAGGTGCAAATTTCCCTTGGGGACTTCTTTCTTTGTAGGAATCTGGAAAACTCAAGGGGACAGTGGGGGACCTTAGGGACTTGGTGGCCAGGCTGGCTATTCCTTATAGTGTCCAGGAGCAATATAACCTAAGTCATTGTAAAGTTGGTGTCAGAGAGAGAGTATCACAAGGCCATCTCCAGGTCCTGGCTGTAGGAAATGAGGCCAGAAATCAAAATTCTAAAAACCCTCTGTGGTTTCCAGTGCCCTGAGAATAAAATGAAAACTCCCTGGCCCCAGAAGCCCTTTCTGCCCTCCCAAGCATCTCATCATTGCAGCCATTTGGCCTTTCGGACTTTCTGGAGGCCTAGCGCGTCCCCCTTCAGAGCCTGTGCTCATTCTATTTCCTCCACCCGAATGGCATCCCCTGCCTTTTCTCTGGGTGGCTTCTTTCGTTCAGGTCACAGTGTCACCTCTTCAGTGAGGCCTCTCCTAATTAATGAATCTTAGTGGCTTCTGCTCTCTCTGTTTCAGCCTCCTGATTACTTCTAAATAAGTAGATTTTGTACTTATTTAGACGCTTTCACTTTCTCTCTTTGGGTTGTCAGTGCTGAGTATGGACTTCCTTCTGTTTGTGCAGCTGAAGCGGCCAGAGCGGCACCCTGTGCCCCGCCTGGCCACTGCACACCTGCCAGGCTTTCCGCAGCCCGCATTTGGATGTCTTTGCCTGAAGACTGACTCTGTCTCCCGGGGGCTGACTGCCTACCCGTGCTGCCACCGGAAATGCTAGAAAGAAAGTGGCCCTCAACACACCGCTGACAGGAGTGAGAGTGTCAATGCCAGGGCTCCCTCGCCCGTTTGGGGAGCTAGTCATCCAAACTGTTGGGGGCACATTCTCCTTTCTGGTCTGATTTTATCACTCCCATTTAAACGGCTTACACTCAAATCCTGTGCGTGTGAGTGCGTGTGAGTGTGTGTGTGTGTGTGTGTGTGTGTGTGTGTGTTTGCTGGGGGGTGCCTATGTCACATGTAGGTGCCAGTTTATGAGTTAATGGGTAGATGGATGGAATAATAAATGAGGAGTGGGTTACAGAATGGAGTTCAAGGCAGGATGAAGTGTGTGGGTTTTCGAACTATTGACTGAAGAAACAAAGGAGCTGGGAGCTCATTCTAACAGGCTACTTGAAGTGACTCACAAAAAACCGTGTAAGCCCACGAAAGGTATGAGTATAGGCTGTTTGCAGAAAATCTAATATGGAATTTATAACAGCTAAGGTTTTCTTTAGACCCAATTTTTGAAGATTTTATGGGTGTCCAACTTAATGTGCAGTTTTTACATGTATTGTTTTATTACAGTATTTACTTAAAGAATTAAAATGTGCTGTGCAAACTCTTAAATAAAATTCAGCCTGCATTTTTTTTCAATTTAGGTGACATTAACAGTCCAAACAGTCACCTTTCATATATATATATATATATATATATCTGGAAGTGAGAATGGGGCTGTAAGTGAAATCAGCTGGTGAGATTTAGTCAGAGCCCCGGAAAGAAGTGATGGCACAAAGGTGATCTAGTTTATGTAGATGTAACTGATTCTAGTGTGGGGATTACTATTACAGGTTTCATTATTATTGTTGTTCTGTCATTGGACACGTTCATAGAGTTGTTTGGGCACCCACTAGAACTCCTGGATCAGAAAGCATTTCTATTTCCAGCAGATCATGAGGACGGAGACTGCTTCTTGACAGTAAGAATAAACATCAGAGTCTGACCCTGTGGTGTGTGCATGGCACACAGGTGACTAAATGCATGGGACACACGAGTGCTTGGGCCAACCTGCTTTATAATTAGTATTGTTTTCAAATCCAAAGTGATTCATATGGACTAGTAAATTATTCATCACTAACTAAAGCATTTCTCAAATTACAGAAGGATTTAGTCCTGACACTCCAGGTGATCAGTGTTATCTAGCCCTACACATTTAAACATTAAAGATCATGTGTCTCAAATCCTGTGACTTTGTATGAACTTTCTATAAGGAAATATTAATATAATGGTGCTGGTTGCAGAATATTTGTGTTAAAACAGGCATTGTACATGAAGCTGAACTAACTAAATATGATAGAAATTACTGTTCAGAAGTAAATTCTAGGAAAAATTTAACTTCTTTCAATGAATGGGCCTGCCTTTTCTTTTTTAAAGAATTTTTCTTTATTGGTTTTAGAGAGAGAGGAAGGGAGAGGGAAATAGAAATATCGATGAGAGAGAACATCAATTGGCTGCCTCCTGCATGCCCTCCACTGAGGATCAGGCCCACAACCCAGGCATGTGCCTAACCGGGAATCGAACCGGCGACCTCTTGGTGCATGGGTAGATGCTCAACCGCTGAGCCACACCGGCCGGGCGGCCTGCCTTTTCTTAATGGAAATTGAGAATTGAATAGATAGCGTGCAGTTCTTATTGGTTTTTCACTGGTCTACCAAAAAGCTCAGAACTTAATTTGCAGCTCAGTTTTTCTAAGCACATGGAAACTTATGGCTTTTATATTTATCTTCTAAATTTCTCTTTATTTTAAAAAAATCTTTTCTTATTTTTCTTGGCCTGAATTTATATCTATTGCCTGTGTTTTACACTCTCACTTTATGTACTGATGTAAGTCACCACACGCTTTTTGTGGAAAGTGGAGCAATGCATGATTCATGTATAAAACATTGAGAAACAATCTATTTTTATTGCATTACTCTTTTTCTTTCAAGGCCAAATGTTTGTGAAGAACAGCAGCTGACCGTGGTGGGACGGCCACAGCCGTGTGTCCGCGCGTTCACACACGTCGTCAAGCTCTGGAAGCAGGGCTGTGCCCGCCCGGGATGGTGTGTGAGCTATGAGAGAAGGTAAGGCTGCTTCCGCTCTTCCTTCTGACTCTCAAAATCAAAATGAAAAGCCTCAACTGCATCGAAAGATTTCCTCCAATAAATTTTATTTATTTATTATTATTTTAAAATTTTAGTGTTTATTAATACAATCTTTTTTTTTTTTAATCCTCACCCAAGGATATTTTTACATTTTTTTTCAGACAGAGTGGAAGGGAGAGAGACTTCGAAGTGAGACAGACACATCGACTGGTTGCCACCTGCACGACCCCAACCAGGGCTGGGGACAAACTGCAACCAAAAGTATGTGCCCTTGGTTGGAATCGAACCCGGGACTCTTTGGTCCACAGGCTGATGCTCTAACCACTGAGTCAAACCAGCCAGGGCTCCTCCAATAAATTTTAAAAATCATTGTATAATTAAATGAACACACATAAGAGATGTCCCCCAGGAACTTTCAGAGTTCTACATTTTCCTTCAGAGACAGAATATAGTATTGATTACTTTTGGCCTCGTTTACGTGTGAGGGATGTTGGGTTAGATGCTACCATCTTACCTTGTGACGTGACAGACTACTGAGAGCTGGGGATCGGAATATCGTGTTGGTGTATCGCTTTGGAAGGACTTGGATCTGGGCGCCCGTGGTTGTGAAAGACTAGCTGACATGCGCTTGGTTCCCTTCTCCCACTTTGAAACCCAGAGCTCCTTTGACCTGAGTGTGGCCTTTGAGTTGGGATTCACTCAGCAGGTTGGACGAGGAGAGAAAGCAAGTACCGTGCTTTCTGTGCGTCAAGGCCTCATATGGGCTTTTGAGAAAAAGTTTTAAAATAGGTTTACAAACATCTAAGTGCCTCTTCATACGAATAGCTGCTAATGGGTTAAGTTTTAGGAAAATGAATCCACTGAGTCTGAATTCAAGATTTTAAAAAAGTATGGCTTTAGATTAATACATTTATTACTATAATTATTATTGTTGTTACTATCACTACTGCCAAAGGAAAGTTGGGGACATTTATATATAACTGGATTTGCCATTGTATAAAATACCAGAACATTGATAATATAGGACTAAATAAAATGTTAAAGACTGAATATTTTATATTATGGATATTTACACATGCATTGCATGTATGCAGTTGTGTGTGTGTGTCTGTTTAACCTTCATATGTATAGTCTTTTTTTAGCTCTATGCTTAGGACCTTTAAATGAAATTTAAATTGGAAAACTTTCCCTGGGTCTTATTAGCTGTGTGGCCCTAGGCAAGGTTCCTGTATTTCCATGTGCCTTAGTCTGTAAATTTAGGAAAAAATAATCCCATGCGTGGTATGGTATATTTAACACGTGTGGCACGATGCTCGGTACCCACTAGGAACTCAGGGTGTTTGTCCATTAGAGTGGTTGTTTTGAAAGTGACTTTTTGTTTAGCTTTCATGTACTGCCCCAGGAGGGTTGATCATTGTCGGCACTAGACTGAACCAAGGAAAGTTCACTACCAGTACACATGCAGACTTGGGAAAACAAACATAAATAAGAAAAATATAGTTTGTATTTTTATTTGTAATAGCTTAATAGGTTTACACATTTCTTTATTCAGTAAATATTTATGACATTGGCTTTGGAGTTGAGGCAGTGGTCAAAGACGTTTGGCATCTTTGCCACATGAATATCCCTTTTGTTTGTATATAATTATGCAAACCTATACTTATATCCCTATTGCAGAGATACACATACAATAGTAGGTCACACTTCAAGATGGTAAATAACTGTCACAAAAAGGGGTATGGCCAATCAGTCCTATTGTTGAGAGAGCAATGTACTTTGGCACGGTGGGGAGAGAGAAGTCAGAGGAAGTGTGACTTGAAATTGGCTTTGAATAATGAAGGGGATTTGGAGAGAGCCATACAAAAGGGAGAGAATATGTTAATATGCTTGATGTCAAGAATAAATATGACATTGATTTGATAGAAAGGAAATTAGCCAGTTTAGAGATGTTTGGTATTATAGTGTATTAAGAGGTTAGCACGAATAGCTATAGCTTAGTGTTCTCAACCTTTGCTCTTACTGTCCCCTAAGAAGCCTTTGTAAAATTTTTATAATCATCCCCCTCCACCATGAAGTTTTAATACCACAGGTATACTTTATAGCTGTTTGTGTACTGTGTCCCCTGTAAGACCACAAACCAGCGTATTCGCTAAGATTTTTGTCCACCCCTCCCACCCAAGGACCACTGTCACCCCCTGTGGGTGATATCACCACTGTCGAGTAGGCATGCTATAGGGGGACCGATCTATGAGGGGCTTTCACTGTCGAGTTGAAAAAGCACATACCTTATTATCTTTTAGCATTTTGTTATTCACTTCATAATTTTAGGTTTCATTCTTTTTTTATAAAATATGTTTTTATTGATTTTAGAGAGAGGAAGGGAGAAAAAGATAAAAACATCGATGAGAGAGAAACATTAACCTCAATTGGCTGCCTCCAGCATGCCCCCCACCAGGGATCAAGCCCACAACCTCAGCATGTGTCCTGACAGGGAATCGAACTTGGTGTATGGATCGACGCTTAACCACTGAGCCACACCGGCTGGGCTGGGTTTCATTCTTGATAACTTGAGTGATCCTTAGAATAGTTTATACCACAGGACGTGAGGGTTTCTCTTGTGCACACACACAATGTGTGTGTGTATAATATGTGCAAATAATATGCATATTTTGTGTGTGCATACATGGCAGGATTTGGGTTGGAGGGAGAATTTTTAGCAGGTTTCAGATGACAGCTTTGCTGTAAGAGGAAGTGTGACCTAGATTCCTGTGTTTCTTAGGACCCGGTACTATACCATGTACAGACAGGCATACAGCATGGAGCCGCAGACCGTCTACAGGTGCTGCCCAGGTTGGCGCCGGCAGGACGACGAACCTGGCTGCCTGCGCTGTAAGTCATAATTCTTCCTGTCGAACTCTCTGTCACTTGAAGTAATGGTTTCACTCTGTTTGGGGCTTCAATCATATCATGCCTGTCAAGGGCTGGGCATCTTTAGAATCACCACAGATTCAGAGCATCTCTTTGGACTGAAAATTCACACGTGACATGTGCAAAAATGCACAAAAAGCTTTTCTGTTAAGTGTTTCTAATGATAGGTCAGGACTCAAGCCCCATAGAACTGCCACTTTACATTCTGTCTCTTTATTTAAAAGACAGTTTATTTAAAGCCAGCCAGTTACACCTTGACTTCCATCACCCTTTTCCATTTGCCTCTTTACCATATCATCACATTTGTAATCCACAGTGGACTCAGAAGTCCGGAGGGAAATCACCGAACTAAATCTAAATGGGATTTCTCCACCTGTACCTGTCATGATTAATTGCAGAACTCTGGAGGCAGTTTACTTTTTAAGATGAGCTGTGCAGTCCTTGGACAGACGTGTGGCGAGAGCATCCCAGAACCTTCGAGTATGTGTGACAGCGCTCAGACAGCAAGACTAGTGGCATCATGTGGTTCGCTCATGCCAGGAGAACGGCTCCATTCAGCGACTCCTTTACCTATGTGTTTATGGCTATGGCTTTGTCACTTAAAATGCTTCAGTGTGTTGCGATCAGTGCAGGGCTGCAGCGCAATAATGTATCTCTCCTGCTGCCCTGTACCTTAGGGAGTTTGTCAGCATCCTGCTTCCTTCCCCACTTGCTGTCTGCTCTTTAAATATCTTAGTGGCGTGCCCCAGGCTTCCCACAGTAGGCAGGCTCACTGTACTTGGGTGCAGTGCGAGGCCACTGCAACTGGCTGGTTTACGTTCAGTGAGAAGCATCTGCCCACGATGTCATTGCAACTATTTTATAATCTCCTGGAAATCAATGACTGTGAGATGAACTCTTTAAACTGTTGTAGGACACTGATCACGGTCTTCTGCCTCTGGGAAATACTGGTATTTCTTGCTTGATTTTTGGATTGTTCTGGCCACACGATCATCTTATTTGTGGAGTTTCTTTAGATTAGTGCTATTCAGATTGAGTGTGAATTCAAATCACCTCGTATCTTTTTAAAAAGTGGATTCTGATTCAGTAGATCTGGGGTGGGGCCTGAGAGTCTGCATTTCTACAAGCTTCAGGTGAGGAGGACGCTGCCACATCCAGAGCTCTACAAGGCCAGGGAGAGCAAGGCCTTCACTTGGAATGGAAACAGTGTTAAACCTTGCTACGGAGGGGCTGGTGGAAACTTCTAGATTACATTGATATTAGCAACTTGGTGCTTACATTGAGGATTTTCTTTCTTTCCCTCAACCTCATTCTTCATCCTCCTCACCTGCCCTCCTTTTAGCCATCTCTGCAGCAGGGACTTGTTTCAATGGAAGGCGATGCTCGGACAGCGAAGCCCAGCCGTGCCAGTGTTCTGAGGGTTTCCAGGGACCACACTGTCAATATGGTGAGTCACCAGCAAGACCATTTTACAGATGCTCCTTGATTTATGATGGGGTTATGTCTCCCAATACACCCTCCTGCGTGGGAAAGGCTTCAGTCCTGCACTGTAAGTGGGGGCTGTCTACCCTGGAGGTGGCACAGCTGACGGGAGCTGTGGCTCACTGCTGCCGCCCAGCACTGCGGGAGCACCCTGCCACGCACCGCTAGCCTGCAAAGAGATCAAAAGTCAAAATTCAAAGTACGGTTTCTACTGAACGTGTACTGCTTTTGCACCTTTAAGGTTGAAAGATGGTAAGTCGAGCCATCCTGAATTGGAGATGGTCTGTGTTATGATTTGGAGTTCTCTGCTTTGCTTTCAGCCAATGATGTCGATTCAGACTAATGGCTAGGTTGTCCCTCTGGGGATTGGTGAGCATTTATAATGAGCCACTAGGCAAAAACCTACCACCTCCAGGATACTCAGAATCACAAATCATGCTTTGCAGTTTAGTTTTGATTACTCACTGTAAGAGTTCAAAGGGTAGCAGTAAGTACAAAATAGTCTGTTTTACAAAGGAAATGGCAACTTAATAAGAAAACCTCATTCTAACCTTAGATGTTAAGTCTTTCATGGAGCCACGGTTTGAAAGTGCTGGGACCGTATTTTTCTGTGAGATCTCTGTGGTTTGTGAATGAACAAAGTAGGGATTCATGCAAATTCAGTGTGATGTGATATTTACTAGCTTTGTACCCTTTATTGAAAAACAACAACACTTGAAAACTCTCAAAGTTTCAAAATTTGGTAACCTAGTCTGCAAGGTTGTAACTTTATCAACTATCAGTTTTGGACATGTGCATTTCAGACTTGTCTTGTGCAGGACATTTTCACAATGACCAGTGATTTACCCTTTCCAGCGTCTGCCACGGAAGTCAGTGCTTCCAAAGGATTTGTTTTGACTTGACCGGCTGATTCTAGTCTCCAGAGAATGTGAATGCATCTGCATTGATCTTTTCAGGGCAGTTCAAACCAAACAAAACTGATATTATGGAAGAAGATAAAGAAATAGGTGTAAAAAGCTAATGAAAATATTGTATTCATTATCTTTTGGTGATACGTTTGCCTTCTTTTATCCATCGCTTGGATCTTTGTAAGTGAAATTGGAAGGTCGCTGAGAGTGCATCACTCATGTCCAATTTGTCTCCTCTGCCCTTGGCGTAAGGTTCAGGCTCAAGATTTTCATGGATCACCTCACAGCTATTCTTCTTGTAAATTAACCCTTTGCTTTGAAAAAACAAATTTGCGAATTAAAATATAGCTGATTTTCTATTTCTAATTAAAATATAGCCAATTTATTCTGTGACTGTGGAACTCTGATTCTGAGACAGAGATACACCTTGCGCTCTAGAGTGTGTACCTTGAACTGTTTCCATTATTTTTAAGAAGCGAACAGAAATTATACACTGATTCATGACAACAAATTATTTGCCTCTAAATAACTTGTGTCAACTACACGTGCAGCTCTGGCTTTCCTCATCTTGATCGGTAGCTGTGATGGGCAATTACACATGTCATTGATTCATTAAGGGTTTTTTAAAATTAATTATTACTTTATTAATTCATCTGTTTTGGTAGAGCAAATCTTTCAAAATATCAAGTCCCCGAGGGGAAAGTTAATTAAAGAAACACATGGTAATGATAATGGCCTAGAAATTATACCTAGACTAATTTATTCCTTATTTTCTACATCAGTACTTGAATATTTTGATTATTCCGATTTCTTAAGAACTTTTATTTATCAAAGTAATGAAAGTGCTTTCTGAGATTGAAGCAGCTCGACGTTGTACTTTTCAATTTGGGGTTGGTGAAAATACTGGATTATTTCAAACACCGGCAGAATCAGCGTGTCTTCTCCACAAGGTTGTTTGTCCTTACGGAGTTCTAGGAGTCGTGAGACAGGACCAGCTATGCAAAAATACCTTTCACGGGTCCGCAGTGCATTTTTAGTATTGTTGTCCAAGTGTATTTATCTTTAGATTTTTACGTTTTTTATTTTTGTCACTATTGAACTCCTGCTGAATTTTAAAAACTGGATGAGCCCTGAGGGACATGCATCCCGCAGTAGGAGTTCAGGCGTGCCCTGCAGGTAGCACACTTCATCCCCCAGCATGAGCTATCCCAAGGCATGGAAATGGAAGAGAGTTTTATGGAGGAATTTTGGAGACTTCTTAGGAAATCAAATATATGCAGAGACAACTGGAGATCTCTGTTAACCAATGTTGTTTTTCACATTATATAAATAATAATTCAAATTAAAAAAATTTAAAATATAAAAAATTAGCAGTAATACAGTATAAGAAAATAAAAATGTATAGTCCTGTCTCCCTCACATAACTATGTAGTCATGCTTTGGTGCATGTTTATTTATATTCATACACACATAGGCAATTTTACATGAGATTATCTTCTATACATTGTTTTGTGATGAATGCCCCTCTTCTTTTCTTACCCTCCTCTTTCCTCTCTCCTCCAACTTCCTCTCACCTCCCCTCCCCTCCTTTTCCCTCCCCTCCCCAGTAGCAACCTGCTGAATTCTTTTGTATTTCTCTGGGTTCATGCAATCATATACGTAACTGTAAAATATTCCATGCTATCAATGTACCATAAAAGTTTAACCACCCATTTATTGATGGATATTCATTTTGTTTCCAGTTATTTTTTGGTACAACCATCAAAGTGCAATAAGGCGGTGCTTCTATTTCTGTGAAACAGATGTCTGGCAGTGAGATTATTAGATATGTCAATGAATATGTATTTTAATTTTAATATACCTACATATCAAAATATCCATTTCAGTTATTATTATTTAAATCCTCACCTGAGGATATTTTACCATTTATCTTCAGATAGAGTGGGAGGGAGGGAGAAAGAGAGAGAAACATCAGTGTGAGAGAGACGCATTGATTGGTTGTCTCCTGCACAACCCTGACTAGAGCTGGGGACTGAACTGCAACCGAGGTACGTGCCCTTGACTGGAATTGAACCCGCGACACTTTGGTCGGTGGGCCGACGCTCTGACTGCTGAGCCAGGCCTCCATTTCAGTTATTTGTAAAATGTTTTGTGGGCCATGATAATGGCTTTACCAGTTCATTTGTTTTAGATGGATTAAAATCTAGATCAATACTAATTATTATTTTCAGCATGCTGGTAAAACAAGGAATCACCTGCATCTTCATCCAAACCAGAGACCTGATAAATTAAAGTACCGAGGGTCAGTTATTGTAAACATGAACTGCCCTTAGTATAGAGTAACGTTGACTTTATTTGAGACATATGGGGGAAAAAAAGAAGTCTAGATAATGAAACAGATGGCCTTTTAAAAATGGAGAAAAGAATCTAGTCCGAGAGAGGGAAAGAACATGCTAATAACTGAGAGAAATGCTTGAAGTTAATAATGATTCTAAAAGTGCTGATCTACTTAAGTCATTTGAAAAATCTCCCTCTAATAAGGAAAAATGAAGAAAATGAATTTTGACAATTAGGAAGTAATGAAGAACTTTCTAAAATAGCTATTGATTAAAGGAATCCTTTGAAGATTTGAACACATGCAAATCAGGCTAGATAGCTGGTGGTGAAATTTTCTCTCTCTTTTTAATTCTATGGATCCAGGCAGAACAACTTGGAGCTTTATTAACTGATTAATATCTCAGACAAATCACCCCCTTTTCACTCAACACTCATTCCGTCTTCCCTTCCTCTGGCCAGTTAAACTGTAAGTGAAGTTAAATAATGTGCCTGATGATTGGATGCTAAGATTTGGAGGTTTTCTTTTTTTTATTATTCATATATATATTTCTTTTCTTTTCTTTCTTTGTTCTAGCCAGTCTTCTAGTTAGTCAGTAAATATTTACACCAGGCTGTGTGCTAAGTACTGCACATACCAAAACAAATATGGTATCCTCAGTGTAATGGTAAACAGAGACCAGGAGAGCCGTGATTATAATGTAGCTCGCAAGTGCTATGATGGAGGGAGCTTCTGTCCAAAGAGAAAACCGGAGAGGGTTTATCTAAGACATGCCGGAGATAAGGAAAGGTTTCAGAAGATTTGAAAATACAAAGTACAACTTATTCTTAAAGGTTAACAGAACAATAATAGGAAATAGAATATTTTTCAGAGACATGAAAAGCACAGCAAGTTCTATTGGCTGCGATAAGAGATGCACGTGGGACCCTGGCCAGTGTGGTTCAGTGGTTAGAGCATTGACCCCCCCCCCCCCCACACACACACACACCAAAGGGTCTCGGGTTTGATTCTTGATCAAAGGCACATACCTAGGTTGCAGGTTCAGTCCCCAGCCCTGGTTAAGGCACGTGTGGAAGGCAACCAATTAATGTATATCTCTCACATTGATGTTTCTCTCTCTCTCTCTATCTCATACCCTACCTCCCTCCTTCCCTTCCACTCTCTCTCTAAAAAAAAAAAAAGGAAAAACATGTCCTCAGGTGAGGATTAACAAAAAAGAAAAAAAAGAGATGCACATGGGCAAGGCAAACAATGTGGCTTTGTTTATGTCAAGGGCAGCGGTTCCTTAACTTTTCTTGGTCCAGCCAAACCAGCTACTTCAGAGCCTTACGCAGAGGTGCTTACCTAATTCTGCAAGGACTTTGCTGCCAGCCATAAGTCCAGCTCCCTGAGCAGAAAGTCCAGCAGTCAGGGTTTCTTAAGCATGTAACAGTCCTGGTTGGTACTGTAGAGTCCTATGCCAGACTCCCCATTACTTCAAAGTGCTTATGCACATTAAAAATGGAATGTTGCTGGAATGCTTTCTGGTGACATGGAAACTCTTGAGCAGTTCTAGGGCTGTGGCTGAGTGTCACTAATGACCATTGTATTATCTTGGAGAAGTCAATGTCATCATTTGAGCCTCAATGTCATTATTTGTAAAATAATAATAGTTCTAATTTTTCTGAGCGCCTTCCATGCACCAGAAACCAGTCTAAACAATTTATATGGATTCTATTTTTTATCCTTACAATCAGTCTATGAAATGAATACACTTATTTGCCCTGTTTGAACCTGATGGAAGCATACAAACCTATCCAATGTCAAATAAGTAGGAAGCAGATGATCTGGGATCCATGTCAATGTGTTCTGGCTCCAGAGTCTGCAAGTTCAACCTTCAAGCCATGGTCCCTTTATAAGAATACTTGACATAATTATCTCTCTCCTTGGTTGTTATGTATGAGAGACATATGAGGTAATACATGTGATCTGTAAGTTGGAAAACATTATCCAAGCATTACTCTTTCTTTTGACTGTAAATTCTCCAAGAATGTTTAGGGGAATGCACAAAGTGAAGGGGGAAAGGCTTCTGCTGTTGTTTTGCTTCCCATCCTGGGGGAAATCTAAGCAAACCTTGGGTGTTGGGTCACAGGCATGATTTTGAGCCAACCAGTAGGTTCTATTCAAGAAGTTCAATGGGCTCTGCATGATATATTTGTTCTATGTGGATAGGAGGTTGGACCACATAGAACATAGCATGTCCCCAAGAGCATTTTGAATTTGGTGGAATTGTGTCCCCAGCCCCAAATTCATAAATTGAAATCCTAACCTGCGGTAGCTCAGAATTTGACTTTATTTGGAAACATGGTTGTCACAGATATAATTAGTTAAGATGAGGTCATACTGCAGCAGGGTGGACCCCTAATCCAATATGACTGGTGTCCTTATAAAAAGGGTAAATGTGGACACTGAGGTGTATACCCAGGGAGAATGGGAATATGAAGGCAGAAACCAGGGACACATCTACAAGCCAAGGAATCCAAGGATTGCCAGCAGAACGCCAGAAACTAGAAGAGAGGATATGGAGAAGATTTTTCCTTACCCTGCTGACACCTTGATCTCAAACTTCTAGCTTGCAGAGCTGTGAGGCCCTTGATGTTGTTTAAGGCACTCAGTTTGCAGTACTTAGTTGCAGCAACCCTGGCAAACTAATATAGGAAGTTTAGAAAACATTTTCTTTTCATCCTCAGCTTCATTTCAGCAGTAGGTCTACTCAGACAATGAAAATGGAAAAAATTGGCAGGGGTTTATAAAGAGCAAATCATGCTAAGAAAACTTGATGGATTATTTTAATTGAATTATAAAATTAGTGTGGGAAGATTTAATTTGAAAAAAAATGCAAAATCATTAATTGAACACGCTTATTAATCTGCAATCCTAAATGAGCACTACTGGAAGATAGTATAAAATGAAACGCAGGTTATATTATGGAAATAAATGGGTGTGCATCTGTAGCATGAAAAACTGTAAAGTTCAGTGTTCTTTTGTTCATCGCATGAAGACACATCACATTAGAGCCTTAAACCTTCAGCAGGGTTCTAGCAAGTTCATATTAAGGCAACTGCATTAGCTTTACATAACTTGACAGGGATTGGGACAAATACAATAAAGGAACAAATAGACTCTTTTTTTTTTTTTTTATCCTCACCCAAGGACACTTTTCCTTCTTTGTTTAGATAGAGTGGGAGGGAGAGAGAGGACGAGAGAGAGAGAGAGAGAGAGAGAGATTGATGTGAAAGGGACTCATTGAGTGGCTGCCTCCCACACAACCCCAACCAGGGCCAGGGACGAATTGCAACTGTGGTACATGCCCTTGACCGGAATCGAACCCACGTCTCGTGGGTCCACGGGCAGACGCTCTAACCACTGAGCCAAACCAGCAGGGCACTTAATAGACTCTTTATGAAGAATGTGGAGCAATAACTATCTGACATCTTCCCGTGAGCCTAGTGACGGGGCATCCTGCTATTTGGAATCCATGCAGAAGATAAACTGCCTGAAATGGACTTGAAAACAGAAGCTTTAGAGGTGCTCTTACTAGCATACCCTTCTGCCCTTCCGGCTATGCTTTGCATGGCCACTGTTAGCAACCAGAGATGCATTTTTTTTTTTTTTTTTAAAAAGACGGCATGAGAATTGCCTGATATTGCAATTATGATAACTTAGAGTAGAAGGAGCCAGCACCAATCAGAATACTTTGATTCCACATGGTGTGATTAGTGATAAACTAGAAAATATTGAAGGTGGATATTAATGACAATAATAGCTAACTCATAAATCATGCTTTCTACATGCTAGGTGCTGTCCCAAATGCTTTATGCATGTTAGCTCATTTAATACAATAATCCTATAAGGGAAGTACCATTAATAGTCCCCTTTTGCAGATGGCACACATGAATTAAGGAGATGTTAAGTTACTTATCTGAGATCATGCATGTAGTAAATGATAGAGCCAGGGTGTGGACTCAGTCAATCTGGCTTCCGAGTTCATCCCTTCAACCATTCTGTGATACTGTTTCTTTAAAATCTAAGAACTTTCCTGTTTATGAAAAAATAGAGTTGATATTAACATAAGGTATTTGTGTTTTATTTTTAGTGTTTAAACCTGGTCAGTATGCTAAGAAAACAATCTTCCTACAACACGTATGAGCTAAATGATTCTCTTAATTTAAAGTTTTGCTCATTATACAAGCACGTATTAAGTGACTGTTTAGGACCCGTGTAAAAAAATACAGAACTCTGCTATTGAAAAGTCTATATTCTGGTTACAGAGATAGGAAAACAAGTCATTATAATGTGATGAATGGTGTTCTCAGAAATACATTAAAAGGGGTGTAGGAACCAGGTCATGGTTGGGAGCTGGACTGGGGGAGTTGCAGCAAATAAGACTGTATGTTGTTCCATGCCACTCATTACTGCCAAGATAAATAGTTCGGATCTCAATTCCTTGGCTATGTTGTGCCACTGAAGATGTTAAATGGGCATTTTATCCGTAAAAGTGTGCTTAAAAGACATATCTACAATCCAGTAGAAAGAGGCTGAAAAACCCAAATGAATAGAAAATCTTCTCTGTCCTTGAAATGGCCAGATATTTCATGTAGTCATTTTTTCTTTTTTTATTGTTAGCTGACAAGAGTTCTTTTTAAATATCAGACTTCTCTTATTCTATCAGGTACAAAGTAATACTTAAAAATGCCTTTTGTTGTTGTTGTTTGGACTATACGTTTAAGTCTGCTTTCTTGCAAGGAACTTGATAAATGTAGTTTGAAAGAATTGAAATCCTGGATTAAAAAAGTTATGTGCTATTGCAGATGTCAACACTATTCAGTATGTTTTGGAATGGTTTAGCTGAGTTTTTGCTTGCCAGATAATTGTGAAGTATATGGGGTGTGTGTCTGTGTGTGGTGAGATCTTATTCGAGCTTATTTCTGCCGGGGTATCATGAACTACACTAACATCACCGCCAACAGCAGCAGTGGAAATGTATCTCTTGGACTGGGCAGTGCATCTTCATTTCTTAGTTATTTTTGAAACCATACATTTCTTAAGCTGCTGTGAAAACCTACCAATAATGGCTGTAGTTGGAATGGAGCATTCCTTTCTTGTCTACTAGAATTTAGGCTGGTCGATGTTAGCAACTAGTAGTATTATAATAAATCATTAAAGTTCCCTAAGTGATTAGGGTGTTTGCCGTTGGGTAAAGATACGTGACTCTTCCTTCCAGCATCCTCTGCTCTCAGGGCAGTCTGGCGAGACTTCATTGGGTGGGGGTAGGAGATGGGAGGAAGCGCCTGGTGGGCTTGTCACAGGAGGGTCATGGGCATTTGGAAGGTAATTCAAGAGTGTACTTACTGAAAGACAAAGCCAAAAGTCAAATTCTAGGTAAGAGCAAGTGAGGAGAGTAACGAGAGTTGAGAAAATGGAGATACTAAGTGATATTGAAGTTCAAAGTTAGCTGTACAGATTCAGACCTGGTTCTCAGCAGGAATCTCTGTGCAGGGCACCCTCTTCCCTGCTGGACAAGCCCAGTGGAAGCTGAAAGTGCAGCTATGATGACTTATTGTGATATTTTTAAAACATGAATGATCTGCTTTATTGTATTTTGCAAAATATATTCTCTGGATCACGGTTCCCATTGGGTTTCAAGAAGTGTTAAAGGAAACAAAGTTTCTGTGTTCAGATAAGTCTGGGAAATTCTATGTCAGGTAGCCTTACGTTGTGTTTATTCTTGTAGGATTTCCAGAGCCCTCACTCTGCTAATATGGATGGCGACTGCCTCAGAAGAGTATCTCTATAGCCCCTTTTATGGGATATCTTAAAGTATTGTGTTTTTAAAATTAATATTTATTTATTTATTTATTTATTCATTTATTTATTTTATCCTCACCTAAGGACATTTTTGCATTTATCTTCAGATAGAGCTGGAGGAAGAGAGGGAGGAAGAGAGAGAGAGAGAAACATCGAAGTGAGAGAGACACATCAAGTGGTTGCCACCCACATGACCCCAACGGGGGCCAGGGACAAACTGCAACCAAGGTACGTGCCCTTAGTGGGAACCGAATCCGGGTCTCTCTGGTCCATGGGCTAACGCTCTAACTGCTGAGCCAAACCGGCCAAGGCAAAATTAATATTCTTGAAGTAATTTATTTTGTAGGAACCAGTTGCTATGAGGGAATATACATATTAAATTTAAATTCTCAAATTTTATATATATATATATATGTATATTCTCAAAATTAGATACAATAAAGCTAAAGCTATTTTCCAATCTGCTCACCTAATAATAACATATTTATAGAGTAGTTAAACAAACACATTTAACAAGGTGCTTTTCCATATGTTATCTCATTTAAGCCTCACACCCACTCTGTGAGGGAGTTCATATTATTCCCAAATTAGAATTGGGGTGACAGAGAGTCAGAAAGCTTAATTGATTTTCCCAAGTCACAGCTTGTTAGTAGCTGAGCCAAGAAGACTTCAACCCAGATCTTTTTTTTTTAGTCCTCACCCGAGGATATTTTTTTCCCATTTATCTTCAGACAGAGTGGGAGGGAGGGAGAGAGAGAGCAACATCAATGTGAGAGAGACACATTGACTGGTTGCCACCCACAGGACCCCAACCAGGGCCGTGGACCGAACCGCAACCGAAGTACATGCCCTTGACCACAATTGAACCCATGACTCTTTTTCTGCAGGCTGACGCTCTAACCGCTGAGCCAAACTGGCCAGGGCTCAACCCGTATCTTTAACTCTGGTGTTTTATGGTATTGTTCCACAGCTATCTGGGGATAAGCAGGGCTTGCTCTGAGCAGTTTCTGGGCTATGAAATGGATGGAGCTAAGTGAGGCTGGAGAATTCTTTCTCGTCTTTCTCCATTCAGGCCCTCATGAACTTTTCATAATTCATAGTTTTTTTCCCCTTCATCCATCAGAATTTAGTTCCATTGCTAATCCCAGTAAACAACATCAAACTAAAGTATTCATGGACACTACTGGTTTAACATATTTGTATTTAACAGTGAAACCACAAAGCATAACAGAAGCGGTGACTGAGCTCTGGCAGTCAGCAGGTAAGGCGATCTCGTGGAGTGAGGGAGCTTTGAAGAATCCCTCTAAATGTACCATGCAGGCTACTGTTGATTCTCTTTTCAGCGAGAGATGCAGAACTCTGCCCCCTCTCAGGCAAGCACTGATATTGGTGGCAGTCCACTCCGTTATTCCCAGTGAGCAGAGAGCTCCTGCTGTATTTGTTCCTAGCCCATAACGCCAAGGTCTGGGTGTCTGACCAGGCATTCTACTACACCTAACACCCACCACCCTCCCTCCCCTTGTCTCCATGCATATTCTACTCAACTAGCTTCCTTAATCTCTATTTTATGGACGTTCAAAATGCCTAAGGACATAGTTACAACCATAATAAGTATGAGGTAAATACCCTAAATCAAAAGCTTATGAGAAAATGAAGATGTATAATCAAGAATTTAACCTGTGCAAAAAGTGTTCTACCCTTTGGCCTCAGCTTCTGGGAGGTGATCTCTAAGCCCTTGGAATAGCAGTTTGAGAGGAACGTCTTCATTTGCCAAGAACCTTGGTTCACTGGGTTGTCTAACAATATCATTTAGTATGGGGGCTGGAGACTGGAGACTGAAATCAACCAGGTGGACAATTAATCACTGAGTTAATCATGCCTGTATAGTGGGTTCTCAATAAAAACTCTGAACATGGCCTGGCTGAGCTTCCCTGACTGGCAGCAGTCCATGTGTATCGCCAGGAACGTCACATTTTCTGATTCCACTAGGAGAGGACAGTGGTAGGTCCACTTCTGGTACTTCTTGACTCTGTCCTGTGGACCTACTTCCCTGGGTGTTATTAATACAATAGCTTTTAGTGATTTCTGTGATTCCTAACAAATTATTGAATGTGAGGGTGTTTGGGGGACCTCCTGAACTTGCAGTTGGATGTCAGAAGTAAGGGTGGTCTTTCGTGCAGACTGTTTCTCAGCTGGCCCAAACTCTCTCAGAGTGGAAGTCTCTTCTCCTGTTTCGTCTCCTTCATGAGTAAAGTGCTTTGGGTCTCTGTTCTGTTTCCTGGTGAGTGTGGGGCACAGGAAAAGAGTAGCACTCTGTGGCTGCTTGGTGTGCAGGATGGTCCTGGGTGATGGCTTTCCTTATCACTGATGAAGAACAATAGTGTCTAGACTGCCTAAGTGGTTTGAAAGTAATGGCTTACCCCACCCATTTATTGAATCAGATGGCAGACCACAGAAGGCAAGTACAGAAAAAACAGTTTTATGATCTGTTAGTTCTGATGAACACTGGTGACTGGGGGATATGGGGGTGGGGAGGAATAAAATACATAAGCCTGAAGTTTTAAGAGTCTGCCTGCATTTCGAATGCACATTTGTTGAAGTCATTGTAATGGTTTAAAAATGGTTTTAAAGACTTTATCTAAAGAATGTTTAAGAACTGGTGATTTAGTTATATAATTTAAATAAAGGCTATTTTTCCCATTTGACAGAGGAGATGATATGTTTTGTTCTGTTGTGCGTTCTAGTGACCCCTGCCTTGCTTTCATTTATCACAAATAATCTTCTCCAAGATACTACAATTGCTGCAAGGTTGAGACACTTATATTACATCTAACCTTGGAGAAGGGTCAAAATAAATCTGTGAATTAAACATGAATATATTACAGATGGCTGAAGAGCAAAGAGAAAACAAAAACGATTTGCCCTACAGCCGGTGTACAAGTTAGTGTAGCTCCTTTTCCACCTACTTAGAGTTTAATAGAGAAATACTGCTCTTCATTTTAGACCTAATGTGGGTAAATGTCCACTGTGGACAGAGCACCCCTAATAGAATAGAGAAAGTACGTGGTTGCTGGTCTTGGGTTACTCACGTATACGAAGGAGGAAATATTCAGGTAAGGCATCAGCTGTGATAATCTTTACTTACTCAGAAACAAAAACACACAATGACAAGCTCTAGTGCCTTAACTATATAAATGTATGGTTGTCAATGGGTTAGAGAAGGTCTGATCATCAGGTAACCTCAATGGTAACTTCATTGCTGACTTAGAGAATTATGGACACATTCTGATGGCAGCTATAGAGGGAGCCATGTTGCAACAAGATTCAAGAAGAAGAGTGAGCAAGATGGAAATTAAAATAGCAAGGACGCAAATCAAAGGAGGACTTACACTGGAGGCAATGGAAATTAAGACTAATGTGCTAATGTAAGAGATATAAAAGTTAATATAGTGGGCATATCTTGAAAAATGTGATTCAAAGTCCTTTTTTTCCTTTTTGTTTCTCTCATTTAGATATTATGGCTGTGGCATAATTGAGGAAGGAGAAAGTTTTTGCTACCAGTGTCCCTTGAAACAATTATTTTATGACAAGCAGTGATTAAAATTCTATAAATAATTTAGAGTAGAAAGTATACTTTAGGGTTAAGAAAGATTTTCATAACTAGTTGATAAATAAGAAAATTTGGTTAGGTAGCAAAGACATTAAAGTTGACCAAATCTAATATTTAATAAACAGGACATGATAAATGATGTTTTGTGTGATTCAGTCATTTATATACTAAAACAGAATGAAGGTGTCTTTAATGAAGTCACTGATGTAATGATACTTAAATGGTAGCTCTGCTACTCTATTGGAGATTTCATTCATTCATTCATTCATTCATTCATTCACTCACTCACTCACTCACTCATTCAACAAATCATTGTGCCAGACTCTTAGCTAGATCTTTTGACTACAAAAGTGAGATACTCTTTTCTTAGAATAGTTTATTGATTTTTAGAGAGAGAGTAAGGGAGAAGAAGGAAACATTGATGTGAGAATGTAACATCAATTGGATGCCTCCTGCATGCCCCCTACCGGGGATTGAGCCCCACAGCCTGAACATGCTCCCTGACTGAATTGAACCAGCAACCTTTCTATGCACAGGATGACACCCAACCAACTGAGCCATACCTGGTAAAAGTGAAATATTCTTAATGGTTAAGAAATTTTCTTGGTGGTCAGGAAAAATGGTTAAGTGCCTTTTGAAGCTTTAAGCATAAGTTAGTAATAAATATTTCATTGATTTTTAAAATTTTTGAAATCCTTCTAAAATGTATGTGATCTTAAGTTAATCATATATTTCTGAGAATAAGAACAGTCTTCATCCACTATGGATCAATTGTATTTTATTTATAATGGAATAGTAAAGATGGAGTTCCAGAAAAATAATGTCAATAACAACAACCAAACAACCTTTCAAAAATCGAGGACCCCAAAGTCCACTATACTCAAACTCTCTCCCCTTTGTTTGAAAAGGCATTGTCTGACTTCCCTGCTTTGTTGCGTAGAAATACAGTATGTACTACCCTGGAGCTGTTGAGTCCTGAACAAAGTAATCAGGCTAGACTAAAAAGAAGTTTCCAGGAAATTTCTTTGTGGCTTTCAACTACAACATGGTTCTTCTGGATTCAACTTTTCTCAGTTGTGAAATGTTGCCTGTGGGAACCAGCTGGGGATCGGTAGGTGAGACTCAATTTTGTGATTCTAATCAGTCTTTGACATTAAAGACAGTCTTTTGATATTTGATCCTTAATGTATGTGTGCCATTTTACCAAGTTACACAAACATTTTTACTAAACAAAAAGAAAATGCATGAAATCCAATTTCAGAGTCTTAAAGTGGCTACTTCTTCAGTTTACTTATTTATTTTTGGATATGATGTTAAGCCTACTTTTTTTTTTTTAACACTTTTTTAACAAAAGAAAAGAACTTTCTTCACAGGGAAGTTTCCTTTTATTGAAGATGTACAACTAGATGATGAATGGCCATGTACAATTAGCATAAGGGAGATTGCAAAGTTAGACTTAGTAATAGAGAAAAAATACCCTTCGAGACTATGTCAATGTGCAAAGTTTTATGATCTCTAAATGGTGATTTGGAGGCCCAAACTGAACACTATCATCTTTTATCTGGCCTCCAGCAAAGGGCCTGAAACAAGTTGAGTTTAAAATGTGCATGTTGAATGAGTGAATGGGGTTGATCAGAATTTTATTTAGCTTGTGTTGCTTTAAGTTTGAGGCTATAAAATTAAGCTTCAAAGGCAGTTTATTTTCCTTTGAGTTATAATGTCAGCATTTTAGGTCCTTGTCTCAGAATGAGCAATATGACAAGGCTGTGGCTGTCCCATCAGCCCAGCTGGGCTTTTCCCAGGACAGGGTAGCTTACTCTCATTTTATACCACATGGCCCAATCAATAATGTTATCTTTTGAGAAATAAACGTTTTACTCAAATAAAACATTCATATCAATCTATCACTAAACATTGACATATGTTTTTAAAGATATGAAAACTTTAGAGGCAATTCTAAAGAAATATAAATATCTAGCTTCGAATGTAGTGCCATCACTAAATTCCAGAAGCAACTCATGACTGCCTAATCCCACTCCTGCATCCTCCCCGGGTTCAGTAAACCACTCATTCCAGAATTTGTTCAGAGGTTACGCTCTTCCCAGCTGCAGTTGTGGCTCCACAGTGCTTTGGGGCTCCAGAGCAACTTGGGCATCAAAGCTTTTATTTCAGTCTTTGATCCTTCTCTTCAGCTCAGACCTTTTTGTACCTGCTTGCAATTTCTCAAAGAGAAGACATAAATAATTTGCCGTTGGAGGACTTCCAATTCCATCCTCATTTCTTTGTCTACTCTGCAACCTTTTTCTCACAAGGAGAAACAGCCTTTTTGGACACCATGGGCTTTAGTAGCTTGGAGAAGGATTATAGAAACACTCCTAAGGTCATCTCTCCTATGACTCCCCAGTGTTAGCATTTCCACTCCTCTTGATCCATTTCTCTTGCCTAATCCCTAACCCTTTCTAGCCAGTCGTGAAGTTACTATGCATTGAATTAAGATTCTGTGTTCACAACTCTTGCAGGTGTACAGCAGTTGTAATGGATAGTTTTAAGCCAGAACTAAAAAATAAAATAAAATCAATCTGATCTTCCTTGTGCCTATAAACATTTAAGCAGAATACACTTAAGTTTTAAAATATAGACTTTACAGATTACTAAATAATAATTCCGAATGGTTCCTCTTCCACTGTAAGAACTCCATGTATACCTTTGAATTAATGAGAATAAGAATCTCTGATACTTGCCTTATTTTTCTTTACTGATTTTAGAGCAAAACTGATGGGTTCAAAGAAGGGAATATACATTTATGACTTATGCTTCTTCTATATTTCTCTAGAGGTGATCTTGGTACTTAGATGAAATTGTAATGGACATTTGAAAATGAAATCTTTTTCCACATTGGCCTGTTTCAGACTGAAACTAGTTGGATGCAAATCTGCCTATCTAATCTTCTTAGTATAAATTTGCCTTTGATGCCATGGTTTCACAGTCTAAATGTGCACCTTTCTCATTATGTTCTGGCACACAGGTGTTTGGGGAGACATTTTCATTTCCTGTGCTGGCTTGACTAGGGGTGGGGGAGGGATTGGTCTACCAGATGCCCCTGCTTGATATTTGCTCACAAACGCCTGCATATATTGCGTGTGCATGTCTGTATCTGCGGGCATAAACCTTGGAAAGCATCTGTGCCCAGGCTGCCCTAGTGGCATTCTTTATATTCAGTTCTTCCCCTTTAGGAGGCCTCTCATCAAAGAGGCATAACTACAAAGCATTTGCTAGTTTCTGTTGGCAGTTTAAATTCACACCAAATTTCTGTAATTAAAGCGTTTTTTTCAATTACTATGACATAATGACATTATTGTTGTATTTGCTGACATTTTTCAGGTTCAAATGTGAATGCTGAAAGACAGATTATAATTATACTGATTCTCTAAGGTTTGAAGATGCCAGTTTAAATGGCAGAAATCTTCTGGCCTTGCTATTTGCTTTATCATAAAATATGACTTACCCAATACTGGCAACACAATTTTAGGTTGGAGAACAAGAAGGAAACAGACATATTTTGAAGGTAGAACATTTGAAATGAAAAGGATGAACCAAGAAGGATTAATTTGAAGAAGTCTAAGATATGAGGGGGAAAAGTCTGCCAGTGTTGTTTGTAGCTCTTCAAAGGTATTTCTTCAGGCTGGTAGCAGTTGCGAGAGGATTGATTAATCACGCTGAGTGGCTTTATATTTTCTGTATTGAAATGGATGGCTACTGGGCATAAGCACAGGATCCTATATAATAGGGCTAGTCCACGGCTATCGTTCATTTTAATTTAAACCTCTAGGTGCCCTCCAATTTCATACTCGTATAAATGTGAAAATACATTTGGCATCTACTATGTGCCATACAATAGTATAAGTATTTTAGAATAAATTAGTTTGCATTTTTCTCCTAATCAAAATGGAAAAGCCAGACTGAGTGAGATATTAATGCATGTACCTCCATAGTGGTCCTATGAAAGAAGACTTTAGTTTAATTTAATTTATTTTTAAAATATATTTTATTGGGATGACATTGGTTAATAAGATCATAAAATTTTCAAGTGTAGATTTCTATGATACATGATCTATAGTTTGCATTGTGTGCCCACCACGCCATGTCAAATCATCTTCCATTACCATATATTTGGCCCCCTTTACCCTTTACTACCCCCCGATCCCCCTTCCCTCTGGTAACCACCATACTTTTGTTTGCATCTATGAGTTTCAGTTTTATATCCCACATATAAGTGAAATCATATGATTCTTAGCTTTTTCTGACTTATTTCACTTAGCATAGTATTCTCAAGGCCTATCTGTGTTGTTGCATTTGGCAGGATTTCATCTTTTCTTATGGCTGAATAGTATTCTGTGTAGTGTATATGTACCACGTCTTCTTTATCCAATCCTCTGGCTAAGGAAGCATTCTCTTTTCTCTTGCCTCTGGCTGTTAAAGTGACTTCTAGCCAACAGGAATATCTTCTGTAGATTTCAAGAGATGTTTCAGGCTTTTATCACATTATAAATTATAGTTAGTGCCATTTATCAGAAGCTGTTTTATTACTTGAAAGAGTGCTTGCCCCAGATTTCAGTGCTTGATGGAGCCCGTTTCAAAGTAAAGATCTTCTGTTACTTTTCACTGTTTCCAAAAAGGAAACAGCAAAATGGTGATTGAAAAATCTGTCAGCTGGCTCAGTTCCAGTGGTAATAGTTCATCTTGAAGAAGCATTCGCAAGTTTCTGGAACTTCTGCAGCTGTTCATTCAGAGATGCAGGGAGCGTGTGCGCGAAGTAGCGCACAGGGCACCGCGGCCTGCGGGAGAACTGGGATTTCATTGTGTGTGTCAAAAGTAAATGAATCCAAGAGCAACCACTTGGAAAAGAATTCTCCCTTAATGTCTTTGGTGCAAACATGTGCTCAGGTTGTACTGGCTCTGAAGAGTAAAACTCGAAGTAAATTACTTTCTAGCTGCTAGTGTTCAATTGCGACGGACTCAAAGTGCTAGCTAACCTTGCAAAAGTGCCACAGAGAAGAGAGTAGTTTGCATTTTTCTCCTAATCAAAACTGAAGGGACAGACTACGTGAGATAGCAGAGTAGCACCAACGTTTCTGATGGCAGAAGTTTATAAATAGGCATAAACATCCCATTGCAAGCCTCAACAAGAACCATTTAAGCGTCATTGTATACATTTTCGGGCAATTTTTATTTGGAATAAACGGTCTAGGAAACGGTCTTGAGGTGTAAACACTGATGTTTATAAAGAGTAAACTGTTTTCTTTGAAAGCTTTTCAAATATATCTTCAGCAGCATGTAATTATGTAAATTTGTCAGAGACAGTTAGAAGGCAGGACTAGTGAAACAATAGGTCACAGGTTCAACATGGTCTGGGCCAGTACGTTCCAGCCCAAGAGGAGCCTCTAGCATGGCCCAGGGAACATTGCTGAGGCTGTGCGTGACCTGCTTGGCTTCTTTGTTCACAAGAGGATGGAGTACATACCATTCAAACCCCTTTCCCTGGAAATCCACCTGAACCGTGTGGCAGGTGTGTCCTTTGTATCTAACAGGTAAAACTTAATAAAATACACATTTTGGAAGGGAGAGAGCTTCCGTTTTTTAACTGTGAATCTGAGCATGGTAGAATGCACATGAAGTAAACAATGCAGGACATCTGTATCACGTGATTTCATTGGGATGAGTTTAGGAAATCTGTTACTTTACTCACACATTTACTCCAAGGGACTGCACAGTTCTTGAATTGCTTCTGCCCTTTTCCTGTCTGTAAAATTGAGTCAATGGTGCCTCGATTTAGGGTTGTTGAAAGGATAAAATGAGATAATGTGTGGGTAGCCCCCAGGCCCGGCAAGTAAAGTACCCAACACACAGTGCCTATTAGTATTATTTTCAGGAATCTCCAATAAATATCAGTATTAACTAGATGCAACACACATGACTTTGAAGCATTAATAGGACTTAATGAAAACACTAAATACCATTTACATACGGAACATTAATACCTTGGTTTTGTGGACCTCAGAAATTCGATATACCTTACTGTGTGGTAGCATATAGTATAGGGTTTGGTGAAGAATTCTGTAGATTTCCTTCATCATTGATGAAGAATTCCTTCATCATTAGTATAATCTGGTTCATAGTAGGTATTGAAGAGCCAAGAAGCAGGCACATATAACATGCAAGGTTTGGATAAAAATGTGTTAGAAATTAGGAAGCATTTGGAGAGGAACTCCAATGAATATACAAATGTATTCCCAGAGCTACCAGAAGTTGTTTGGCAGAGTGAATGAAAGAGAGGGCAAAAGAAATGCAGGCTGCATAGACCAGCAAAGAGACATCTTTTTTTGTAGACATCTTTTTTTGTTTTTCTGGTGGGTGGTGGGCCATCAGTTAGAGCAATGCATCCAAAAGAGCATGGGTTTAGAAGTTCTAAGACCAAGCCCTGTTTGTTGTAAAATATTTGTATTTTCTTTTGAGAACTGACTTGATTTCCTGGGTCTTATCACCCTTCCGACAAGGAAAAAATTAAACTTGATTTCTAAGGTCACTTCTTGATCTCACATTCTATGGAGTCTATGGACTTGAGAGAGGCAGGATTGGTGCAGGCAGTTTGCTGTGTCAGAACCGACAACGTTCATTCACCATTCATCTTGCTGAGGACCCATCCTAAGTAACCCTACACGGTTGACTTGCTGGCGATCAGAATGATAAACATTTGGGTTTCCAGATTACAGAACCAGGGATGAGGAGGAACTGGTTGTTAAACACAGCCAGAAGCCCTGGCCCAGTGACTCATTTGGTTGGAGTGTTGTTCTGTACACCCAGAGGTTGCCGGTTTGATTCCCGGTTACGGTACATTCCTAGGTTGCGGGTTTGATTCTCTGTCGGGGCCGTATGGGAGGCAACCCATTGATCTCTCTCTCTCTCCCCCCCCTCCTACTCTGAGTTCAATGGGGGAAAAAGGGGGCGGCATCTGTAATACTTTCAACAATAAAGATAAATTTCAGAAAATCAGTAAACATATCCTCAGGTGAGGATTAAAAAAGAAAAAAGACATCCGAGGATATCTGAAGATTCAGGGTTGAATGGGCCATAGTGTTTAATTGATTCATTAACCAAAAAAAAAAAAAAAAGAATGAAATCTTGTAGCTTTGTTGATTTGCTGTAAAAACTGAGAAGAATAAGAGCAGCTGAGAAAAGAGGAGGAAGAGAGGAAAGGAAAAGGTCCGCAAGTAGTGGCTCCAAGGGGAAATAGGAGTGGGGATCTAAAGTGTGGGCAGGAAGCAGAGTTGGTCAAAAAGGGCGACAGTTGGGCTGTCTTTCATCCTGCTTCCTCTCCCTGCAGCACATGTTAATATCAGTTACAGAATTCTTCCCCATGAGCCCACATTTGGCTTCAGGATCCCTCTGAACACAGAATTCCACAAGTCAACAGGAGTCAGCACATTGGAAGGAAATTGCTGTTTGGAATTGGAGAATAAGTTCAAGTTTATAAGTTGCGAGCTTCTCAGGCTTTAGTGCTAGTTTTTCTGATTTCACTTACCTGCAATTATTTTTCTGTCCTCTCAAAGCCATAGCATTTTATTTATTTATTTTTTTCCTCTATTGATTTTAGAGAGAAAGGAAGGGAAAGGGAGAGAGAGATAGAAACATCGATGAGAGAGAACATCAGTTGGCTTCCTCCTGCATGCCCCCCACTGGGGATCAGGCCCACAACCTGGGCATGTGCCCTGACCAGGAATTGAACCAGCAACCTCCTGGTGCATGGATCGACGCTCAACCACTGAGCCATACTGGCTGGACTCCTATAGCATTTTAAAGTGTGTCAGTTACTCGGCACTTCCCTCCTTCTGGGTCAGTAGTTTGTTTATGGTCTGTGTCTTGTCCTTCCAACTAGATGTAAACTCATTAAGCCTGAGATCATGTCTTACATTTCTTTGCTTTCATCCCAGTATATACTTGACACGAAAAGTTCATGGTTTAGTTGTGACGGTATCTTTGTATAACTCAGAAAATTATGTGACCAATTTTGGTAAAGTTTTTATAGATAGTTCTATAGTACCAAAATAAAATGATCTAGAACATATATTTCATTAACTATTCTGAACAAGGGGCATATTATTACAGAATGCAGAGAACAGACTATTCAGCAGAGACAGTGCTGGTCTGTGGAATGCTGTAAGTAGTCATTTACTAGTTTCCAGAGAGGCATATGTGAGTGCCAGCTATGATTCGGATTAGTGACACAGCTGAGATGTTATCTCAGGTTGCTTAACTCCAGGTCTAAGCTTCCTGGAATCTCAGTAAGGTGTGCTGTGATTTCCTTCCGTTGTGCTGGAATTTTCCAGTTGCTGAATTTAATGGAAAACCTCTCCCCACAATATTATTGCATGAGTTTTAAAATGACAAGAGTCTTTTCTTCCTCATTAGTGCAGATAAATAACTCATTGAGCTTTTAATATTTGACAGGCACTGTTTAAGGCACTTTGCATGGAAATTGCATATTTAATCCTGGCAATGTGTCTATGAAGTAAACACTCAGTATCACTTCTTAAACCTGAAGCATGGAGTAGTTGTATAATTTCCCCAAGATCACAGAGCTAGTAAGTAGAAAAGCCTGAATTCCAAGGCAACCTGTCTCCATACAAGCTCTTCACCACTATACTCTCTCTTTTTTTCAGGAAAGTATAAGCCCTAGAGGGCTCTTCTTTGATTAGCTTCATTAGCTAATCAACATTAGCTAATTTTGTTGCTCTGGATGGTGGTGAACAGAGGGTATACTTTCTGGAAAGTGAGCATCCCAGAGAGAGGCTGTTTCATCCTTTAATTTGAGGCAATAGAGTGCAGTGGTTAAAGCAGTGTCCTGGAAACAACTATGTTAGTTTCTAGTGTGTTCTGCAGATTTCCAGTTGGTGACTTGGGAAGAGTTATTTACTCTCTCTGTATCTTAGTTTCTTTGTCTGTAATATGGAAAAAGAGAAACAGTTCTTGCCTAATAGGTAGGATCATCAAATTGATAAAATGAGAAAAATCTATTTAAAGTACTTGATACTGTTCTCGACAGCACCCAATAAATGCCATCATTATTGTCGTAGTCATCATCATCGCATTATCATTGCCATCTTCATTGCCGTCATCACCGATCTGGCAAATCTTCATTTGCTTCTTTGTGCAAGGGATAAGTCCATCATAGAATTCCCTGACTGAGTGGACTTTTTCTAGACCTGGTTATCTTTGTAGGACAAACTGTATATGCATCTATATCTACAAATACATACTGAGCACAACAAATAATTAATGACCCAATGATGATCCAATGAAGATGATATTCCTTAGTGTGCACTCAGTAGGAGTATTTCTATTTAAAAATTACATTCAGAGTATCAGAGAATTCCATATAACACCCATTTTACTTTTTATCTGAATGTACTACCATTTCAACATTGAAATGTAGTGTAGATTATCAGTTAGATCACAAAAAAATAAATACCAAGGAAGACAGGAGGGCATGATTTATCCTATAGCTATTCTGTGGCCAAGTAAGCACTGTGATAACCCTTTGATGGTGATGGGAAGTTGGGGTTGGGGGATGGGAGATGAATGCAGCCATAAACCCAGATGTGTCCTGCTGGCGAGGGGGACCCCAGAGTTTGGCAGAGCTCCAGTCTTTGTTTATCATCTGTTTAACCTTAGGAAAATGATTGAACCTTTCCCAGCCTGTTTTGTTGAATATAGGGTGGAAAATGTAAGTCTCATGTCGTGAGGTTAAGATGAAGATTATGATGTATGCAAAACACCTGATACATGAGACGGCACATACTCAAGTATTTTCAGAGCATCAGCTCTTACCATGTGCTGCCGTTGAGAAGTGGTAGGTCCTTATGATTTAGAGTGAACATGCCATATACCATGTGGTTAAAACACAACTCTCCCTTTGCTCAGAAAGGAAGTGAAAAGGACGGTAGGGATTTTGAAGTGGAAGAAAGTTGTGCTTCCTTGAAATGCCCACACTCAAATGGATTTAAGTTCTGGTAAATAGGTATAGAAATAGCCAGCGTTATTGAGACAGAGTGGACTTTAATGCCTAAGCTTTGAAAAACTCTTAATAATGAGGGAGACATCTTAGCAATTGGTGATGCATGTCACCCACATGTGGGACGCGTTCCGAGATGGGATTCAGAAGGTGACATCTGACCAAAATGTCAGTAGAAGAATAGGAATCAGGGGACATCCAAGCAGAAGTGTTTCCCCTGAACTAGTCCTGCTTAATGAGGTGAGGTTGTCAGTCCACACTGAACACTCTTATCTTCTCTGTGAGCTTGCCTGGCCTTCCTATCTAAAACTTCACCCCATTCCTGCCGCTGCTGCCACTTCCTGTCCCCCAGTCAATTCATTTTTCTCCTTAGCATTTCACACTATCTAAGGTACTATAAATCTTTTTTGACTGTGTACCCCACCAGAATGGAAACTTCTATAAGTGTACAATATTTGTCTGTTTTGTTCACTGTTGATATCCCAGTGCCTAGAATTGTATCTTGCACATGAGAACCACTCAGAATATTTGTTGAATGAATGAGCCCCTTGCATAATTCTTAATTATTGTGAGTGTATATTCCATTTAAGCAACCTAGTGCTTATTTTACCATTTTATGTCTATTTTTTTTTATCCTCACCCGAGGACATTTTTCCATCTTTTGTTCAGGTAGAGTGGGAGGGATAGAGAGGAAGAGAGAGAGAGAGAGAAACATCGACGTGAAAGGGACACATCGAGTGGCTACCTCCCGCACAACCAACCAGGGGCGGGGACAAATTGCAACCAAGGTACATGCCCTAAGCAGGAACTGAACCCGGGTCTCTCTGGACCGCAGGCCGACGCTCTAACCGCTGAGCCAAACCGGCCAGGGCCATTTTATGTCTATTTATGACTGTGTAAAGCTCTTTTGGGAATTGCGAAAGATAATTTTAACTGGTGCATCGAAACCTGATGCTCATAGCAAAGGGTCCTGTGTCTAGAGTAGGCACAGCAGACAAAGGCTCCTTCCACTGAATGTCACGTCACCTAAACAAAACATCATTTTAACCTACCTTGACAATGTATAAACAATAATAAACCATATACATTTCACGGGAGTGAAGACGTATGATAGTTCGCTTATAAATCATAGGATGCCCCCAAATAGCTTAGAGGATGGCTATTGGATGCATACTTTGTCATTGAGCATTCTGAGGTTGGCAACATTCTGTTTATGCGGCTCAGTTTTAGGACTCACAATACCTATGATGGCAGAAGAATGTGAACCAGTCCTGTGGTTCTCTCTGTCACTTTCTTCTGTGACAGTAAATTATTTTCCAATATGCTATTAGTACTTTAAATATCATTGCCAATGTTTCCTAGGAAAGATATTTTTTTCTTTCCTGATGTGTGATGAAAAGAAAATGTATACCGAATTCTTAAAGGTAAATATTCTTATATTGAGGGACATACATCTTTGAATTTGATAATTAGTAAATTCAGTAAATAGTCACTGTGGTAGGTAGTTGTGGCTCCCCACAGATATTTATGTCTGAATCCCCAGAACCTGTGACTATGTCACCTTACTTGGCAAAAGGGACTGTGCAACTGTGGTGAAGGTTAAGGACTTTCAAACGGGGAGATTATCCTGAATTATCTATGTATGTGATCTAATTACATGGATCTTTAAAAGTGGAGAACTTTCCCAAGGTGTAGTCAGAGAAAACAATTTGAAGATGCTGTGCTGCTGGCTTTGAAAACGGAGGAAGAGGCCACTAGCCAAGGGAAGCAGGTGGCCTCTAGAAGTTGGAAAAAAACAAAAGAACCAATTCTCTAGATCCTCCAGAAGGAGCCCTACCCTGCCCACAGCTGCACATTAGCCCAATGGGACCTGTGCAGGATCTCTGACCTACAGAATGATAAGATAAATTTGAGTTGTATTAAGCCACTAAGTTTGTAGTAATTTGTTTCAGCAGCAATAGCAATTTAATGCCATCGCTGTTTAATAAATCATATTTATAACAGGTTGTAGTAATATTTGTCTTTTTATTTATTTTAAAACTTTCAGTCTATAAAAGTAAAGGAACTGTTGCACCCGTGCAAGTGAACATATTACTTAGTACAGGAAATTTTCTTTTGCGCTAATAATGTCAAATACTAATTAAATGGCTTAGAGAATTGTGTATTTTGGGCTAAGTACACCTATGATGCCATCACAATTAAAAAATCAGATGGTTTTGAAATATTTGAACTGAGACAGATTATTTTAAAGTCAGTTAGAACACATTTATTTTGCATTGTTAGTTCAAATGATATGAAAGTATTTTGGTAATGTGGAACATTTCAGTGTTTGACAAGTTGGCTTTTTTGCATTGTGACTATGTCTGGTTTACATGTTCTGGAGTTAACTTTTCATGAGCTAAATTGTCAGTTAACACGAGCTTTTGCAAGTGAAATACAGAACTATACCTGTAGGTTGAACATAATATTAGTGTGCACTAGGTCAAATGGGTAGATGAGTAAGCAATGCACTGGTATAATGACTCCACTGCATTCCTTTAAATGAATAGCACTTATAACAGTTTAATTTATAGTATTCTTCAGCTCTGAGTTTTATTTGATCTAAGAAGGCTAGTGAAGTTAATTATGTTGTCTAGAAATGGAAAAAGAAATCCACCAACAACCACTAAGATTGCTGCTAATGTTGATATGATTGAATTTATAGAAGAGGCAGCTAAATTTAATTATCAGTTTGCAACATTGTGGTTTCAGCAGCAATTCTGAGGAATGGATAGTACAAGTAGCCTTCAAAGCCAGTCACATTAGAGATAAAAACCTTGTCATTCAGGCAGACAGCTGACTGAACAAGTACTAAAATGAACAAAGATTTCCCAAGGGAGGTTGCAGACTAAGGTTTGGTTTTGTCTTCTTGGCTTCAACTCAAATATGTCAGAGACACTGGATTTTATTTTCTCTAACTTAGAATATGTAAGTCATTCTTAGCATTAGGGGTGTGCTGAGGGAGAGGATGGGGGCATTAAGTGGAATTAAGGGGCAAATTCTTAGTTAGCCAATTACTCTATCCTT
>CM061260.1:34582500-34805000 GCA_030848825.1 Tadarida brasiliensis
TATCTTTAAAATTCAACTGTTTTCCTGGCATACACCATGCTTCTTACCCTGCTTTTTCCTCTTTGATACTTACCACTGACTATCAGACTATACCATTTACTTATTTTATATATCCTGTCATCACTTACTAGAATGCAAGCTCTATGAAGTCAGGGATTTTTGCTGGTTTTGTTCAAAGTCATATTCCCATCTTGGAATAGTGCCTGACACATAGTGCATGTTAAATAGTAACCACTCATTTATTTCCTGCCTGCTCTAATACATTTTCACTTCCATCATTTTACTTGATTCTTCTCTGTGCTCTTGGGACTATTTGACACAAGAGTTAGGTCCTCACTCATAAGTAGATCTTGACAGAGAGAAACAAGAGACATTCAGGGAGTTTGCAAAAGCACTGAGAAGTGGGAGAACAGTGTGCGAAGATTTAGGGGTGAAGGGCTGTGAGGATGCAGGAAAGGATGTGGTGAGAGAGCATTCAAAGTTTAACAGCAAACAGGTTATTAAGATACTTGAATACGATACCAAGATGCTCAAATGTATTCCGTGGGCAGTCGTCAATCAATAAAAGATTGCCCAGGGGTTGACTTACTCAGATTAGCATTTTGGGAAAGAAAATCACTGCAGTGTAAATTCTTCTAAAAATTGTGGCCTCCTTGAATGTATGTAGGTATGGAGAACGATTTTTCTCACAACATAATTATCATGAAATTACCTGGAAAGCTTTACATAGTGAATACATTTGGATCAAAGTTACAGAGACAGCTACATTTGCACATCTGAGCATGAATGAGAGCTTCTGTGATCTCTGTAAAATAAGTGCCTTCGGACCCCAGTACAGAGTTAGGAATATTGTCCCACCGCTGGGACGTTCCTGCTTTACCCTCGCAACAGGCTAGTCACGCACTTCTTACTGAACGTGCTTTGATATTATTTGCAGCAAAAGGGCAAATGATAACTTTCCTTTTAATTAAAAGCGTTTTCAATTATTTTTCACTCTACATTTATAAAGAAAAACGGACTTAAAATTGTAAGTGTGAAATCCACTTGCTTTGTGAAAACAAAGACTTCTCTGAGTGGCAGACAATAGCCCCTCGTGGAAGAAATGTCCTTTTGGGCCGGAGTGTTGGAGGATGGTGTTTTGGAGAGCGCATGTGGGTTGCCAGCAGTGACTGCACTCTTCCAGCTACAGAGAGCCTCCACCAGGTGGACAATCTCTGCAAACAGCCACATGTTCAATTAAACTAGTTTAGCAAATTTAGTGAGAGTCGGGTCGGTTTTCATCTTTATCTCAACTTCCAGCACATCAAAAAAATGTAGCTTTAATTGCCTCTTGCAGGAATTAATCTGTATGGAAGCCTATCTCTAAGTAGCCAGAGAGGCCATGCCCAAAGGGGAAGCCAATCTTCTCTCCACATTTGCAAGTGCCCCTAAGAGATTTGCTCACATGTAAACAGATCCCTATTGGGCTCCTATTAGGAGAACTCACAGTAGTTTTTTTTTTTTAAGTTGAGATTTTAGAAATTCTAATAACTTTTTGTCAGTTAGGATTCTTGGTTCCAATCCACAGAAACTGGCTGGTTATTTAAGCCCCAAAGGATTTCACTGAAAGGCTAGAGCGGGAGGAGAGGGGCACAGTGTACTCGGAAGCGAAGTCTGGTTTGTGCATGGCAAGATATCTGGCCTCCAGACGTCTTCTTATGACTCAAGCTGCCAGAAGCAAGTGGCTGAGAGGCTACAGTGGGTAATGAAAAACTCTCCTCTCCTGTTCCTTAGTGGGAGGCGACAGTGTGAGATAGGTCCTACTGCTAGGACTATGCCAAATGGAGACTTTCCTCCAAAGAGAGACCACGGTGTTCATAGGAAACGGGGCAGGGAGAAGGAGGTTGGGTGATAGCCAAGTGACTAGTATAGGCTACTTTTGTATTTTATGGTTGTTGCTTTGCTTTCTTTGAACCGACTGGTACAATGAGGGACTAAGGATTCTTCCCTTCGTAAATTGGTTTCAAATATCCATAGATTTATATCCATCCATATGGTGATGTTTTTTCCTTGTGGAAAAGAAGTTGTGTTAGAATGAAAATTGAAGAAGATCTGATACAGACCAAATTTACTTTCTGCCTAGAATAATTTGGGTTTTTTCTGTAGAACCAAAATTGTTGTTTTGAATGTTGCTTGAAATGCTCTGCTTTTTCCTTGACCAACTGTTCCTAAATTACTAACAAAAAGGAGGCAGTGTAGACCCCCCAAAAAAAAGCTGTTGTATGTTTTCCTTACTTCAAATCAGGTTAGGATCAAAAGGAACCATTGATCAAAACTTAGGCAGGTGTACACATATACACATATATATATGTTCAGTTGCAGGCCTGATGTTCCTAAACCATTTAGTGGTATTTCTTAAGAACAAATACATTCTTTACATAACCACAGGATAATTATCAAAATCAGGAAATTAGCATGGATATAATACTATAATCTTTAGACCTCATTCAAATTTCACCAATTAGCCAACTGTTCTTTCTAGCAAAAGAATATTTCATGTCCTGTGTATTATGTTGTCATGTCTCTTTGGTCTTTGTAAGATGAAACATTCTCTTATTAATATGGAAAGAAAGAGTTTCTTTGTATTTTAAGATACTGACGTTTTTGAATAGTGTAGACCATTACTTTGTAGAATGTCACACATTTTGGATTTGGCTGATAGATTTCCTTAAGGATAGATTGAGGTTACATGCTTTTGTCAGGGGGATAACACAAATGATGTATTCTCAAAGCATCACCTCAGGAGGCACAGGAAGTCAGTTCTTGTTCCTAGTGACGTTAACTTTGATCATTGTTTAAGGTGGTGTCTGGCAGGTGTCACCACTGATTTTAGCATCTACTGATAATTCTTGCCAAATACTGATTTTTTTTCTGATTTATTTATTCCTTCTACATATATTATTTGGATTTTAGTGTATGGTAGAACTTTTTTTGTTGGTTTGTTTGCTTGTTCATTTATTTGTCTCAGGTGGACTAATGGATGCTTACTGAATGTGTTATAATTCTTTACCCTCATTTACTTATTTTGATGCTCAAATTATCCCAGATTTAATATTGACTCTTTTAAGTGGATCTGTGGGTTTCTGTACTTCTCTGCCTCTCCTAGGTAGAAAGATACTATGAATGAATTCCCCACAGCACAGAACTTTGTATAACAGATGCTTAATATCTATATTGAATTAGCCAACTTTCATGCATAGTTTCCTCTAAAATCTTTTACCTTTTGTAAAATTCAAGATAAAATAAACTTTTCTAAGAAGTCAATTCAGAAAAATATACAAAATTGTGTTTTATTCTCATACTGAGGATACCATGGATTGAAAAACATTTGTATTTTCCTAATTTTATCTACATTTTATTTTATTTTCTCCTTTTTAATAATTATACATGTATATATTATATATACAATTACACACACACACACACACACACACACACACATATCATTTATTTTACTTAGTGTAAGGTAATTTGAAAAATTGGGAATGAGTACATGAGTGGGTTCCTTTTCCCTTTCCTGAAATAACATTCAGACAAAATGATTTGTGCGTTTCCTGTCCATTCGCCAATCAAGGAAAGTTGGGAAACTTTGGTCCAGATGAATGACAACACACATTTTCTTCCAGGATTAAGTTTTGTCCTGACTGACACTCCTAATGGTTTATAACCTTCTTCCTTTTACATGAATTCCCCCCTCTCCTTTCATAAAAAATGTTTTCATCACTCACCTCTTACTTCCTTTTAAAAAATAAAAAAAAAAAACAAAAGAGAAACAAAATAGCAAGTACCAAAATAATGTTTATCTTGACTATATATTGATGCAATATTTTCAATGAGAACCTCAACTTAATTCAAAGCTGGTACAATCTCGTGGGAGGACAATTTTAACCCATCCATCATTAACAGGGTGCTTACTAAGTGGCAGGCACTGTGCCCAGAGCTTACTAAGTTGCTGTCCATCTTCAGAAGGTGCACAGTGTAGTTAGAGAGACACATAAGCACAGAAATCCTTAGACAAGGCAATAAGGGCTGTGTTGAAGCTGTTCTGGAGGAAGGGAGAGGTGCTCACTTCGCCCAGAGGGAGCTGGTTAGTGAGATGCTTTAGAAAATAAATGCAACTCAGCGTGCCCAAGAAGGGAGAGATTTTTCTCCATGTCCTTTAGAATGGTTGAAGTCAAATGATAATTTTTGTTCTAAAAGAGATGATACTTTATTTGCACAAAAATTCTGATTATCTTAAATCACAACAAGGAATACTATATAACTTCTGTTGTGGGTTTGTGAACTTGTTCTGTCTGCAAAATGTATTCCTGTGTAATGAGGCGATGTCATAGTCAGATAAATGGATGGAAACAGTAAATGAAACCTGTAGAGAATGTTATAAGGGCTTTTGACTGTGTTTTTAAAATATCAAATAATTGGAGGATTATGGATTCTTTATATTGAAGAACCAAAAAATATTAAACCTGGTGTCCATGGCTTTACACAAGGACACATTTTATGAGTACCTATACAAAATCCTTTAAATTATAAGCCATTTTTTGTGTGAGTTTATGCTTATGTGTATTTTGCTCCCATAGGGCCCACAGCTTTGATCAGATTTCTTCAAGGGTCCCTGGCATCCCTCTAAATCAAGAAGCATTTGCGGAGGGGTCTGTTGAAAGTAGCACTAGCCTGGAACTAGAGTCCTGGGCCAGCTATACTCGATGAAATCTTAGAACAATAAATTAAACTTCCTAAGCCTCACTTTCTTCTTTGCAAAATAAGAGTTTTAATTAAAATCATGTCTCCTCCATAGACATGTCTCAATGGACAAATACTGTGTATCTTAAGGATTTTTGCAACCTTGGTGGACAGAGATGAGGGTTTTTGGCCATTACAGTGCTGGCCCTCACAGCATATTTAGAAATTTGAGTCTTGATTATTAGTTTCCCTTGAAAAGTCCAAAGACCTGCCTACTCTGGGCCCACATGATGGCATAGCAGTCGTTTGGAGCAGGTCAGTGCTAACACATTTGGACACATGCGAGCCCTCGGGTTCTCCACAGTCGCTACCATGCTCTATAGTCTTGCCCTGCTCCACTCATTTATATGATTTCCCTGCCCTTAGGAGCATTTGATAGGTTGTTTTCATATAATGATCATACTCTTCTGCTGGGGAAAGGACCCTGGAGGGAGGTGACACCGTGTTAGGAAGGCATGGCCTTCGTGTGCTTGTACAGAGCTGCCGGAGCTCTGTGTTCCTGTCTGTGCCCTGAGTGTGGAGGAGGACTGAGCACTGTGCTGGAGAGCATCCCCCTGTTGGAGTAAATGATGGAAACTGATCACCAACTTCTACCGCACACCTTATATGCCATGCTTAAGCATTTGGCATCCACCAATAATTTAGGATGTTATCTCTGGCTTGATAAATGCCAAGTTAGAGTAGAGAGAGGGGGGTCTGAAAAAGTTGGAAAAGTTACGATAAAACTGCTCAGGCTGTGTTGGTTTAAAAGTAAGATGAAACCTGAATAATTGTGCATTTTAAATAACTTCGTGGATCAGGTCAGAGGTGTGCACATTTTTATGTAAAGGGCTAGAGAGATAACATTTCTTGTTTTGCAGGCCACACCGTGTCTGTTGCAAGCACATAAGCCACCGTAAATAACACGTAAGTACACAAATGATCATCGCTGTGTTTTAATTAAACTATAAAAAAAGGCTGATTTGGTCTGTGGGCTGCAGTTGCCAACCCCTGGGCTAGGTACTCATTAGAATATGGAATCTGGTCTTAAGTAGGGCTTAAAAATCTCGAAGAGTAATCACAAAGATTAAAATAGATGCTCATGCAGGAGGTATCAGAGAAGACCCAGAGGAGCAGCGGTCTGGGTTGTTTAACTCCTGCAGGCTGTGGGGTGACATAATTTATGTTTGACATAAAGGATAATTTCCTGACAATGACAGTGGTTACATTTTAGAATGAATTATTAAGGCAGTTTGCAGACTCTCCCTGAAAGGTTGTAAAAATAGGATAAATTTCCATCTTTCTGAGATGGCTTTCTATAGAAATATGAACAAGATAATCTGTAGGTACTGGGAGATGAACAGCTTGAAATGTAGAACTCTCTTTGAAAACAAAACTGCAACGCAGGCCAACACTTCAGAATTCTGATCTTTGTTTCAGAATTCTTGGTGCTTTGGTATTTTTGGGCAAGGATTTTTGAAAACCATTTTACTCATGTCTGCACTGCCCAGTGTTCCAGGGAACATGGTTGATTACCATCTAATAAAACTATTAGTAATGTATTTAATGATTGTGAAATGCTACATACATTTGAAATAACAGATGTAACACTTCCCTTAACAGAATTACCGTTAAGGTATTTCGGAATCGCCAGAATGCATTTACCCACTCTGTTAAGTTACCTGTGCAGAAAACCGATTTTCTGAAGGGGGAAATCAAGACTATGCATCTAAATTGCATTTACTTATTTGGTCACATTGTGTGTCACTAACTGAAGACCGTACCTCTAGCAACTTTAATTGGTTTCTGTTTACTATCTTACTTACATCAAGTAGATTCATAGAAAAATGTTATCGTAGCAATGGCAGGGGCTTCGCAGCATGTCATAGTTCAAACCTTTTCATATTTACGTTAGTTTCATCGCACCCGATTAAGAACTAGATAAACTAGAATTTCAAATATACTGCTTAGTCTACAAAGCTAGCTTTTTCAATTTGGGATGCTTTTTTTGGCCAAAAAGAAAGTGAGAATACAACAGTAAACTCAAGTTTCATAGATCTACTTAGCCGAAGAATTTATCATTGTGTATAACCTGCTTACGTTTAAATACTCAGCTCTTTTCCTGGGCTGGGCTATTGTCATTCTAGCAGTTGCTTCTTCTATTTTCTTAACATGTGTTGTGTATTATGAACATCTATGCTATCCATCCCAATAACGGAATAAAATAAGAACGTGATAGAGCGTTCTGTTATCTCATATGGTGAGTTAAACGTGCATTCTATCCTCTTGCAGTCTTAGTGGGGAGGAGGAAGAGGGGGGCCAATGTGATTACTCTGTTATACATGCTAGATGGTAAATAAAATTTAATAAAGAGAGAAGACCTCTTCTCTGTGAGTAGGGATTACATTTAAGCATAACTGCAAATTAAAATTTTATCGGAGAATATCTAGGTCTTCCAGACATTCTGTAATGAATGAAAATATGAGGTATTTTTTTCTAATGTAGTGCATCACGAAATAGACACAATTAACTTATCAGAGCAGTTACACTCTGCCATCCCTTCTGAATGTGATTAAAGTGGCTCCCTTAAAGTGGCGATTTAGGGAGGCTTTGGCACTGATTTCAGCGACTCCACGTTTAACCAAATGGTATTTAGAATGCTTAGATTAATTTACCATATCAATCGGTGGTGAGTAACTGTTTATGTTTGTGTTTATGTGTGAGTAATCCGTTTGTGAGAGAAACCAGGCTCATTAAATTAGTCGCTACTCCAGCCTGACGTGCAAAAATGTTCTTTTCCAGTTTAATCACTTGTAACGAACAGACTTGACCCCGAGGGATGCTGGATATTTCTGAAAGTTAATTTCACCCTTAGGAGATCTGCTGCCATATATCAAAGAAATGTGTTGTAGTCTGTGAGCCTGGCCGGGCGGCTCAGTTGGTTAGAGCATGGTCCTGATAAATCGAGGTTGTGGGTTTGATCTCCGGTCAGGGTATATACAAGAATCAACCAATAAATGCATAAATCGGTGGAGCAGCAAATAGATCTCAATCTCTCTCTCTCTCTCCCTCCCCGACTCCAAGTCAATTTTAAAAAAGAAGAAGAAAGAAAAAGGAAATGTGTAATAGTCTCTGGAAGCAATTCCAAAAGAGGGAGTTCTAAAAGCTCTGAGCTACACCAACATCATATTTGGAGAACCAATCTCCACTAAATCAATTATGTCTGGTACATATACTAATTTACTTCTTCAGACTTGAAGTATAATTTACACACAGTAAGATGCACAGATCAAAAGTGTACAGTTCAATGAGTTTTAAAAATTGCAGACACCAGTATAACCCATAGCCTTTTCAAAATACAGAACAGTTCCAATTACCATAGGGTTTTCCCTGCTTCTTTCCGTCATCCCCAAATTGAGTCCCCACCACAACCCAGGCAACCATTGTTCCAATTTCTTTCACCATGGCTTAATTATGCCTGTTCCAGAATGTCATATAAAGGACATCATAAAGTACACCTCTGTGCCTGGCTCTGTTCCCTCTGTATAGAGTTTTTGAGGTTCACCCATGATGTTGCTGGTTTTGTCACTTCATTATTTTATTGCCGAGTATGAATGCTTTTGTTATTAGCTTCTGTATTTATGATATAAATTAAAACTATGTGGGAAGAATGGACAGTCTTCTTAGAGGTTATAGAATAAGGCCACATTCGAATATTTTCTCCTCCATGGAGATTGGTTCTTACTATAGCGTATCCTTTCACAGAAACTATTTCCATATAGACAAAATTATTCAATCATAAGACAACTAAGACCTCACGTATTTTGCTCCAAATATTTTAGAAAAAATTGGATCAGAGTCATAGAGTTTTTAATCAACACATATCTACTATTTCTTAATTTCATTAAATAAATACTTAATATGAGGTCACTATGTGGCAGACATAATATATGACTTTTCTCATATGTTTTGAAATTATATGCAAAACGAGAAGAAATGAAGCATCAGTAACTGATCTAAACTTATATGTCTGTTTATAATTGATGATCACCGGTTTTAGTACAAATCTGTCATTCTATAGGCTGATGCAAATGGAAAAATTGTGAATATGAAAGATGTTAGAAAGTTATAAGTACTGAGAAAAGTGAGTTCCTATACATCATTTTTCAAATGTCCTGAAGGCTTTCTTTGCTGCTTGCTGTTGAAAAATAGACTCCATGGGGTTGAAACATCATGGAGATTTTAATTAAGTTTTAATTAAATGTTTTTCATGGTTTTGCATAATAAGGAGATAATATCAAATCTAATTCCTGGAAAATCTAACAAGCATCTGGGTAATCAACATATGAGAACTCTAAACATTCACGGAGTTCAGTACTATTCTATTAAGTGTATTTTAAAAGAATGATACTTACAATTCTTTCAACATGTATTCTAGAATCAGTGAACTCAGAACTTTACAGGGGAGAAAATTTTGTTTTAACTTTTACTTCAAATATCATTGGTTTACTATAATAGCAATTTAATGTCCCTGAAATTAGTGTGTTTTAGTGTTTGCCAATTTTAAAAAATAATAAATAACAACCTTTTGTGATTTTAAAAAGTCTAATGGGGTAGAATACAATATTGTTACATCACTTTCAAATGTGTGAACTTGGTAAGAGTTGTCTATACTCTTGTTTGCTTTGTAACTGGGGACAATGATATATTAGACAATAGGGGTATTGTAAGGTTCACATGACCCATACTTTAGGCCTCATATCCAATTGGAATTTAGAAGAAAAATTACAAAGATCAACTGACAGGATTGGACATTTAAAATATATCAGTTTGTAATTTTTATTTTTAATATAGTGTAAGCCTCAGACAGATAAAAATTATTCTACACTTCTCTTGACTTTGGAGAGACTCTAGTTTAAAAAACCTATATCATGCAATCTATTTGGCCAAGTATATATTGAGTTTTCAGTAGTTACTAAGGGCTGTGTTAAGTGCTAGGAATACAAAGATGGATAATTTAAGATTCCTCACTTCCTTTTCCCCATTCAGCTGTTCCTTCTTGCAGTTTTTCATTCAGTATGTGTTTTTAGGCCTCACTTTAAGACCTGCGATTCAACTGTAAACAAATAGGTTGGACTGGGTGGTTTCTAAAATCTCTTCTATTTCTGCAATTCTATGCCTTCTAAATCTATGCTTTGAATACTAACATGGATATGTGCAGATACAGAAGGAGGCTTTGCTGAGAAATGCAGAAAGTTTGAAATTATTTTGTATCCAGATCAAAAACAACTAGGCTTCAGTGTCAGACAGGCCTAGGTACAAACCTTTACCACTTGGGTAAGCTACCATGTCTCTGAATTTATCTCTGGAGTAATCTATAAAATGGGGATACAGATACGACTTACTCTGTAAAGTGTTATAAAGATTAAATGAGATAACCTATGCAAGGTGCTTAAACAGATGTATTCTGAATATAATACGCTTAAAATAAGTATTAGCCATTATTATTCTGGCAGTATAAAACTAGGCAATTTACTTATCTGGAAAAGTATTCCTAAATGTTCCCAAGTTAGAGAAAATGTCTTCATTTTATAGAAGAAGCTAGTGAACTTGGTGATGAGGATAAAAAGAAAATGCATTTTCTGTCTATTCTAGTCATGCTGTGGTCAAGAGCAGCACTTTGAGATTCGTTGGTGGCAGAGGACCGTGGCACAGAAGAACCAGCTTATATCTGGCATCCTCCTTGATCGGCACCATGCTAAACACAACAGTTCTACCACATGTTTGCCGAATGGATGAACAAATGATTGATTGGATGAGTGAATGAAAAAAATATTCCACAAGATCATGTGTCCTTTATACACTAGGAACAAAATGTCTTATTCAGGCTTCATTAGTAAATGGTTGAATAGGGGCCAGAATCCAGATTTGCCTACATTAGCATTTTCCATAATTCTATGATCTGTTTTTTTTATGACGACACAAATGCATGGACATGTTGCATTATAGTGACTTCATAAATCATGTGATACAGTCACATTTTTTACTTATCCATAGCCGGAATCCCAAGTACTAAACGGGGCAGTGAGCATTAGTTTTCCTATTTTATTTTCAGAAAATGTGGAATTAGGAGAAAATAAATGACCTAGGATTACAGACCAATTTTTAGTACCTAGTAGATGTGACTTTGTTCCGGAGAGAGGTGCTTCTCCCCAAAGTTATAATGTTATCCCATTTATTCAGAGTCAATGATGGCTGTATAACTGAGCTGGGCCTTCCAGCAGCACCCTGACCCTCGTGCATTCCACTGCACCTGTTGTAATTATGGAACCCCATTAAGAAGATTCTCTTTGAGAGCTTGAGATAAAAGCCCCTGAATATGTATCATTAAGAGTTATAACACTGGGCCAAAGTCATGCTTTCTTTTATATGTCTTTGATCTTAATGATCTGAGTTTGGGCCAAAATGGAGTGATGTCTTAAAACAGCTGCTATGGTATAAAAGAGCATTTTTTGAGAGGGATAGAGATTGAGAAATATGAAATGAAATCAGGACTAGTGAAATCAATTCAGCAGCTATGTATAAAGGAGCATTTTGAAATCTATGGCAATATACCAATATTTATGGGCCAGATGTTTTTAATTAAACATATCTTAAAATATTAAGGATTAGAAATGCACACATCTTTCAAACACCCCCCCCCTTCCATGTTTTGTGTGTGGAGTTAGAGCAAAGTAAAAATAAAATAAGGAACTAAAGTAACTGCCAATAGGAAAATCAGTTGAAATAATCCAGATGCTTCTACCATTTTAAAGGTCAAATCTGGTTTGCTCATAAATCCTAGAGTAGTGTGAGAGAAGATCTTTAATAAATCCTGGAATTTGGTAGTAGAAAAGAAGTGGTGAATTTACAGACGTGAAGCTCGGTTGCATGGATTGTCACATTATGCCATCTAAGAGTGGGAAGATTTCCTCCAGCTGTAAAATTGTGGGTTAAAAGAAATGTCACATTTTAACATTTTTTCCCCCTATTTAAATGAACATCCATATGCTCTGAATGTTACCAGATTTTCAGGCTTTAGAAACGGAATGCTTTTTATTCACAGGGCAGGCTTTGCAAAAGCTACTGTAGTGCTAATTCATCCCCATAGCTCTCCTAACATACATACATTTCTCTTTGAAAATACCAGCTCTTGGGTAGCGAGAATAATTTCACCGTGGCCTTCATAACTTTTGGCTTTTGTCTGAAAGATCCAGAAAGTGCAGAGGTTATGATGTATTGCTTTGGTGACATGAACACTTGTCCCTTAGGTTTGACATTTCAGGAACTTCTTCATGTGTTACAAAGCCACCTGCAGAGAGTAAAAGTCACTGGATAGCTGACTTCACCCACAGGGAAAGTGACAGGGACCTGGAGTAGAGCCTTTTCAGTGGAAACCTTTAGGAATAATTAGATTATTCTAGCAGGTAGTGGATTCATGTCAATCCAGCAATCCCTAGAGGATGCTGGGAGCTACCAGCATCACATGACAGCCTTCACTGGCTGGTTGCCTGCAAACTCTGAGTTAGCGTCAGTGACCTTTTGAACTGCCTTCAGGGGGTGGAGTAGGAATAGAGCAGGCTCAAGAGACATTTTAAAGATTCATTCTCTGTCTGAGTTGACTCTAGGGATTCAGAGAGAACCTGGGATGGTGGAGGTAAATATAGGGTCTTCTGAAATGTAAACTGTCTATGAAACACTGATATGACATATAGGGAGCTATTTATACAATACTGGTATATATTATTAAGAAAAATATTCGTAAAAGACTGGTGTGACATAGTGAACTATACATAAAATATTGGTGTTGAAACATGGTTGATATTATGTGTGATGGTTAATTTGATGTGTCAGTCTTACTGGGCTAAGGGATGCCCGATAGTTGGTAAAACATTACTTCTAGCTGTGTCTGTGAGAGTGTTTCCGGAAGAGATTAGCATTTAAATCATTAGACTGAGTAGAAAGATCTCTTTCACCAGGCAGGTGGGCATTATGCAATGCACTGAGGGCCTGAATAATAGTAATAAAAAAAGGCAGAGGAAGGGTGAATTTGCTCTTTTTGATTAAGCTGGAACATCCGTCTTCTCTTACTCTCAGAGGACATTGTCATTCTTGGTTCTTGGGCCTTCAGACTTGCACTGGGCCTTAACCATCGGTATCTCTCCTCTTCCCCATTCCCCATTCTTGAGCTTTTGAACTTGGAATGGGACTTACATCATCATCTCTTCAGACTCTTGGACCTTTGGACGTGGATTGAACTATACCACTGGCCCCTGATTCTCCAACTTGCAGATCGTAGATAGTGGGACTTCTGGGCCTCCATTATTTCTCTCTCTCTTTCCTTTTGGTTTTGTTTCTTTGGAAAACCCTGACTAATACAGAATCAGGTACTGAGAGTGGTTCTAGAGAAGCAGAAATTTAAGCCTGAGTTTTCTTAATTGGTTCTCTTGTTTCTGGAATTGGCTCTGTAATCTGATTAGATTTAAAGACACTAAAGACTCTATTTCAAGTAGTAAAGAGAGCGTAGGTAGTCTGTGGTGTGAACTGCTTATAGAGATATGTAAAATACTTGCAGTGGATATTCCTAACCAACCACTTATAAAAAGCAAAGAGCCAAGTGATTCTGTTTATGATACTTTTGAACATTTTTGGAAAACTAAGAAATATTACAACTTTGGTTGGTTGCTCTTAATGTCTCTGGACAAAGTGGTGAAAGAAAGGGTTGAGTTTAGGGATTCAAATTCTATGTGTGCCTTGAGGGAGGAGAACCTTATCTCCTGTAACTGCAGGGCTAAATTTTCTGAAAATGAATCTTAGTACCTCATCTTGTGGTTGAGGGGTCTACTATTAAAGTTAGGGTATTGATTGGAAAGAATGGGATCTTGTAAATTGGGCTGGGGAAGTGTTGGAAGACCCTGATTAAGCTGGGGACATTGAGCCCCTAAATTCTAATGAGTCTTCTTTGCTAATGGAAGTGGCCTCCCCAGCCCTAGTGGAAGCTGCTTCCCCACTCCCGGTGGTAGAGACCTCTCCACACCTGAAGAAGGGATTAACCCTGCCTTTATGAGGAAACAGTAATGGTCTCCTCTGAGGCAGTTGCCATGCTAGGCAATGCTGATTCGTTTCAGGACCAGCCCCTACTACCCCTCTACTCCTCTACCCCTTTTTGTTTCTTGACTTATAACTAGACTCACATCCCAGCAGGCCCCTAGAAAGTGAAGTACAAAGTGTGACCTATGAGGATGTGTGCTACACACCAAAATATCTACTTGAGTTTTCTAATATATGCATGCTGAAATCCAGGGAACATGTGTGGGAGTGGTACTGCAGTTATGGGATAATGGTAGAAGGAGCATAAAGTTGAATCAGGCTGAATTTATTGATATGAATTTACTAAGCAGAGATTCTGCATTTAATGTTGTGTTCAGGGAGCTATAAAGGGCTCTGAGTTTCTTTGGTTGATTGGTTGGCCGACACATGGACCAGAAAAGATGGCCCACTCTGAACGAGTTGGAAATGCCTGACCTCCCTTGAGTTAATGTAGAGGAAGGGAGTCCAAGTCTTACAGAGACTGGAATGCTAGAGTGGGTTTGTTAGTTAAGATCTACTCTCCCAGATTGGAACCGTCCAGAACACATGACATTCACCAAGACTTGGAGAAATAGATTTGTGAGGGGAGCCCCAGCATCCTTGAAGAGTTCAGTGATCCCCTCTTCTCTGTAGGGTAGAACTAAATGCAATGGGAGTAATTGGATACTGAGGTGGCAGGGGCCAGGGGGTGGCACTCAACTGCCAAAAGCAGAGTGGCATGGCTACTGTACTGGACAGAGAGACATGGATCAGCAGATAACAAATAGAGAACATATTTTAGGTACAAGCGGCCCTCCATACTGGGAGTTCCACATTCACAGACTCAACCAACCAAGGATCAAAAATATTCGAATAAAAGAATGTTATGTTGTTGCTGACATGTGTACTATGTAGTTAGGCCTACAATGGTTGTGTCCATACTGAACATGTACGGATTGCTTTTTTCTTGTCATTATTCCCTAAACAATATAGTATGGCATCTATTTATACCCCATTTACATTGTATTAGGCATTAAAGTAATCTAGAGATGATTTAAAGTATATAGGAGGATGTTCATAGGTCATATGCAAACAAGGGATTTGAGCGTATTTAGGTATCTGTAGGGGTCCTGGAACCAACCCCCTGCAGATATGCAAGGAGGATTGTATTCAACTTTGTGTCTGTGCTGTTTTTTAAAACTGATTCTAATAAGATATTTGAGGCAAGGTTTGGTATAAACACTAATGAATTTGAAATACTTCAGTAGTCTAGAGAAGAATTGGTGTAGGAATGCCAAATTTCAGGTCTAATAAGTCACTGTCCTAAAAAAAAAAAAAAAAAAAATCAGTCTGGTGTGTCCAAATGCTTTTTCCCATTCAGATCCATACTGGTGACTATTTCATCATTTCAGCAGAGCCTGGTGTGGGTGAGATGTTGCAAATACCAACAGTGAGGAATCTGGTTCTTTCAAGTCTGTGTTTTTGGCTGAGGCTAAAGAGTTTCCCAGTGGTGTCTGTTATGAAGCAACATGCAGGACTTGGCAGCGAGTTCAAGATAACAAGACTTCCATCTCAAAGACTGTCCAAGCTGAATGCTAAATTTTGCCCATCTGTCACCAGTCTCCCTTGTCCCATGTCAGAGTTAATTTGGAACTGGTGACATTGGAGGTGCTTGTTATGCTTGGCAAAACAAAACCCAAAGGTATTATTGTTCATGATAGTTGGGTGTACTTGAACAGCAGTTACTGCTCATATGGATTTCCTTGTCATGTTCTCCTGTTTCATAAGTTTCCATCTTTCCTTAGATGGGTCCCAGTGTACACAGTAAATATTAGGATCAACAAGAGATGGTATTACAGATGACTTTTTAAAAATTACTTTATATGAAAGCCAAAGAATGCTAGTTCATACCTAACATTTGATTGGACCATATTTCTTGCTTATTAACCAAGTAGGTAGGGGTAAGTAATATAGAGCACTAAGGTATTTCCAGAGAACCATGATTTGAAACATTTAAGTTTTCTGAGTATATAATTGAAAATGTTACATTAAAACTTGTCCATTTATACATAACAATATGGATGACTGTCAGGAACAATGTTGAATCAAAGAACCATACATACAATGTAGATACAATGTAGGCATAGTATGATTTCATTTATATAAAATTCAAATACAGACAAAACTAGCATATGGTCTAAGAAATTAGGTTAGTGGTTACCCTTAGTGTAATACCTGGAAGAGGGGCAAAGTAGGGGATTCGGAAATGCTAGTGATGTTCTCTCTACTTCATCTGGGTAGTGGATACCTGATGTGCTAAAATTTATCAAGCTGTATATTGACATTATTTTGTGTAATTTTCTGTTTGAACACCATTCTTCAACTGAAAAAGTAGAAAAAAAATTATCTTCTAAGGTAAAGTCACAATTATTCTTTTAAAAAGTTTATAAAACCATAAAGCAAGATAATTATTTTTCAACATTGTTCAGAATTATTATTTATGATAACAATAATTTATTGAGCACGTCTCCTGTGTTACACATAGCTTCAAGGGTTGGAATTACATTGCTTATTTAATGATTACACCGATTTTTGAAGTGCTTATTATCCCCAGTTTGCTAAGAAGGAAGGAATTGGGACTTGAAGAAATTAAGCAGCTTGTTCAAGGTCACATAACAAGTGCTGATGCTTGTCTGCTTAAAGGGGGAGGAGCTCCTGCCTCCTGCTCCCACTTACCATCCCAGTTGCACAGAGAGACAAATTGTTAATTTCAGACTCTGGACTTAGTTTTCTTTTGGGGACAGGCAGTCCTCTTTCTGGATTTAACTTTCTGTTCTCATCATAACGAATGGTTGTTATTACTAACATATTTTGCTCTCAATCTGTACTCAGAATTTACAGGAATCAAATATAAAGCAGCAATATTGGTTTAACCCTAAAGTTCAGAAAAGCCAAAGAGTTAGTAGTATTTCACAGACAAGTCAAACGGGTAAATTGGGGATATTCTGATTGGCAGCCTCATATATATATTTTGTATTATTATAGGAAGCTGCTTACTAGTTTTGTCCTTTGTGCTTCTAAAGCTTGTAGTTGAGAGAAAAAGAGAGAGATGTTGATAAAAAGCATTGAATTGAAGAAGAGTAGTTTTAAATATATCAGGGCAATATTGGATAATTAGATTGTGAGAAACCTGGTAGTCTAAGGAATCACATTTTATTTCTCGTTAGAAAGTTGATTTCCTGCCCAGGGCCACAAATAGCACCAAGATAGGGACAGGGGCTGGGGGAAAAGGGATAAAAGAGAGGTAGACCCGTGCCTTGCAGGAGACAAGCATTAACTTTTCTGCAAGTTAAAATTAAGAGAATGTTTTAGTCCTTTCAGACTGCTATACAATATATCATTGAGCTTGGCCAGTGTGGCTCAGTGTATTGAGTGTCGTCCCATGGACTGAGAGGTCCCCGTTCAATTCCTGATCACGGCACATGCTCGGGTTGAGGGCTTGATCCCCAGTTGGGGGTATGCAGGAGGCAGCCGATCGATGTTTCTCTCTCATGATGATGTTTCTATTTCTCTCTCCCTAAAAAAAATCAATAAAAACATATTTAAAAAATAAAGTAAAATATATCATTGACTGGGTGACTTAAACAACACACATTTGTTCCTCACAGTTCTGGAGGCTGGGAAGTCTAAGATCAAGGTGCCACCTGTGAGGCAGAAGTGGGACATTAAGGTTGCATAGCTTACCCATTTACCCTACTGATTCTGTGAGATAGGTGTCATTGTTATGTCAATTATACAGGGTACAGATCGGAGGCTCAAAGAGGTTAATTGGCACAAACACATTTAACTAGTAAGCAACAGACCTTGGGAATGAGGAAGAGGAGCAATTAATCATGACTAGAAAAAATGAGAAGGCTTCATGAAAGAAATGTATGAATTTAGTTTTGAGGAGCAAGTGAGATTTAGGCACAAGAAAGTAAAGAGAAGGGCCCTGTTGGTTGGAGGAGTGGTGGGAGCCCAAAGCTCACATGTGGGAGAAAGCAGGGCTCTTAGGGTTTGTGGTCAGCCATGCACTGAGGGTGGAGAATAGGTCCCAGGGCCATTGTAGTTTGGCTGCCTAGACAAATTCTCTCGTAATCACATCATGAGGTCCTGGTTCTGTAGGGTGTAGGAAGGAGTGACTCCTCTGGGTGTTACAAAACAATTGTGTGTTAGAAAACACATATTCTGGATGGGTTGGGGAAGGGAAGAGAAGGAAGAAAAGAGACCAGGTAGTAAGTTATTATAATAGTGCAATGAGGGCTTGGTCTAGGATGAGGCAGTGAAGTGTAGGGCTGGGGGTTTGGTGGATGAACAATTTGAAACCTTGTGATGTGCATTCTCGTGACCTGGCCAGCCTAGGATCAAAGTGTGTGTGGACAGACAGGTTTGACTAGAGGGCAGGAAGACCACCCTGTTTGGTACTGAATGTTTTGTTTGCATGTGACTAGATAAGGTTTGCATGACAAAGGGTTGGAAGACTCCCCCCACACCCCAGAGGCTAATGGGCCGTGCTCAGGCATGGATGGGTTTGTTATTTTTTTATCTTTGATGTCTCTTACTGTAAAAAGCGAGATGTCTCTCACTGTAAATAGCTGTATGGTCAGCAGAGGCTCCATCTCAAGGAAATAATTTACCTAAATCAACATGTAACCTGGGGAACCACTCTGCAAATAAATTGGGCTGCATTCAGAGATCTGGAGCATTGTGCTCTCTTGCAACGCTCCCCCTCACTCCTACCAGCATGTGCTTGTAGTTCATTGCGTTGCGCCAACCCCCAGCAGGCAGAGAGATGGCAGTGAAATGAGGAAAGGGGAGGATTGGAGAGGATCCCAACGTGACTGTTTCCCAGTGAGGCCCAGTGCTACTGACTTTACATAACTTCCAATTTGATGACCATTACAGAGCAGTCCTGAGGGATCTCATTAAAGAATTCATTGTAGCTCTGTTTGCTCAATGTTTTGAGAAACTATGGTTCTTTATACATTTTTTTAAGAGTCCAGTAGGAGTAAATGTGGCACTTTCCATTTATTTAGATTACAGGTGTTTTGTTTTTATTTTACATAGATAAATCATGAAACAGAATTTTGAATTACAAAGCCTTGGCTTTAAAACTATTTGAGGCAAATATACCTGACTGTACCACACACCACGATGGCTTCACAGTAGGCTTGCATACCTAGCCTATTCGACACAGCAGATTGGTAGTTGTGACACGCTCTCCTCTTGTTAACAAGATTATTTTAGTAATAATTATGGGATAATCAGTAATGTAATTATTTTCTTGATTTTCTCTTTAGTTTTAAAACAATTAAATTGAAATACTTTTTAACTTTACATTTTAATGCAAATATTGTAAAATAATCTACAAATGCGATAAAATTTGCAGTTAGCAAATGAAAATACTGTTTCACTGCTTCAAATTTTAAAAATCCAAGTAGTTACAAAGTATGACAAAATTAAAATAATTCAAGTTCTTTCTTGTCTACAACGACTGTTCTTGTATTGCTTATTTTGAATCTATTGCTTAAATGTGGAACCATATATTATCTCATATTTTGGAGACATAAATTGCACCAGAAGGAAGCTCCAACCACTCTGAACTATTATAAAATTACAATTTAAATGGGTGTGTATAGTTTAGTCCTTATCTATTAGGGATTAGCTGTATATGTGAAAGTTAGTTGTTTACTATAAGATCTCCAACCTGTATGTGGAATCTGATGTTAATGAAAGGATAAGTAACAGAAGTGTGTGATTTTGAAACTTAATATATATTATTAAAACTCAACAATAACTACAGTTATTTAGAAATTAGACCAAGCATTTATAGTTTTCAGTGTATTTTGTCACTACCAGTTTTTAAATTGTAGTTGCATGGTAATAATAAAAACTTGACCAATATTTTGTCAGTTTAGAGTATAGGCAGTCTGCTACCTAATTGGCTGTGCTCAGTGTGGACTGCTTCCCACCTCACCCTTGAACGCCACTGCTTTGATTAGTGCCTTTCTCCTCTGAGCTGACTCCCTTTTCCTCACCCTGCCTCCCACCACTGCCCTCCCAGTCTCAGTCAGAGACCATCTATAATATTTGATGCCCATGACTGAATGCTGTGTTTCCTTCCTTTGAACACAGTGTACTCTGTTACTACTCTTTGGACCACCTTATAACATTAAATTTAAAAGTATTGATATTGACAGAAGAGTCTCACTCCCTTTTAATTTTTTCAGCACTTAGAATTGAACTCATTTTTTCAATCAAACCAGTCCTTAGATACATCTGATAGATTAGCACAAAGGAAACTTTTTGTTTTGTTCTTGTTGTGGTCATAAAAACTCAAAAATAAAATTTGGAGGGGTATTAATACATAAAAGTTTTTAATTCAGTACATACTTAAATTCATATTTTTTTCTATCAAAATCTAAATTAATTTTGTATTTCTATCTTCCTCTAGAACAAGAGAACTCTGCCCCTGATCTAGTCCTACCCATCTTTTCCTACAATCTTCAGAATTTCTGAAATTTTAGTTCCACTGATATTTTTAAACCTGTCCAAATTAATTTTTATACTTACTGTTTAATTAGAATACCATTATATTGTATAATTATTTTGTCACTGTTTTATACACTCCATTCCTTCTTTCTATACCTTTCTTCTTCTGAGCTATGTCCTTTAATAATTCTTGCAGGGAGTATCTACTGTTGGTGGTAAAATCTCCTAGTCTTTATGTATTGAAAGATTCTTTGTTAGTTTTGCTGGGTATGTAATTTTAGCTTGATGGTTGTTTACTTTCAGTGTTTTGAAAAATTCTGACATACAGTCAGTCTAGTTGTCATTTTTCTATGGATAATTCAACTATTGTCTTAAGAGGCTTTTTAAATTTATTTTGTTTTTAATCCTCACTTGAGGATATTTTTCTATTTATCTCCAGATAGAGTAGGAGGGAGGGAGAGAGAGAGAAATATCGATGTGAGAGGGACACATCAGCGGGCTGCCTCCCGCCTGACCCTGACCCATTGGTCTGTGGGCCAACGTTCTACCACTGAGCCAAACCAGACAGGGCTTAAGAGGCTTTTAAAGTTTTCTCTTTATCTTTAATGTGGCCTAGTTTTATGGTGATAAATTTAAATATAAATTTATTTTTAATTTATTCTGTTTTCTCCCAGTTTTCTTCAGTTCTTGAAAATTCTCAAACATTATTCTGATTATTATTATTGTTTAATATTGCTTCTTTATCATGCTCTCGACTTGCTGCTTCTGACTCCTGAAACTCCTGTTAGCAATATGTGGGGACAGAGTGTGATGGCTAGCATTCCTCAGTGTCTGAATATTTATTCCCTCAAGGGCATAAGGATGACTCTTTCTTTAACTTCTTGCTTTTAAGCAGAACCACTTAATTTATTATGGCCAAGCAGAATAACGCAGAATATGTTAAGCAAAAGGGGTGAGTGATATTTCCAAGCTGAGTCAGGGGAGTGCCCCTGTACAACTCTGCATTCTCTCTTTTCCTCTGCTTCAGCAATAATGGAAGAGGACCTTGAAGGAGTGAAAAACAAACTTTTATGAAGCCACTGGGATTTGGGGGATGTTTGTTCCTGCAGTGTAGTTTCTCTTATCCTAAATGAGAGAGAGCCTCTCAACTATTCTGCATGCCTCCTCAAATTCTCTTTCAGAGTGTTCATTTCTTTCTTTGATACAGTCTTTCAGTTGAATAATTATTTCTTTAACTATGTTCAGCACAGGATTCGTCCCTTTGTAGTTCTTATTTTAGTGACTATGCTTTTCTTTCCAGCATTTACAACTCTTTCGTCAGCATAGCCATCTGTTCTTGGTTTATAACAATTATTTATAATTTCTTGTACTTGAATTGTATATATTATTTTTGTTACTTCTATGAGTATTTTGAAAATACTTATTTGGAAATAATTTTCAGGTAATAGTTTTATGTTTTGCATTCCTCCAAAATGAGTGATCTCAATTGTTTAGTGTGTCCACTGTCATTTGTGGCAGTCTCCTCTTAGGATATGACATTTTTATTTGCTGACTCATTGTGAATAGAAGTTTTGTTGTTGTTGCTGTTATTATTATTATTTTTTATCCCTTTTCTCAGAGCTGATATACCTTGCCTACCACTTTTTTTTTATTAATTTATTTTTGTTACAGATGTTTCTCCTTTTTTCCCCATTGACACCCTCCTCCCCATCGTCCCACCTCATCCCCAGCTTTGTTGTCTATGTCCATCAGTTATGTGTACATGCATATAAGTTCTGTGGTTGCCTACCACTTTTTGCCATTATCTGTATCTAGATCCTTGGAGCTCTCTCTTCAGAACCAGGTCACAGACTGGCATGTTGGGTCTTTAGTCCTGCAGAGGTATTGGTGTGTTACAAACCCTGCTTCTAAATCAGAGAACGGCTGCACTCAGGGTCAGAGTGAAAGGAGCTTGGCTGCCCCTCACTGCCCTGACTGCAGCTTGGCCGAGTCTCAGGCCTGAGCAGTGGTTACTGTTCAGTCGAGGCTCCTTTTGTAAATCAGGGAAACTAAACCAGCCTCTGGTTCCCTCGCGTGTCTGGCCCCGGTCCCCTGATAAATGGTGCCGTTTGGGCTCCTGTTATTCTCCCTCTCCACTTTGGAATTTCTTGTTTCCACTGGGGAGCCTAGGAGGATATTGTTGCTGTTTGGGATTCTGTTCCAAGATGTTCATCTTTTCTTGAGTCCAGTTTTGTCTTTTAAAATAATCTATTTATCATGTAACACAAATTATAAATATATATGTGTGTGTGTCTCTCTCATTACTATGGGTTTGAAGCAGAGAGACTATTTATACCCAAAGTCACAATTCCATCCTAATAAAAAGGCAAAGTCTTTAATTTAAATGAGATTAAACCTCTGACTCATCATCCCTCTCTTATTACAAATTACAGATATTTCATTTTGATTTAGTTCCTTCTCAATGGTTTCATTTGATTTTTAAAAAGATTTTATGAGAAATAAAAGGGTGTTTTTGGTGTGGGGTGCGGCAATTCATGGAATCCTAAAGGCCATCAGGGCTGCCTGATCAGAATCCTTAAATGCACTTACCACTCAAAACATTTGTTTTTCTTTTTACCCTTCATTCAGTATTAATTATAATAACTTAAGGGAAAAAATAAAGAGATGCATGAACGTCCAGAGTAGAATCACTTAATAAGATCTCGGTGGCAGCTAAGTGAAGAGGTTTATGCTACATTCATTTTCTGTGTGATTCTGAGTAAGATGAAAATCAGACTTTCATTCTGTGTTGGTGAGCTTTTAGGTGACAGATCTCTGAGATTGCGTGGAATAGAAAATGCAGTGTTTTCCAAAGGAGCACCCATAGAGATAGAACAATGTGTTACTTTCAAGCTTAGGTTTTCTTTCATTCTTCTTTTGTTAAGTGTTTGCTATCACACGTCTCCTTTTTTTTTTTTTTTTTTTTTTTTTTTTTTTTTTTTTTTTATTTATTTATTTTTTTATTAATTTACTTATGTTACAGATGATTCTCCTTTTTTTCCCCCGTTGACACCCCCCTCCCCTTCCCTCCCTGTCCCGTCCCCGTTTTGTTGTCCATGTCCATTGGTTATGAGTACATACGTACAAGTTCTGTGTTCATCTCTCCCCTCCCCCGCCCCCTCTTCTGGCAGATGTCAGCCTGTACCCCACGTCTCCTTTGAGAATACTATTACAGGGAATCAAAACATTCAAAACGATTTCAGGGATAATTTTCCACATGATTATAGAAGCCTTTCCTTTATTAAAATACTTAAAAATAAGCTTCCCTAGTGCATTTACTTGCTTTGAAGTCACTCCTTCTTTAACCAAAATATTTTACTTTATAAAAGATAATCATTTTAGTGGAAATAGTTCTAAGATGCGTGACGTATGTGTTACCTTCTGTGCTGCACTGAATAGTGAATCCATGTCCACCTAGAAGCTGGGAAAGTGACTTTATTTGCAAATAGGGTCTTTGCAGATGTAATTAAGATGAGGTCCTACTAGAGTATCGTGGGCCACTATAGTGAACCAATATTTACGTTCTTTTAAGAAGAGGGAAATTTGGGCACAGACACAGATGAAAGAGAAGGCCATGTGAAGACAAAGACAGAGGTTGGAGTCATGCATCTGCAAGGCAAGGGATGCCAAGAATTGCCAGCAATCACTAGAAGCTAGGACAGGGGTAAGGAGTCAATTCTCCACCAGAGCCTCCAGAGGGGACCAACCCTGCTGATGCCTTGATTTTGGACTTCTAGTTCTAGTACTGTAGGAGGACAGATTTCTGTTGTTTTACACCAGTCATAACACTTCTGTCATAGAAATCCTGCGAAGGTAATACACCTTTTTATATACTGTATGGTGAGTATAATGCAACCTTTATCTATGATATAAATAATTTGAGCTTTGTTTTAATGCCATGATGTTCCAAGGGCCATTGGATTTTCCTGGAATTACCTTGCCCCTCAAAAAAAGTAAATGAGGCAACTTGGATGGTTATTAAACTAGTTCTCGATTTTTACACACAGTTCTTCATCAATGGGCTCAGGTCTAAGAAGCCTCAATTTTCTAGTGTCTTTGGCCGTAGATGCTCTGGGAAAAAATGGTGGGTGATGATGGTGGTGGTGATGGTGATATTTATGGCCAAGAGTGGTTTGGGGAATGCTGCCTACTATGTACCTGCTTTGGCAAATTCCTCCTCTCCTGCTGTATATGTTAAAGATTCAAAGAAATTCAAAATTAAAACTCTTCTTTAAACTAGTACTTGCGACTGGAACACTTTCTTTGGTATCATCTATCACCGTCTCGGGAGTCTACAGAAACCACTTGAAGAACGCTGGCATAAAGAGAAGAATGGCTGTTTCCTAACCAGGCTCAGAGCTGAGACATTCTTTGTGGGCCTCACGCTCTGTGACTGTGTTGTGAATACCTGAGGTTACCTGAAGGGGGAGTGGCCGAGACGGGACGAGTTGTTCTAATTCATTCTTAACAATGATTAGTCTTCCTAAAATCCCTTTCATTTACCCAGGAGTTTGTTTGTTGTTGATTTTTATTGTTTTGCATTTATTTTCCTGCCATAATCCGGGTACTAAGAAAGATTAAATAAATCTCTATTTGCAAAAATACTGCATAGAATTTAAATTGAAGACAAACAATGTTACAGTTGGACTATTTTTTCCCCCTCTCTGTATATCAGTCTCTCTCATTTCCCATGTAGTCTTTCCTTTGAGGCTCCTTCTGAGTAGTGCCCATGCTTAATTATGTGGCATCATGTCTTTTTTTTACTATAATAATTTTATATTGAATTTATTGGGTTAATAAATTATATACGTTACAGGTGTACAATTGTACAGTCCATCATCTGTATATTGCACTGTGTGTTGCCACCCCAAGCCAAACCGCCTTCCATCACCATTGATCCTCCCTTTACCTTCTTCGTGTCTTACATCTAGTATTTTTCTTCAGGAGCCTACCAGGGCTGCCGAAGCAGTGTCCTGAGCAGTTTCGTGAGGAGTCGCATGTATGCGTTCCGTCCGTCACTGTGAAATCTTTGCTGTGCCAGGTGCTGGTGGCACAAGATCGTACAGGGGCAGATATCCTTGCATGGGAGACCAATAATAAGCGACACATTGGTAATACTTCTAGTATGTTAGTTGGTAATAAGTGTTACGGAGAATGACAAAACAGGTCAGGGGAATAGGAACACAAGTGAGGGTAGGTACAAGTTTGCAATTTGGAAGGCGGTCAGGAACGGTATCACTGAGAAGGTCGAATTTGATAAAAATACATCTAAAGAAAGTAAAGGAGCAAGCCGTATAGCTGTGGGGGGGGGAGAACATTCTAGAAAAAGCAAGGGCCACTGCAAGGGCCAGTGGCAGGGGTGTGTCTGACGTCGGCACCCAGAGGTCATTGTGCACAGAGCAGAGGGGACCGGGGAGGCACAGAGGCACCAGCTCAGAGAGATGGTGGTGGGCACGGCGTGAGGCCTTTCAGGTCGTTATGACATGTTAGCGTCTGCTCTGAGTAGCTGAGAAGTCACTGGAGACGTGTGGGCAGGAAAATCACACGATCTATCTGACACTTTACATCATGCTTTTAGGATCATGGTGACCGTTGGGTGGTTGCCACTCAGCCTCATCTACCAGCTCTTGTGAAGGTGTTCTGGAGTAGACGGAGGCAGTTTCTCGTAAAGGGAAATTCCCGCTGTGGAGGCAGAGGCCACCAGAATTACAGGAGTAAATGAGACCCGTTCACTTTCTGTTTAGAGGAGAATGACCTAAGGTCAGCAGAAGAGTGGCTGTGGTTCTTATAAAGTCTGAGCTGTGCGTCTGTGTTCTTTCCCTTGGCACTCTGGCCAGAAAGACCCGCTCGGGCTGACAAGCGTCACTGTCAGTTTTGAATTCATTGTTTGTGTTCCAGCATTTCATTGCCACCAGAAGACAATAGTTCTTTTCATAAAAACTTTGATGTTGCGGGGACACGAGGTGAAGTCAGAAGCCCAAGATGCAAGTCTCTGCCTTCAGCTTGTTATTGAGTATGTCGTTGTTAAATAGAATTCTGAAAGGTGGTAAGGAAAAGAGTGGAATCAAGAACTTGCTGTGTTTTTCTGAAACAAACTATACCTCCGAATAACCACATAGTTGATGAGAAGAGTGTCCTTTTCATAGAACTATATCACATAGTATAGAAGAACAGGGATCATAATGTGAATCATCCCTTCATGAACAAACCACTTAGAAAGTTTACCCCCACTCAGGCATCCATCCCTTCCTGCTGATGTCTGTTCTTATTCCGTCCCGTCCCATCCACATCTTCTTTGATAAGTATAACCCACATTGTTAGAGGAAGCTATATTGAGCAGTAAAATGCAAATCATTTCTAAATGAAAATAGAATTCATTTTTTAAAATGTGAGATTTTACAAAAAGCAGTGCTGTCGAACTGTTTGAACCATTCTCAAAATTATGAACAAACCAGGGTCTGGCAGAGTTGGGCCAGTTATTGTATGAAAAAAAGAATCATCACAGGTGATCTGATAGTTCTTCTAAAGTGAAAAATTTTGAAATGTCAAATAATACTAATAATCATTATTATTATTATTATCTGTCATCAATATATAGCACATGCTAAGTGCTATTTCAAGTGCTTGACATGCAGCCTCAGTTGGGCTATTGCTTGGCTATGTATGGCAAAGCTTACGTGAACAGAAGTGTAAGTGAGCTAGAAGATTATTTTTCTTTACCGGAAAAGCCTAAACTGGTATGTGGCTCTGGTCAGCAAAGTTCTGGAGACCCAGCTCCTTTCGTGCTATTGTTCGGTTTCCCTCCAGTGTTTGTCTCACTGGCACAATCGAGATAGCTCAGTCTCTGTGTGCCCTTCTCCTAGTAGGTGTTCTTCCTTTTAGGGTTTAAACTGGAAGTTACACCTGTCGCCTTGGCTCATGTGCTGTTGCTGAGTACTTAGTCCCTTGGCCACATCTAACTGCAAAGAGGGTGAGAAGATGCAGTCGATTTTGCTGGCCACATGCTCAGGTGACCACCGGGAAGCTCTGCCTTTTGGAGATTATTTTATTTTATCCTCATTATAATCCTGTGAAGTAGGTGCCATTATACTCCCTGAATTAAAGATGAGCCATTTTAGTCATGGAAAGGTCTGATAGTTTCCCAAAGTCAGGGAATTCCTTAAGTATTTTTGCAAATCTGACCTTTTTTATGATCTTGCTTTGAACATCAGAAGGAATGCCAGTGTTTCTAAAAACTTTCTATGGTAAAGGACTAGTCTTCCCCCCCCCCCCCCAGACAATATAGACTGATACTTTATTACATTTTATTAAAAAAATTTTTTTCCTTTATTGATGATATAGAGAGAGAGGAAAGGAGAGGGAGAGAGAGATAGAAACATCGACGAGGGAGAACATCGATTGGCCGACTCCTGCATGCCCCCAACTGGGGGTTTGGCCCACAACCTGGGCATGTGCCCTGACTGGGAATCGAACCAGTGGCCTCTTGGTGCTTGGGTCGATGCTCAACCACTGAGCCACACTGGCTGGGCTAGACTGATATTTTAAATGCAATAACAATGTCATGGCAATTGCTGTAAAAGTTTCTAAATACCTACTCTGAATTCTGTATATTCTGTTGTAGACCAGGAAAAATAGTCTGTGGACTCACCAGTTCTCAATTTGTATTGCCCCGAATTAGGTTGTAGTTTTAGCAATCAATTTTATTGGGAAAAAATAGCATTACTCTCTCACCCCTGACATGCTTGATCTAGTCATTATTTGCTTTTAGAACTAGTGCACAGATGCAATTACAACTATATATGTATATGTGTATAGATGTAAACTTGTTTTCATAATTTTTAGTGTATTCTTTACACTAAATTTTTGACCATTTTATTTGAATTTGTGGCCAATTATCTTTTTTTGGGGAAAGTACTAATTATCCTCAGGGACCTCTCCATGTACATTCACAAATGTACTAAAGCCCTTTATCACTCATGAGAGTTTAGGGAGCCTTTAATTTTCAAAAAGAATTTGATTATACTTATGGTAAAAGATATATGTCAATAAATCTATCAAGTAGACAAAGGAATAATTTAAGAAACCATATGCAGGAGGGATAGCAAATACAGCTATCGTCTAGGCTGATGGAAGCCATTTCATATCACATGTACATTCTGCTCAGCTGGTCATGGGTACCTAGAATGTGATACTGGGAAAGATTTGAGTCCAGGTGGGTTCAGCTGGGAAAACCTGTCATGCTTGATTAATGATGTCCAGAAGAGGAGCCGGTGGGTGTCTTGCCCTGTCCTCCTTTAAATGTTATACTGGTTCTAAGCTTCCAGCATGAAAGGGAGCACATTCAACATAGTGGGTTATATTCGTTGTCTAATAAGGAGGAAATACACACGTTTGTAAGAAATACTGATTGTTTCTTGTTCCAAATTATAAACTGATTTTGTTTTTCTAGGTGGAGGGGATATTGAAAAATACATTGAATGCTATCCTAAATAATGATTTTTCAGTAGTTGTACAAATAGTTACACAGTTGTAAAAATACAGGGGTGACCAAAAGTAGGTTTACAGGTGTGAGTATGCGAAACAGTTTATTCTTTTATTATTGTGTATTAATTATTGTAGTGTTTTCCACAAGAACAACTGTAAACCTACTTTTGCCCACCCGTATATATCAACTCTTGATAATCCAAGAACCTGTCAGGAAAAATAAGCAAAGCTAATATTTTGTGATAATTTCCACAAATATTGCATTTTACTTACAAATGGCAACAAAGAAGGATAGAATAAATATGTGGAAATTTTAGTTATCAATCTGTGAAGCCCTCTTTTCTCTATATAAACTTATAGGTTGATATCTTTCTCTTTTAGAAAATCCTGTCATTGTTTTCTCTGTGACTAAAGGGATGCTGTCACATCGGGTCGAAGAGGAAGGGGTTCAGTAATGAAGTACAGATTGGACATCTCAGGGAGATTAGACAGCCCTGGAAGGTGGAAGTTGTAAGCTCCCAGCTGTTACTGATGTCCTAACAGTAGTTTTGACAACCTGTGACTATGGCAAAAGTAGCTTGGAGATGATTGTTAATAAAGCACAGAGGCAGCAGGTATACCTGTGTATCCTGAGTGCCCTTTACTTTCTTCTCTTCCACACTTTGCACCTCCTCTTCCTTCTTCCAGATACCCATATCTTTTATTTTTTCTCATGTCCAACCTTGTTTGCCCATTCCTGATCTCCCCAGATATATAACATTCTTTAATTTAATAAGAAGCAGATTAAAGATCACCTCTAACCTTATGTTTTCCACTGATAAACTGACTTTAAGTTATTAATTGCTTAAGGTTTTACTTCTTAATAGTAAACGCTGGCACTGTCCCACCTCAGTTCAGTGCTTTTTCCACTGCACTGCCCCATGCTCAAAACCATCTTATCTTAGTTGATATTCTCTATTCAAATAAAAAAAATCTGTAAGTACTGCCCATACAGTAAGTAACACTATATTGTAAATAACTCTCCTCAGAGGTAAATTTATTTTAAATCATTTAAAAATGTTAATTTGAGTCACTTCCACTTTTGGTCAAGGTAGAATAGCTGAAAATGGATTTAGGGTCCTGTCTGAAATAACCCCACAAAAATAGATGATATATACGAAACAATGGTTTTCAAGGCACGAGACATCTGGTCAATAATCTGAGAGACAACACACACAAGGTATTGCCTCTGACTGTCCCATTTTTCGGCCCCAAGGAAGGTTGCAGGCTATAGCACAGGGAGAAGGAACAGTTAGAGCCCATCAGACACCTGGATTGAGAAGACAGAGCTGAGGGTCCTGAGAGAGAGGGAGACTCAACAGTCTGAGTTCCCAGGACAGAGGGCTGGAACTAGGGGAGACAGCTACATGGTGTGAGAGTGCTGGAGATCTTCAGAGGATGACACCCCCACTCAAGTCAGAGTACTGACCATCAGGATCATTGGGAAAAGAACCATCTGAAATGATAAAAAGGAACAGTGTCCGATGCTCACAGAGTCAAATGCCTCTTTCTATCAATCAGACTGAAAAAAATCATAATTAATAGATCATTGAGTAAAAGAACAGTGGCAGATAATTAACTCTAGAAGAAAATAGTGCTCTGAATCCATCTAAGACCTAAAAGAATCAAACTCTCACCAAGTAATTGATTGTTTCAAGTGACTCAGACAATGACCAAGATAGACCATTTTGGGCTATTACACAAATCTCAGTAAATTTAAGAGGATTCAAGTCCTACAAATATGTTCTCTGATGACAATGGAATGGAATGGAAAGTAACAGAAAGATATTTGGAAAACCCACCAAATATTTGAAAATCATTTCTAATATACTCCTAAATAGTACATAGGTCAAAGGAGAAATCAAAAGGGGAAATAAAAATGTAGTTAGAATTGACTGCAACTGAATACCCAACATAATCAGAATTTATGGGATGCTATAAAAGAGGTACTGAGGGAGAAAGTTTTAGCACAAGTGCCTATATTGGAAATGAAAAAAGTCTCCAATCAATGACCTCAGCTTCCAATTTAAGAAACTAGAAAAGAAGTACAAATTAGTAAATCCAAAGTGAGCAGGAAAAAGAAAATAGCAAAGCCAGAGAGGAAATTAGTGAAGCAGAAAACAGAAACACAATAGAGAAAATCAGTGAAACCAAAAACTGGTCCTGGAAGAAAATCAATAGAATTGATAAACTCTGAGCCAGACTGATAAGGAAAAGGAGTGAAGATGTAATTACTAATATCAGAAATGAGAGCCGTAACATCACTGCAGATTCTACACCCATTAAAAGGACAGTCAGGGAATATTATGACCAACTTTATGCCAATAAATTCAACAACTTAGATGTCATGGTCATAGTCATCGAAAGACATAAATTACCAAAGCTCACTCAGGAGAAAGTAATAACCTGAAGAAGCCCTTTATATATAAAGAAATTGCATTTGTAGTTCCGAACCTCCAACAAAGAAAATTCTAGGCCTCTACTGGTGAATGCTGCTGAACATTTAAGGAGGAAATAATGTCAATTCTGAACAAACTCTTCAAACAAAATTTGAAGAAATACTTTTCAGTTCATTCTTCATGACCAGCATTGTCCTGATACGAAAACTAACACACATTCCAAGAATCACACAAACAAGCATAAAGCAGTAATAACCTTTATGAACATTAATACAGAAATTCTAAATAAAAGTTTCAGAAAAAATTTAATCCAACAATATATAGAAAAAAATCATGCATAATGACCAAGTGGGGTTTATCCCAGGACTGTGATGTAAGGTGGTTCACCATATATTGACAAACTGAAGAAGAAAACATATGATTATTGCAATAGGTACACAAAAAGCATTTTAAAAATTCAATATTCCTTTTCATAAAACTCTGTGCAAAGTAGGAATATAAGAGGAGCTCCTTAGGCTGATAAAGGGCATCTGCAAAAACCTACCTCTGCCGTTGTGGTTAAGGGTGAAATGAAGAACCTGGCTGTCTTCCTGGTAAGATGAGGGACAACAGAGAGCGTCTACCCTCACCACCTCTATTCAACAATCCCAATCAGAATCCGAGGATATGTTTTTTGCTGATTTATTCTACAGTTATATGGAAATATAAAGGACCTAGAAGAGCCAATCAGATTTGCAATGGAAGATAAATTGGAGAACCAACATTATCTGATATAAAGATTTATTATAAATCAGCAATAATCAAGACTGTATTGTACTGCCATAAGAACAGATTAATGTATCAGTAGAACAGAAGAGAGAGCCCAGAAATATATACATGGACAACTGGTTTTCTACAAAGCTACAAAGCCAATTAAGTGGATAAGGGGTAGTTATAGTTTTGTTGTTGTTGTTTTTCCCCCCCAACAAATGGTGCTGGAACTATTGGATATCTATATGCAACAAAAAAGACAGAAAAATATTAATTCAAATGGATTATAGACCTAAATGTAAAATGAAAACTATAAAATTTCTTAACGAAATCACAGGAGAAAATTTTAGTGATCTTTAGTTAGGCAAAGATTTTTTAGAGATTACATCAACGAAATGCTCAATCCTTTTATTTATTTATTTATTTATTTATTTATTTATTTATTTATTTATTTAAAATATGTTTTTATTGATTTTTAGAGAGAGGGGAAGGGAGAGATAGAAACATTGATGTGATAGAGAAATACCAATTGGCTGCCTCCTGCACGCCCCCTAATGGGGATGGAGGCTGCAACCCGGGTATGTGCCCTGACTGGGAATCAAACTGGGACCTCCTCAGTCCATGGGACAACGCTCAGTCCACTGAGCCACAGCGGCTGGGCCACAATCCTTTTAAAAAATTGATAAATTAGCCCTGGCCGGTTTGGCTCAGCAGTTAGAGCAACGGCCCAGGGTTAGAGTGTAGGGCATGTACCTCAGCTGTAGTTCGGTCCCTAGCCCTGGTCAGGGCCCTGCAGGAGGCAACCAATTGATGTGTCTCTCCCACATTGATGTCTCTCTCTCTCTGTCGCTCTCTCTCTGTCTCTCTCTCTTCCTCCCTCCCTCTCTCCCTCCCATTCTATCTGAAGATAAATGTAAAAATATCCTCTGGTGAGGACTAAAAATAAATAAATAATAAATTATACTTCAAAATTGAAAACTTTTGCTGTCAGAAAGACACGGAATGAAAAGATCAGTCACAAAATGAGAGGACATCTTTACAAAACATGCATCTGATAAAGAATATGTATCCTGAATACATAAAGAGCTCTCAAAAATCAACAATAAGTAAACCTAATTATAAAAATTGGCAAAAGATTTAAACAGACACATGTTGAAAGAAGACACATAGATGACAAGTAAGCACATGAAAAGATTATCAACGTTATAAGTTGTCTGAGAAATGCAGATTACAACTACAAGGAAATATCTCTATACACCAAACAAAGGTGTCTTGCGACACAGTGTTGGCAAGAATGTGGAGGACCTGGAACTTTCATATTCTGTTGATGGAAATGTATAGTTATACTATCACTTTGCTAACAGTTTTTCAGTTTCTTAAAAATTTAAAAACACACCTATCATATTACCCAGACATTCTCCTGGACATTTATCCAAGAGAAATGAAAGCATATGTCCATAAAACAGTTTTTACATTAATTCATGGCAGCCTTATTTATAATAGCTATACTGGAAAAAGCCCTACAGTTCATCAACAGATGAGTTGATTAACTGCAATGTATTCATACAATGCAATGCAAAGGAATGAACTATTGGCACACGTAACATGACTGAATAGCAAAATAATTTTGCTGAATGAAAGAAATCACACAAAAAAGAGAACAAACTTCATGATTCCATTATGCAGAATTATAGGAAATGCAGATTGATATTTAGTCACAGAAAGAAGATACGTTTTTGCATTGGGGGGCTGGCAGGGGTGGGGTGGGGTAATGGTGGAGCAGGATTTGGGAGAGGAATTACAAAAAGTTACAGGAAACTTTGGGGGGTAATGAATATGTTCATTTACGATGATTTTGATGTGAGTTTTAAGAGCATGCACAATTGCACACTTTAAATATGTAAGGTGGTTTCTTGTATATCATTTATACCTTAATAACGCTGTAAAAAATACTAATTGTGTGGGCCTTTGCCAGTTCTTAGGGAACATCTTCCCAAGCAGACAATTTTAGCTAAGAGTAAAATACATAAAGATGTGTAATATAATCTCTGTGGAATCCTTCTTCATCCTTGGAAGTGGCTCCATAACAATGAAAAGTGTGCAAATCCAGTTTTTATTCCCTGCGCAAATGAGAGCTAACCCCCCTCAACAACAGCCTCGCCATGTGTTCTATCGTCTCAGCGGTGTTTGAACAGGAAGCTCACCCCTTAACGGGAGTGTATTATAATTTTGGACAGTGTAAGCTCTTAGAAACGTCTTGCTATATTGACAAGTTTATACGTACATTGATATTGATTGGGAAGAAAATCAGATTGTTATGGAAGATATTTAATATTTGAAAACCCCAATCTGGGAATGAGAAAAGCCTCCTTAAGAGCTGCAGCAGTGTCCTGCCCTGATTCCTCAAATCGGTCCCTCCTTAACTGCCACCAAGGAGAGAGGGGCCTTGGGGGAGTGTCCAGGGCATGGCCAGCAGGCTTGGTGATGGTTTCCCAAGCTTCACCCATGCTCCATTCAAAATAGAATTGAATATATATATATATTGTTGTTTTTTAAAATCCTCACCTGAGGATATTTTTCCATTAATATTTTTAGGTAAAGCGGGAAGGAAGAACGAAGAGGGGGAGACAGAGAGAAAGAAACATCGATGTGAGAGAGACACATTGATTGGTTGCCTCCTGCAGGACCCTGACCGGGGCCAGGAATCAAACCTGCAGCTGGGGTACATGCCTTTGACCGGGAATCGAACCCACAACTCTTTGGTCCGAAGGCCAACGCTTAGACCAGCCAGGGTGAATTATTATATGTTTTAATATCCTGCTTTTGTGCAAGTTTTCTCTTGACAACTTTTAAAAAATCACTTTAGTAGTAGAAAGAGCTTGTTCTCTGAGCATAGAGGAATGGATTTACATCTTTTCCACCTATATTCAGATGTTTTACATGTTCGTCGTATTGGTAAGCCAGGCAAAGTAAATTCTCATCTATTAGAATTGAGTTTCCACATCAAAGCCATCATTTCTGTATCAGTTTGCTAGGGCTGCCATCGCAAAACAACATACAATTATTGTCTCACAGTTCCAGAGGCTAGACGTCCAAGATCAAGGTGGCAACAGGTTTGGTTTCTTCTGAGGCTTCTCTTCTTGGCTTGCAGATGGACGCCCTGCCACTGTGTCCTCATAGAGTCGCCCCTCGGTCTGCCTGTTGCCTGTGTCCTAATTCCCTCTTCTTGTAAGGACACTGGGTTTACTGGGGGCTCACCCATATAGCCTCGTTTTATCTTGGTTATCCCTTTAAAGGTCCTACCTCCAAGTACAGTCAAGGCGAAGATATTACGGGTTAGGTCTTCAACATATGATTTTGGAGTGGGGCACAGTACAGCCCATAACAGTTTCTTTTTTTATAAAATGAAACTACCTTTCAAAGATCCTTTCCGAGGTGATGAGCTAATCTATGTGAAGCAATAGTAAAGTATCTGGCACATCTCAGTTACTCAGTAGATGATGATTATCGTAACTGTGAGATAAATACATAAATCTGCACTTCTATAGAGAAAATGTTTTTTAGGCCATTGTTGTCCTGACGATGAGTGCACATTTTCCCCCTGTAATTTAAATTTTACTGAGATATGAAGACATCATAGAAAGTGCGATTCCAGTTATAATACATGTGTGTTTTTCTCAAGTTAAATTCGATGGAAATGGCAAGATGACTTTAACACAGCTCTTCACTCAGATGAGGAGGAACAATAGCTCTCAATGCTCTAGAGCTCTCAAATGAAGAAGCCCAGTGAGAAGCGGACACAGCGGATGCGGAACGCACAGAGTGGCAGTGCTGGCAATCTGCACAGCCTCCGGTTCCCCTCCTGCTTACCTCCATTCCAGAGGAGAGCTGACAGTCTGCTCCACTGCAGGTTAAGCTGTGGTCATAGGAACAGTTGTTTCGTTTCTTTCCCTAGTGAGGAATTTGAGAAGTCTGAAATGCAGATACATTTGTGAAATGCAAATAGTTTTATTTATGGATGGCCACTAATGGTCTGTAATCAACCCAGCTGATTAAGTAAATAAGCAAATCATGTATTCAAAGAGTTTGCAGAATTGAATTCACACATTTTCTAATTGTTTTCCCTTGATATGGATTCAGCCATAGCTGATCTTAAACTGAGTTAAGGAACTGAGTCAAAAGAACACAATTTGAAGGAGCAGAGTTATCTTGTAATTATACATCATCATGATACTCTTTAATATTCTATATGTTACTCATAATTTCTAAGCTCAATGATCTGTACTATTATATTAATTAACTCTCAAAATTCTAATAGCTGAGCAGATCACTTGATTTCACTTGCCTACACTACTTTATGTTAATTAATGAAAACCATAAATTTGGAACCCTTGCAAATTGTGCTACTTCATTGCATTTAGTGCTCTTGTAATGCTGGCTCTTAATTAATAAATGAGTCTCCAGAGCACATTCCTAGCTGTGAGTTATACTATGTTGTAGATATCACTGGGATTCCCATTAGACAGTCAGGCCAATCAATGTATGTCTTTTGTAAAAAGTAGAATGGTTTATTCCTCAGCCTTGGTGTCTGATATGGAGAAAGGCATATGATAGGGAAACATACCTTTGTTTTGACCAGGTTGCCAGGGTTGAGTTTTTATTTGCTATTTCCTATTGAGCCCACTTGGATTGGAAGGTGTATATTCTTTTCTTTCCTTGTGATTGGTGCCAGTTGAACTTGTGTGAAACAGAAGTCAGGGTATTTAGTGTGTTCTTTTCCTTCCTTGAAGGCATCCCTCTTGGTCCTTCATTCAGAAGTCAACAGACCACCTGAGGGATGAGAGGCATGCAGTAGTGGACAAGGCTGTTGCTTTGAGAAAGCAGTTAAATCTCTATTTACATCAGTTTCTGAATCCTGAGCTATTTCAACAAGGAGAGCTGTGCAGTATTTTGAGTCACCTCAAACAAAATAATTTTAAAAACACATTGTAAGAAGTTGTCATTGTAAAAATGCATGATAGAGGAATAATAATTTATAAACGGAAAGATTTTATAATTAACAACCTCCGTTTGGATTTACTTGTGCCTATGGCATTAATCCACTTCCCCCCTCCTTTCTAAATACATTTCTGCCAGATTTGTCATATTTTACTTTTTTTACTTGCATGGTCTTTAATTTTTATAGGGGGTTGTTGAGCACAGAGTGAGATGGGGCACCTTTTGTTTTTTATGCCGGGAGTTATTCAGCTTTACCATTAGGAAATAAACATCACTAAGTCTATTTTCAGTGAGTGACCAAATCATTTTTCACACATTAAGTTTAACTCCAGAAGAAATGCAAGTGTTCCACCTGTTGCAAAATTACCTAAAAAGAAAGTAATCCAGAATAGCAGGAGACACTAAATGACTATACTTGGAAGCAAGAAATCTTTAATTTGACTGACACAGTTATTTCTTGATTATTTCAAATTTGTGGATTATCCAATATTCTTTTTCCTCCTTCTTGATCCCTGCCCTCAGCCATTTAATTTATTTCTGGCAAAGAAAGTGAAATAGTCAATTTTACTACTTGTCCCAATTTAAGAAAATACATTGATTAATCATGATTCTAAATTATATGTAATAAAATATCGATTATGAAGGATTCAAAATTACATGCAATAAACTTAGATTGTTACAATATTTCATTGAATCTAACAATGCTACTGAAAATGTGGTTTGCAGACTGTTACAACACGCATCAAAAGAGTTTGAGAGAAGCATTTAGAAGTGTTAATAGCAATTTGCCTCCTTTATTTTTCAATTACAGTTTACATTCAATAGTATTCTGTATTAGTTTCAGATGTACAGCATAACGGTTAGACAATCATGTACTTTACAGAATGGTTCCCCAATATTTCAAGTAAACACCTGGCCTCATACATAGTTATTACAATATTATTGGCTATAGTTCTTATGCTATAATTTATATCTCTGTGACTATTCTGTAACTACCAATCTGTACTTCTTAATCCCTTCACCTTTCACCCAGTCTCCCAAACCTTCACCCCTCTGTCAACCATCAGGTGTCCTCTGTCTCTATGAGTCTGCTTCTGTTTTGTTCTTTAGATTCTACATATAAGTGAAATCATAGCATGTTTGTCTTTTTCTGACTGACTTATTTCACTTAGCATAATACCTTCTAGGTCCATCCATGCTCAAAAGTAATTTGAAAGTATTTATGTACTCTCATGTTCATTGCAGCATTATTTACAATAGCCAAGATATAGAAGTAACTCAAGTGCCCATCAATAGATAAGTGGATAAAAAAGCTGTGGTACATATATACAATGGAATACTATTTGGCCATAATAAAGAATGAAACCTTACCTTTGCAATAGCAGTTTGTTTTTCTTAGACATCCATATGCATGAATAGTGGACTCTCAATGAATAGGGCAGAGGTATACAAGAATGAGGGCTAAACAAACAAACATTAGTTCTTCACTACAGCTAATTGAGAAGTACTGTTATGTCTTTGATTGCTAAATACTTCATCAATTTTAATGTACGTCTTAACCTTAGAGATATAAAATGTGAAGAAACTGTTATCTTAGAATTAATGGTATGATAATTTTCCATTACTAATTATTTTCTTTTTTTTTTTTCCTTCATAGGGAATGTTCTTTGGGGGGGATATCCGGAAAGTGATTATTTTATATTTTTTGCAGTATTTTCAACAGTTGGGTGAAGTACTAGGGAGTGAGTCCGCTTTGACTGGATAGACTGGCATTTACGGGGTTGATGAACTTGGACAAGGCTCACATTCCTTCATGGTGAAGAGGAATGAGGAATATACTCAGGGTTGTTCTAACTGCTTTTTTGTCCCAAACTGACTAATGGTATAGGATATTGAAACGTGTTTCTTTTTATTTATAATAAAAAATAAATCAAATATGTGGACTCATACATATATGAAAAGTTGTTGATGCCTTAATTGAATATAAATTAATAATTTCGGAATGTAGCTATGACATTTTAAATATTATTCTAGAAAAATTAGAATATAATTATATGAATACTATGGCCAATGTTTTAAATGAGGTCAATTTGACTCTTCTAACATCCAAGTAATGTAGCTCATTGAAAAAATTTTAAAAATAGATTGTTAGAATGTTCTCTTGAATTGGTTTTTAAATTATTCTTTTTTGAGCCAAAATGTTTGATACACATCTTCCAAAGATATGTTTTGTTACTCAGTGGTTTAAATTATTTTAAATAGTAAGTTTGATAGCATTATTTAAGAATTTTTAATAAGAATTAAGAGCTAATGAAGATTTCTTTGTAGTGTGTAATATTTTCATCAAGAAAATAAAACTCTAATAGTGCGAACTAAATACTTTTGTTCACTACACTTATATAAACAAATTCATGTTTAAGTAGCTTTTATTTTGAACTCTCTGATTTTATCAGCAGAATTGCATACTAACATCTAAGATAATTAAATGAACTAGACCCATATTATACCTACCTTATGCTTGATAGGTATTAATGCTTTGATATTTGAAATTGAAATATTGGAATAGCAGCACTTTCATTCATCCTAGATTGTTAAGAAACTTGAACTTATATTTGGAAATGAAAAAGAACACAGAAAATAGACATTTTTATTTATCTTTATTCAAGTAATTATGTTAACTAACATATGTTTAGGTAGCATACGATGGTATACAAAGTATTTGCACATATTTTAGATGCTTTAATAATTATGAAATATGTATTTATTTTTGAAATATAAAATAAACAAAATTATAGTTTTTTTCTATTGTATGCTATTTTTATTTATATTTTATTATTCTAGCTTTATTCAGATATTATTTTTTTTTTAACCCAACTGTTATCTTACTATTCTATTACCTTACTCACTATGACAGTTACTGTTAACATTATGGTATATTTTCTTCCAGATATTTAAAAATATATATTTTTCTTAATTAAATAATATTGTATTCTTTAAAAATAATATTATATAGCATTTATTCAATTTACTAAAAGTCTCAATAAACATATTCCAACATATGAATATATTAATATTTAGAAAACTACTAACCTTATACTGGATATGTTTGTTGGTTTCAATTTTTAGGTTCTGTAAATAATGTTCTGCTCATATCTTTAGGTATGCTTCATAGGGTCTCTTGATGAGCACAACTCTGTAGGGAAGGCAAGGAGTGGTTTATAATTTTTTTTTCATTGCTATCAAGGAATTGAGAGGTCAAGATGCAGACTCAATGCCACAGAATCAGGAAGTTTTGATGACAGTTAATAAACCATGATGTTTGCTATTTAATTAATTGCTTGTTCTCTTAAAGTGCCTCATCAATTGGAAGGGTTTAAGATAGAGGCGGTGCTCATTACAATATGTACAATTCTGTCTCTGCATAGAGTCGATGGCAATGTCACAGATTATGTGGTATTATTTAAATGAGGTCTCAGTGGTGGCAGAGATAGTGACCTATTAAGGACTGAGATTGAATATAACATAAAATTAATAAATGTGTAGAGTAGAATCTTTGACAGAATAATGATGTGCTTGTGTGACCAGTGAAAATGGAAAAGGATTCTGTTTAATCCAGGTAGGTCAGCTGAAGTCCCATTTGGTAATCAAGAAGTGAACAGGTAGATGTGTGGGCAAGGATTACCTCATACAGAATTAACCAAAAACATGGAAAATATATGACTCAAAAACTGATATACGTACAAATTAAACCATTATTATTCCACATATGGATTTCCAATTAAACTACAAAGCTATAACTTGGAACATACCCTTTAGGGTTACCATTATTATTATTCCTAATACCCAGTGAAGGGGTAGCAGTTTCTCCCTGTACCATTTATCCATAATGGTATGAATTTAATTCTATCTTCTGTTTTAAGGGCTGCCCTTTAATTGAATCATGGGAGTTACTTGTGTTTCACATGAGCAAAGCTGCCACGTATCACAGGCAGTGGGCCAGCAGATAGGGCTGTAAAGAGCATATCCTTGGCCCTGAGCAACTCGGTACGGGCTCTTTGGGACCCTCCACTTCCCGAAATGCTGAGGGCCGCTGAGAAGATAGCCACATGGAGAAGAGATTTACAGTATTTATAAGTGGGAAGTGCCGATGTGCTGCTGGCTTCCACCCTGACTGCCGAAGGACAGGACAACCCAGGAAAACCCACAGGAGCCCCACTTGTGTTCGCTCCACCCGGGCTTGGTCCCTGTGACCGGAAGAGCTCTCTTTGCTCTTTTTGCCTTCTGCAATAAGAATTCAAACTTGGTTATTCATATCCCAAATTCTCCAAACAATAGTACTGTTCCTTAAAGATATTTCAAGATAGATCTTACTGTCTGGGCAATTAGTGATTTGAAGTGATATACATTTTTTGTTCTCTAATGAGTTGCTAATATATTTAAAAATTTCTGAGTCTCACTTTCCTCTCTGCTAAATAGGAAAAATAAATGTATGTAGAAGGGGTGTTGTGAGAAGTAAAAGGATTGTATGGATAAAGTAGAGTGAATACCCAATACTTGGTAGCTGTTGTTATTTATTTTTATATAGGAAGCAGTCAAAATCATAACAGGAAGAAAATAGGTTTTGGTATCAGGTACTTTCATTTGGAAGTTTTATCTTTGCCACTTATTAGCTGTATGACCCTGGGCAAATACTTAGTCACTAAATTCAAATGTTATATTACTTGAAATTTTCCTTAAATAGAAGAAAAACTGCGTGCAGGTATTTTGGGGAATGTTTACAGTGTCAGAAGAACCCTTCTAAAATCATTTAAGAGCATCGATAATAATTTTCTAGTTGTTTATTTTTGGAAAGTACATGGTTGAATTTGGTTGTCAATATTTTGTGATGAAGGGATGTATCATGAATGGTTGACATTCATTGTTGCAATAATAAATTTAGCTCGTATAATGAATCAGTTCAAATCACTGAGCCTATTTACTAAGCTGTACACATAATTAACATTTTAATTCCCCCGAATATCTTATCTCATTATCCACACTGCTTAGGAAACGATATTAAATAGTGTCTGGCAACCAGCAAGCTCAGGCTCCATCAGACCACAGAAGGACATGGAGTTTCACCCACTGACCAAGTGTTTGAGTTCGCTTTTAAGATGAGTGTTTTTTATGATTACACTCAGCAAACAGAACTTTGAAGGAATGGGGGTTGGAATCAGGACTGAGTGGATGACATTTGGAAGTAGGCTATTTGTTTAGAAACATTAATTTGTTTTTGTGCAAATTAAACATTTCCAAGCCAACAAGCTGGCCATGTGACCAGTGCCCTCCCCATCCTGCTCACCAATTCACCATCTCCACTCGTGCTCTTGTTTGTGAATAGTTGTGCTGTCACCAGACTTTAAAGTTGCATTACCTTTGCTTGGTATTTCTTACTTGCTTTCACTAATACTTCTACTTTTGTCTGAGTCTTGTTTTCAAAAGAAAAATGTAGATGTTTAGCAACAGGATCAGTTGTCAAATAAGAAGCAAATATTCAAGTTTTGGAGTAAAATGACATCTTGTGAAGAATCTCTGAATCCTCATTAAAATTCCCATTAGGACTCAGGGTGGGGGTAAAGGGCTGGGACACAACTCAACTTTGAAAGCCAAGATTTACTACCAATCTATTGCCTGAATATGGGGACAATTTGTGGTAATAGGTGAGGTGAAAAAACAAAAGCAGATTAACTTGAATACGGCTCATTGAAATTCAGAAAATTGTTGAGAAGACATTATATCCAGCTATTCACTAGTCAAATTTTTTAGTTGAAAAGATAAATAAAAATAACTGTTTTGAAAAATTTAATCACCTTAAGGAGTACTTCTGCCAATTGAGGACCTACATTTGACATGTTAAAAATTAGGAAGTCTTCATTTTAATAAATGGGATACATTTAATATTTAATTAGTGGAACAAGGACTTGAATCTAAATAATAACAATTGTTTTAAATTTGATGATAAACTTTGATGGAAAAATTAAAACATTTTAAAGTACTATAGTCAATGTAAACAATAATTAACTCAGATCCACAGATCATATTAACTAAGACCTTAACGTGTAGAGGATAAGGAGAGGTAAAAGTGTACAAAACTCCTTATCTTGTGTGGTGGAGTGTCAAAGGCTACAAAGTGTCTTTTGGTTATTGCTAATTTGGGATCTATAGCTTAAATATTTAAAGATAACCATTAGTGGAGTTAAATATTCTGTACACCTTGCAAATTACTGGACTGGTGACATTTTGGACCTGCTGAACCAGGCTGAAATTACCCCTTGTGTTTTTCCTGTTAACTGAGATGACATAACACACATATGCATGTGCACACACACAAACACTACATGCCACTGCCACTGTTACAGGTTTTTTTTTTTTTTAAATATGTATTTATTGATTTTGGAGCGAGAGGAGGGGGGAGGGAGAGAGAGAGAGATATTAATGTGAGAGAAATACAAGGATCAGTTGCCTCCTGTATGCACCCTGAGCATGGATGGAACCCATAGCCCAGGTATGTGCCCTGACCGAGAATCAAACAGGCGACCTTTTGGTGCATGGGACAACGCTCAACCAACTGAGCCACACCAGCCAGGGCTTTTATTTTTGTTTCAACAACTGGAAGCACTAATCTTATATAAAGGTAAAAATTCAAAATAAAAACCTGCAAAAGAAAAAAAAACAAACACAGCAATAAATGGAATAATTCACCACACTTAAGTAAAATTATTCTAAACTAAAAAAATATATATTTTAAGAAGCAAAGATGGTCCACATTAGGAATTCTATCAATGTAATAACACATCACTAAGTCTGATGATGCTATAATCATTAGTAACTAGTAATTATTTTTTTAAATGTAAGTGAATTTTGAATATGTGTGTTAATGCCATTGGTCACTTTTCCATTTGATGTAGCTGAGGCAAGTTGAGGGTGTTCATTATTATCATAATTTAAATACTATTCTGGAAGTTTTAGTCAATGAAAAATGTGAAATATAAAAATAATTATAAATTTTGTAAATAAAATCAATTATGTTATTTGAAAAGAATACAAGTACGTGTTTATAAATCCCAAGAGAATACACTGAATTGATAAGGGTGCTCATTCAAGTGGCCCGATTTGAAATAGATATTGTCTAATCTAATGAAATTGAGAGAGGAGAGTACACACAGACCCATAGAATATGGTGAAGATAGTGCTGGCACATCTAAAATTGAGGAAATTTGTCAGGAGACAAAAACTATCATGGGCATCTATTTTTATCTAGGAGAGACAGACCTTGGCTCTGAGACAAAATAATGCCAGTCAGTCTGAATGTCTACTGGGCTGTGTTGTAAGGTTATTTTATCATCTTTCATCATGACTTAGATGAAATATCTTTAAGAACATTTATCGTCTTTTATTCTGATTTCATCTCTACCTAACAACATTCTGATAAATGACTTGGCTTCTCAGATACCTTGATCCTAAGAAGGTATGTGTGTGTGTGTGTCCTTTGAACAGAGCCTTCGAGTATTTTCATTACTAATAAAGGGCTATTTCCATATATAGAAAAATAAATTGGCACTCTGGTTAACCACAATAGAACAGTAAGGATATAAATTGTTCAATAAGTGATATTGCAAAAACTGGCTCTATGGAGAAAAGTCAAGTGATAATATATTCACATAAAATATAGCAAAATCAATTCTGCATGGATTAAACAGAAAAGTTAAAAGAGATAAATAGAAGACTTTAAAAAAAAATCTGGGATTGATATATATGTGAACATTTAACTTATATCCCAAGTTTAGGAAGAATTTCCAAATAGGGAAATAATATCAGGTGTGATGAGATCTTGCCTAGGTTAGCAGATAATATTCACCAAAAACATATTTGAAATTTAAATGCCTCAAAATAGACTAGTAGGCCCATTTATTTGAGAAAAATGTCTCCTCTTAAAAAGTTTAAAAAGACTGATAAAATTCCTACTATGGTTTCTGCCTTCACTGCCCCCCTTGGATCAGGGAAATCTAGAGGGCTTTTAAGATCTTTTCTGAGCCTTGGAATCTATAACACCTGCCTTTATGTTCCGTAATCATTCTTATTTTTCTCTAGTATCGATCAAGTCAAGACACATATCTGCTCTTCCTGTCCATGATTGTCCCTTCATCTCTCCACAGCCAGGGGCCAGATAAACTTCAGTTTTTAAACCTCTGTGCCAGGACCTGCTGGGTACCTGGAGCAGGGAGAGAGTTGCATAGTTGCTTGTCATTATTGCATGCGACCTCATGGTGCCTCCTTACAACAAAACTGAAGAAAAGAATGAGAGGGGTAAGGAAATTGAGTGTCCTGAATATAATCAAGGGTTCTGTTGAGTAAGCCTGCTAGAAGACCCCAGATAGCCAGAGGCTCTGTGAGAGACCACTGCCCCCTCACCTAAGCTTTGCCTGAGAGAGAGGGGTGAGGTTGAAATTATGTCCATAATAATGTCTCCAAAAGAGCCATGTCTTACATTTGTAAAAATAATTTTTTATCCCCCCCCCAACTAGTTTGGTAGGGTATGAAATTTTACATTTATTATCATTTTTCTTTAAGATTTGAAATATCTTGCTTTTTTGTGTTATTGCATACAATACTGCTAAAGGGAAATTGATGATAATGAGGAGTGTGAGGTCAAGTACACACACTGAATCTTATTGCATTGTATGTAATTGCTTTTTGTTTTATTTATTCATTCTGTCTAGAAGCTTTTAGGAATTTTTCTTTGTCTTTGGAATTCTGAGATCACCAGGAGGTTCGTAGGTGTGTGTCTATGTTTTCAAAAACTTTATTAATCTTGCCCTGGCCAGGTGGTTCAGTTGTTGGAGCATTGCCCTGTACACTAGAAGGCTGTGGGTTTGATTCCCAGTCAGGGCTTATACCTAGATTTTGGTTCCATCCCCAGTCATAGTGCATATGGGAAGCAACTGATTGATGTTTCTCTCTCTCTCTCTCTCTCTCTCTCTCTCTCTCTCTCTGTCTCTAAAATCAGTAAAACATATCATTGGGTGAGGATTGAAAAAGTAAAGTATAATAAAAAGAAATAATTTGTTAATCTTTATCAGCCCTACTTAAATCAATCCCATTTTTAAAAATGTCTTTCTGCTCTTTTTTCTTTTATTATTTCCTTTATTCTTTTCTGTTCTTCAATTCATGTCTTTCCTCCATGGATATTGTGCCTCTTGGATTTTTCATCAGTGACTCTTAACTTAATGCTCATTTCATCCACTTCTGCACTGCTTTGCTTTTCATTCTTTGAGTTTTTCTTTTTTCCTATAGACCACCTCCTTGAGTTCCAGTTGTTTTATTCTGCCACTAAACCAATTGTTTTCAAACTCTGGATCAAAATACATCAATGATTCATGAGTCCTTTTTAAACAAAATAAACTAATTATCATAGGGAGTATAATGGCTGTTTAGGAAATTACTATTTAGTGAAACTTTATGCACATAATACATACATACATAAACAAATGTTTTATAATATTAAATGTATTTGTCAATAAAAGCTTAAAATCCACAGATTAATCCCATAATTAATTAGTTTTGTTAAAGAATTTCCCAATCTTGTACCTTTTGCCCTTGAATTGATCCCTAGTTATAGAAGACTCTTCTTGACTTATATTCTGAATATCCTCTTGGCTCTCTGAAGAGACTAAGGATATTTTTGAAGAACTATTTCCCATCTTGCTTTGACTCAGTTTACTCCCAGGTTTGTTAATTTACTTTTTAATTTTGACTTCTTATTTTCATGCTTTTAATATTCCTCCAGTATCTGTGATCCTTGTTTGACTATTTAGATTTATGAATAAAGGACTTGTTTAATTAGTATAGCTAGCTTGCTTGGGATTATTGTGCAGTTTTATCAGTCCGTTTTCCCAACATCCCTTGAATGTGAGTTTCTAATTTCAAACTCTAAAAGGCACAGTTTGTTAACAGGAAGCGCTTCACAGTGACCCTCCTGGGCAGAGCATCCTGTCCCATGAAGCTGTCCATTGCCAAGTAAGGACTTTTCTTTGGGGGTGGGAAACTCAGTGATTTCATTTCTAAGTCAGACAGTGTGTTCTTTCTTGCCATCTATTATAGAGTTTTGACATTACCTTAAGCCAGGTTCTTCTTTCTCTTAGGCTTCAACACCCATATATGGAACTCTCTTCTGGGAGATGACCTATTTTCTTAGGAGGAAAGTTCTCTGGGCTTAATCCTGAGGGAAAAGTCACCAACCCTCTATCTTCGAAGAAAGATTTGGTCCAGCCATTCTAAATATAGTGCTTTAATTAATCTACTCACATGATGTATCCTGGCTCCTTTCTGTCATTGTACTCACTGACTTGGAACGTGTAGCTACAGAGCTCTCTTGGGGAGAATCCCGCTAAGTGCTGGTGTTTGACACCATGGTTTTCTCTGCTCTGTGTTATTCTATAATCAGATTACATCTGATTTTTATGTTCCAGGTATTCCTCACATATATGGAGTATGTTGGCACCCTTTCTTCCATTTTCAAAAATGTTATAGTGTTTTTTGTTCAAAACAATCTCGTCTGTCTTCAAAGAACCCATGTTAAAGGGGAGGAAGGTGTGTGTTTGGTCTGCATCTTATACTGGATAATCATAACATTGCTTGAAGTAAATTTGGCTTTATGTGGCAAGAACCTAAACACCCTTCTACCTGTTACCCAGTGATTCTACTTCAGGGAACAGATTCTGTGTAACATAAACTGACATGTGGTGTGTTTATATCAAATTAAAAGAATACCATGTAAGATAAAAATCCAGTTAGGGTGATGATTTCCCATCCAATAGCATATCAGTGTATCATTAAAAGTCATGTATCTGAGGTTTGTTATATGGAGAATCTTTAAAAGATAATGTTAGGGGGGATTACATATAAACTGTATACACACACACATAAGATATTAACAAATATATAAATAAAGATTGTGTATATAGCCCAGCCGGTGTGGCTCAGTGGTTGAGTGTCAACCCATGCACCAAGAGGTCGTCAGTTTGATTCCCAGTCAGGCCACATGCCTGGGTTGTGGGCCAGATCCCCAGTGCGGGGCATGCAGGAGGCGGCCAATCGATGTTCTCTCTCATTGATGTTTCCATCTCTCTCTCCCTCATCCTTCCTCTCTCTAAAAATCAATAAAGAAAAAATTAAAAAAATATATAATATATAATATAATAAAAAATATAATATAATATATATATGGACAAGAATCAAATACTGCAAGCAACTAGCTATAGTCTAATCAGAGTGGGGTCTTACTGGTTATATTTTCTCTTTTGTAGTTTGAAAAAATGTTTTTTAGTTTATATAATAAACCTGTATTATTTTATAGTGACAAATTTAAAAAACATTTAAAAGATAAATTCCATTCTTCTACTCTTGGTCTTTAAAAAGAAACTCCTACCTCTGTTGTTTACTTCTGTCAATACTTCTCTATAATGTGAAGCACTTACCACAATCACTTTGAAATGTTTTCTTTTTTGTTCCCCAGCGCAACTTGACTGTAATTTTGTTCAATGTAGGAACAGTATTCTCTTTTTTTTGAAAAAAGTATTTAGCACACCATTGGTGCCTAGATTTTTTGTTGTTTGTCCCCACATCTGTTCCAACCTTTGGTTTTTCTGACGTAACAGGCAGCCGTTCTCAGAGTATGGTCTGTGGACCCTTGGGTGTCCCCATGCATTTTCTGGCATTCTGTGAAGGCCAAACCCTAGTGTGCGCACTTTTCAGCGTGCTGAGGGTTGCACTGAGTGTAGAAAGCCACGAGTAAAATGTGGCCTTGACGCAAATGCAGGCGGTAGCATCAATGGACACTCACGGTCACTGTGATCTTCATTGCCATCACACATTCATCGTCAAACAAAATCGCCAGTTTCACTTACTAGTGTCTTTGATAAGAGTGTGAAACTTACCAACTGTATTAAATCCTGACTCTTGTGTACATGACTTTCTAACACTCTGTGTGATCAAATGGAATGTTTGCGGAAAGCACTTCTAATGCATTGGTAAAAGATCCATTTCAAGTGCAGGGGAGGCCAATGGGCTTGAGCCTAACAGACTGTACACAGCTCATGGATATGCTTTCATACCGCTCATTACAACTAACCTTTAAGAAACTGCCACTTGTCAACTCTTGATATAGTATCAAAGAACAATATCCATAATTATATTAAAAGGCTATTAAAATATTTCTTAACAACATACCTATAGGTAGCTGGATTTTCATTGTAAACTTCAACCAAAACAACCTATTGAATGAAGAAGCAGATACAAGAATCCTACTGTCATCTAAGTCAGAATATTCAAGATATTTACAAAAGTATAAAACATGACAGTATTGTCACAATTTTTGATTATATAGTTATTTTTCTTTAAAAACGTGCCATAACGTGCAAGGGGTTTGTTCTTGTTACATCTAAATAATGTCTAAATATTTTTTAAGTTCTCAGTTTAAATTTCTAATATGGTGAATGCTGATAGATATCACCCACACAGACAGAAACTCTTTTTGAGTTCTTTAATAATCTTTAAATGTGTAAAGGTGTAATCAATATTTCCACAACTACTTTTAACTTATTATCATGGTTATAAAATGCTAAGTGACTTGCCCGAAGCGACATGCAACTAAAGGGCAGGCGCAGGATTCGCACTGAGATCTGATCGCTGCAGTGGCCTTCTTCTCATCTAAAAGTTTCTACATCCAGCCTTTGAAAGCTGATGGGCTTTTGCAGATCTCTGTCAATATCTCATTCTAAATAATTTCTTCCTGATTGTCACTTTCATCGGTCTGGCATCCAGCGGGTTCTGAGTAATGATGGAGTGAGTTTATTTACGAGCAGCACTTTGGAGGAATGTTTTATCCTTTTCTAAAACATTGTTGACATCTCCAGCAGTTATCAGCCATTTTTTCTTCAGATAGAGTTGACTTGCAGTTATTACACTTGTGCCTATTCACGCTTTCACACTCTCTCGAAACTATTTTTTTCAGTTCTTTGTCTCTTCCAGATTTCAGTGTTCTCAATTCTTAGCATATTGTTATCAAAATTGCTGTTAACAATTGCTATTGTAGGCTACAAGTGAAACAGGTATTGTTAGTCGGCTTGTATAATTTGCTACTAATCACGATTATACTATATCTCATGCAATATTAACAATCGGTATTGGAATTTCAGTATTCCTATACAGCACTCACTCTGACAGTTCAGTCTCCAGTGGCTTGCAGTACAGCTCCCCCTTGCTTATAGTTTTAGTTTTATGCCAAATTATGGTACCCAGGAATTTTGCAGCTCTGCAGCTATTGCTAGGTCTTCTGGGAATTTGTCTCCTACAGCTTATCCATCCTAATGGATCACTTGCTCTCTTTCTGCCAAACCCCTCCCTCTGCTTGGACTCTGGTTCAGTTCCCCCTTTAGGGCCCCCAAAGCTCTGCTGGCCCTTACAGAGCATTTGTAATAATTTGAAAAAGGTGTTCCTTCTTCAGGGCACAGGTGGTCCTGAGACAGAGACCCATGAGTGGGTCCTACTCTTTCCCTCTGCCAGGACGTTGTGGAGACCACACTTCATGGCTCTGAATGACCTCTGAGTGGCCATACTAGGAATTTGGTGCAGAAGTTTTGTGACTCTGTGAACATCACCACAATGTTCTGAACGCCTTCTGGTTAGTCTCCCACATTCTGGGTAAGAGTGCGAACCATATACTTTTTAATTTTCAAAAGAAAATATCTTCACCACTCACATATCTGGTCTCTATAGAAAAAGGTGTGTTACTTCAATATAGAATAGCTTTGTGTTTCAAGCATTCACTCCCTGTGACTTTAGTTTCAAATTGTCTGCTCTCCAGATTTTTACCAAAAAAAAAAAAAAAAGTCTAGATGTCCTTTTGCTACATATAATTGTCAATCCAGAGAGAGGCTATGGAGCCTAAAGTAAATGAATGCCTCAGGGACCGCCCATCATTTGTGGACTCGCCCTGGAATCTTTTTTTCCTATTTTTACTCCGATGCATTTGCTTGCTTTTCAAGCCTTGCTTGCCCAGACCCTTTCTAGCTGGTTATGTCTTGACCCTGACAGTTCCGTCTATCTTTTGGCCTCCCAAGTATGGATTTTTCCACCTGGCCTATTTCCATGGAGAGATGTGCTTGCAACCTTATCCTCATTTGTAGGCGGCCTAGTGGCTTTCCCTTATATACATTTTTCTTGGCAAAAGATTTGTTTCCCATCCAGACTTCCTGTAGCAGTCTGTTCCGCCTCTGGATTGTCCCTAGATGTGAACGTACTCTGGATTCTCAGGCCTGGGCAGTCAGCACCCAGGTCACCATATGTTTGGTCCTCATGGCTTTAACATAATGCTTTTGACCTCACTGAGAATTAGATGAAGACATGTTTATATGAAGAAGGTTTCTGAAGCTTTTATTAGTAGCCTATGAGAAGACCTTGCCCCCGCCCCCCCCTTTTTTTGGTCATCTTTATATAGAGATCCACATGATAAATTTATCTTAAAATATGCTGGGTGAAGTTTGTCTTCCTAATGAAATGGTACTCCTAGTTCATTACATAGTGAATGGTGACTCGTTGGCCATATTTTGTGTTTCACATTGTCCACTAAGAGGCATGAGCTGTGTGTCGTACTCTTTTTGCTGTAAGTGTACCTAGGGTAAGTTTACTTGATACTCACCTATTTATTTTATGTTTATGAGATTCCTGAACTCAAGCTGATGACTTAAATTACTCCATTTTATTTTATGCTTTGCCTCGTTCCAACAGATACCTAAGCACAGAAATAGAAAAGTAACGAACACAGAACAAGAACCATGTGATAAAAAGAAGAAATAGTTTTAAGGACCTTGTAGAGTCCAGGGAAGATAAAGGAAATTAGCGATAATAAAATCATTTTATCTGGGCCAGGGATCATCGGGATACCTGCAAATCATCTTTTATCTAACACCTAAAATACTCCGGCAGGTTCATTCCCTGCCCCCAATGGCAGTACAGTCTTCTCAGCTGGACTTCTAATGAGTGGACTCAGAAGATGGCTTCGCTTTGAAGTCTCTCTGTTTTGGCCCAATCTGCTTGGTCATTAGGAGTATCACAGAAGAGGAAAGTGGTGCTGGCAGTGCTTTCCAAGGCACAGACCTAGTGGAGATTGCTGTGGCACCGCTGTGTGTAAAGCTGCATACATCTGACTGGTGATAGTAGAGGGCTTTGAATCTTGCCAGCACTAACTGTCTTATTGCATGGGGAATTTATAGCCTAAGTTCATTTTTTCAGCGCCATATTTCACTCCTCTTTATTGGTCTCTTACGACCGACTTTCATTTGTAGAAGAAACCCATTCCTTTCTTCTCTTGTCCTTCACAACCGCACCTTCGAGAAGGCCCAGGAGTTCCCTCTGCGGCCAGGGCTCTTACAGGGCTCATCCTGGTGGGCTTTACGTCACCGCTTGGATTATTTCTTAAATTGATGATGGTTTTTAACGAAGCGACATGGGGGAAACTTATTTCTAAAATATGAAACCAGGGCACACATGAGTTAAGTGTTTAGCAGAGCTTCCTAGCAAGCAGAGTCGGAGTGAGAAGTCACAGCTGTGAGTGCTGAGGCCACTGCTTCTCTCTGGGGACTTGTGGTACAGGTGTCCAGCCTGCTTCTTGACATTTCTGTGGGCTTGTTGGTAACCTTGGAAGTCACCGTGTGGGAGGGAGAAGGGGGAAGAAGTGAGCTAAGTAAACAACAGTCGAACACATAACCTCTCTCTCTCTCTAGATGAAATTATCTTTAATGTATTCCTAAAAAAGGAAATACAGTGTTTAGAAATTAACATGAAAATTAGAGAATCATGATAGACAAGATTATCCTTTTGATCTTAGGTAGTGTCTATGTATATGAAAATATGTACATCCTTCTTTTTTCTACTCCATTCCCACATCCCTCTGACAAAGCTCAGATTGTAGTAAAGTGTTCTGCTCGCGGCTGTGGCTGCTGTCATTCAACAAAACTTTTCATGAAATACTTTTTTCAAAATGCGTCGCTTTGAAAGGCCCCCTGGGGTCACGGAGGGTGTAGGTCTACACAATTATGATCTGCTGTCAGCAAAACTGAATAGCTGGGAGGGAATAATTATACACTCCCTGGTGCCATAGGCCCCTTCGGGACACAGTGCAGTACATACTGGATTCCTGCTAAATTGGTTGTAACTAAATGAACCACAGCCTCTTGGGGATAGGGTAATAGATAGTATAGTAAGTGTGTAAGAAGTCCGTATATTAAAATCCGTCAGCAGAGGTCATCACTGACTATGGGTCAATGTCGGTAGTCAGTGCCTGGGATCGCGCCCATATGTGCTGGCCCTCATCCTTCACAGGGATCAAGGCAGGAAAGGAGATCTGAAACGTGAGCTCAAGGGGTAGGAGCCGGATCGCCAAACTCCTCTTAGTACAGCAAAGTCTCTGCTATTCCTTTTTTAAAAAAAGTGACTCTGGGTATTTTACTGTTGAGGTATATATAGCATTTTATAGTCCTTGGACTTTTGGATCCACGGAGAGAAAAGACATACCCTTTTCGTCTCACCCTACCTGCTACCAATTACCTTTGGAGAGGCATCAGCTGTGTTTTGCTAATGAGCATTGCCGGAGGACGTTCAGGAAGCTCACCCAACACGGGGACTTGTGAGAGTCACAGTGGACTCGGACAGCCTGTCAGTCTGTTTATACCTGTGCTGGTGTTTTCTTTGCAAGGCGCGCAGACCAATTAGAGCGAGGTTCTCTGAGAACAGTTTGGAGGGGGTGGGCACTTTCCGCGTTTGGCATGGGGATCTGTTGTATTGAGGAGAGGGAGATAAACAGTTTTAGGATCAGTTTTGGGAGGAACATTTATGATGAAGGTGAAAACCAAGCTTTGTTTAACAAGGATTAGCAGAGAAAATGATCCGAGTCTTGTATCTCAGTACAGTTGGAAAGTTCAGAAGAAGGAGGACAAGCATGTTTCCTTGGCCTTGCTTTTCATTAAGTGCCTATTGTTTTGATCATTAGTTCATTATAGAAGAGAGATGTGGATAGTGACCTCTGTCCAGTCTGGCTCAAGAAAGACAAAAGGACGGAGTTCCCCTGGGCAGTGTGATCAGTTACCAGGAGTGAAGCTGGACGGAATGACCCTGCTACGCCTTCGCGCATTTCATTTTGCCGAGAAATCGTGTCTTACACAGTTTGAGAGGCGAGGACTTGGTAATAGCTCCACAATGTTCTGTTTTACAGTCCTTCCCTCCCCAAACCGAGACTCACTGTCAGATAAGTGCCTTGAGGAGGAGCCAGGTGAATATAGGGCAGAGACAGCGGTTCCATTTCGAAGGTTTCCCACTAGGTGAAGAGCAGCCAGTTATAGAACAGGTAACCGTCAGCAGTTTTATTTTCATTCTCTGCTCTGGAACCTCGGGGAGGAAATGTTGTTGTATCCAGTGAAGAGTTCTTTTTTTTGTTAATTGTACAATGATTGAAAATGGTGGCTCTCCCTAGCCTTTTTACTGTTTGCAGTGATGAGGTGATGGCAATGATATTTAGAAGTTGGTACTGAAGACCTATCAACACGCATTGCAAGAGCTGGTGCTCAGCGTCAGCATTCCGGAATCGCTGCCGCCACACGCCGTTGAAAACCTGACAAGGATCTGTAACGATGATGGCACCTGGGTACTGTCATCTCATTCTGTCAGTGTTACTCTGGCTAGAAATGTCAGTGTGAGTAACTGTCACCCTCTAATTAAGAGACGTGAGAAAGAGGAGGTACATTTTAATCTCACTCTAGTTTTGTGTGTCCTGTTTCCTGCTTGGATTAACACCTTTTTTTAAAAAATTATATATCTGCTTTGTTATAGGAAAGGTAGAAAAGTGAAAGGTCTGTAAATAGTTAACCTCATTATTTGCTTCTAATGGTTTGAGGGAGAAAAATGTGGGTTCTTTTAGCTCCTTGACCATCATTACTGCGGGATGATTAACAGGTGTGTTGATTTAATACCCTCATTTACAGGTGTATCGTATTGAAACTGAAGGACAGTGTAGCAGATCATAGTGTTTTACGGTGGAAAGAGCTGAATAACTGTCACCAGGAGTCCTCATGGTTCTGTCACTTAGCTATGCGAACATGGGACATGTCCAGCTTCTAGAATATATTCTCCCGATCTAGTCCATAAGATTTTGTGCTCAATAATCTTTACTGTCACTTCTAGTTCTAACATTCTAGGCTTTGGTGATCGTTAACTGTAATCATTCATGAATATATTCAGTTGACAAAACTGTTAGTCACCTGGGTAATAGGACTTTACTCTTGCCATCTACTATACTAGTACGAACTAAGAAGATTATAAGTGAGTAGCAACAAACTCTGTTTTTAAGAGCTTGCAGCCTAGAGGAGAAGACACACAGGTAAACAACTACAGTGCGGCAAATGCTGGATGAGACCCATCTGCAGGTCTGCCTCTGGGGTGCTTGTTGAAGGAACGACCTCAGGCTGTGGACCTCGGGGGTCTGCTAGAAAGACAGGTGAAAAAGATGCAGGGCCTGACTCTGGCTGGAGGATTCTTTTGTATAGGAGTTTTCAAAATAGGCCACGAGCTCCTCCTCCTGGGATAAAATAGATGCCTGACCTTTATCTTAAAAAACATGTCAGATAGAAAAAGATAAAACTATGATTTTACTCATGTGAAACATAAAAATAAAACAAAAACAAAATCAAAACAAATGAAGAAACAACAGCAAAGTAAACAAAAAACAAACTCAGAGAGGCAGACAGCAGATTGGTGGTTCCCAGAAGGGAAGTGGGGTGCAGGGAGGGTGGGACAAGTAAAGGGGTCGATTGTAAAGTGACGGATAGAAACTAGACTCTTGGTAGTGAGCACACTATCATATATTCAGAAGTCTAATTATAATGTTGCACACCTGAAACTTATATAATATAATAAACCTATGTTACCTTAATTAAAAATATAAAAAGCATGTCCATTTTCAGAGCTGATATTTTGATGTGGCTCTGGATGATGCCACTTAAAACCTAACTCTGAAGTGATGTGTCCAGTTTTATCGGGAGAGAGAACAGAAAGACAGCATCAGCAGTGGCGGCCCTTGGGAACCTAAGGGGAGAGCTCATACTCAGGGAGAAACAAGGTTCTCTTTTCAGTGGGGGCTGCCTGGATGGACGTGAAAGTGGCATGAATGGATTAACAGCTGTGGAGACAATACTCCAGAAATGAGATCAAACCCACCCAGTCTTTAGGCAAGAAGTGGCAATAGCATCCCCGGGAGTCCTCAGGTACGATACCGGCAGAAATAAAAGGAAACATTTAAATGTAATTATTTTAAAAGATTGTTGTATGCCACAGCCCATTTAAGAGGGCGGGAAGAGTCCTGCCGGTGTGACTCAGTGGTTGAGCATCGACCCATGCACCAAGAGGTCACCAGTTCGATTCCTGGTCAGGACACATGCCCAGGTTGTGGCCCGATCTCCAGTGGGGGGCATGCAGGAGGTGGCTATCTCTCTCTCCCTCTCCCTTCCTCTCTCTCTAAAATCAATAAAGGAAAAAAAAAAAGAGGGCAGAAAGATCCTTTTTCTTCTCCCATCCCACTGATTCAGCTTTCCATTAATACATTTTTCCAAGGGATTAAGAAGTACAAAGTGGTAGTTACAGAATAGTCACGGAAATGTAAATTACAACATAGTGAAAAGATAGTCATTAATATCAGAATAACTATGTACGTGGCCAGATGGGTATTTGAAATATCAAGGGGACCACTCTGTAAGTACATGACTGTATAACCTCTATGCTATGCATCTGAAACGGAAACAGAATAATATTGAATGTAAACTGTAATTGGAAAAAAAATTTTTTTAAGTTTGTCACTGTCTCCTATGTTTTATCAGAACTAACATACCACTAAATGTAGGGCATGCCATCATTTTTCAGGTATCACTAAGACAGAAAATTACGCCAAGTAAACCAAGGCTTTGTCATCACTTTATTTTGTATGTACTAAAAGAGCTCTTTAGAGGGCCGGGTGCCAGGTGCGTTTCCTCACTCTGTCTTACCATCTTCAAACAAAGAGTCTATCGTGGTTGCACTAACTTAGCTGGCAGATGTCAGAGCCAAGCAGCAGTGCAAATAAATTAACCTGGTTCTGCAGCATGCTTGCTTGGCACAAAACCCCCAAGCTGGCGGTGCAGAGGCTCTCAGGATTGTTTGGGATGGGAAGGATGGAAAAAGGAAACAGCTGTAATCTCACAGGGGGAAGGACCAGGAAGTAGTGATAGAGCAATTCAGTTGCTTGAAAAGGCCAGACATTGTAAGATGCACTCTGATTTCAGAGATACTGAAATGTGAAAAAATGTGCATCTTAGAAGAGAGGAAATAAGATGTGTGTGTCCTGCAATAAGTAGGAGCTTTATAATGACACCGAGTATTGAATGTTGAAAGGCAACTAGGCCACACAGAAAAATGAAAATTCATAGAATGGTGCTCCATTTTCTCTATGAACAAGAGAGGGGCGAGAAAAAGAGACCAGAGAAATAGAAAGGCATGGAGACTGACTTCTGAGGACAAGCTTCCTGGGTTGACTTTCAACCTATTTGGAGAGCCTAATAGTAGGCAAGGGTCTGACTTAGAGAATTATTCGGTGCTTTGAAAGATCACCATGGTGCCTTAGAGCTGTCTGGGACTAGTGAGAAAAAAGACTCGGGATCTAAATGGTGTGGTAGATGAAGGATCTAAGTTAAAATAGTATTATTTTTACTTTTGTTGGAATTCATTATCTTGTCTCAGGTTTTCTTGGGCCTCGGAATCGTGGGTGACATGATGGAGAAAGATGATAGTGTGTATTTCTTTCATTTTTCTCCTCTGTTGAGTACAGCTCTTCTGTGCATCAGAATCAGTTGTAGGGCTGGTTAGAAAATGCTCAGTCTAGGCATTTGTGTCTGATCTCTGAGCCCAGAGATTTTGGAGTTCAGTAAAGGGGTGTGAGCCTAGAATGTGTATTTTTCAAAAGCATTCCTACTGATTCTTAATGAAGATGGTGCAAGTGTTACATTTAGAGAAAATGCTCTCATGGTGGTTGTTTTATTTAGATGGTCCATCCCTAGCACTCCTTGGTTAAACGTTTTCCTTTTTATCTAAGAATTCTCAGAATCAGAAAGATTGTCTCCCTATAGGAAGTCTCCTCAGCGACAAGTGGCTCAGTATAAACTAGATGGACATTTAATTTTTTTTAATTGATTTTTAGAGACAGAGAGAAAGGGGGAGAGAGAGAGAGAGAGAGAGAGAGAGAGAGAGAGAGAGAGAGAGAGAGAGATTTGTTGTTCCACGTATTTATGCATTCACTGGTTGATTCTTGTATGTGCCCTGACCAGAGATCGAACCTGCAACTTTGGCACATGGGGACAACGCTCCATCCAACTAAGCTACCCAGCCAGGGCCTAGATGGACATTTTAAATATATATATATATATATATATATATATATATATATATATATATATTAACACATTTTCTTTAATTAGAACGATACTTCTTCCTACAAGTTTTTAGAATTCACATTATGAAGCAAGCCTAGAATTACTTTTCATCACTCACTGCACCCAGTCACTCATGCACAGCATCCTGACCTGCCATGCTTTGTAGTTTTGAAGGCTACCAAGACACAGTCTTTCCTGAAAACAAAACACAACAACAAAAACCAGAAGATACGTTCATGTGTTAAATTGTTTGCATGGGAATACATACTGAGCAAAGAAGGGAACATATGATGACGTTGTTAATTGGATGACATGAACATTTGCGATAATGCTCGAGCACATTGTACAGAATAGCTAAGGTGGCTGGTTGTGAGCTGGGGGTGGAAGTGTGTCAGCTGGCTTTCAGCCCGTTGGCAGAAGGTTTGGACCATTTCTGTTGGATAATTTCGTGGTGGATTTTAGAGAATTTGTTTTCCTTCAAGAAGGAAATGATGCATGCGATATTCCATATGTAATTCTTTGAGTAAGAGATAATTGCACTGCACATTAACAAACTATTTGCATTTAATTAGCAACGGTTTCTGCTACTGTAATTTTTTTTTTTCCCTAAGTAAATGTTTGGAATTATGTTGGTCTTTTCTAAGTCCTTTTTTTTTTTTTTTTTTTAACAATGTTGCCACACCTCAATGCCTCTCAAAGGTTATCTAAAAATACTACTCAAGGGAAACATTTTTCAATTATTCAGTGTCCTGGGCTTCAGTTTTCTCATCTGTCTGAGGGTTGCACTAGGTCCTGGCAGTATTCTTACCAGCTCTGATACACATTGCAGTTACATATATGGTGTTCGATTTTATCTTTTAGAATTACAATCACTTACAATTTGCGTTGTGTTCCTTTTAGGAAGGATGCATGGGAATATGTTGAAAGCAGGGCCTCTCAAAGTGAGGTCCTTGAACTCACCTAGGACTCAGGTTGAAAATGCAGATTTCCTTGGTGCTGTGAACGAAATTGCCCCACCCCGCCCCCCAGCTCAGATGCTGAAGCCCTGCTTCTCAATGTGACTGTATTTGAAGATAGAGATGTCAGGAGGTAATTACTGTTAAGTGCGGTCCTAGCGGTGGGATCTTAATCTGATAGTATTAGTGGCGTTACATGAAGAGGAGGAGAGAGATCTCTCTTTCCAGCCCAAAGGGGAAAGGACACAGTGAGAAGGAGACATGGGAAACCAGAAAAAGAGTGCTCGCCGGGAACCACATCAGCCGGCACCTTGATTACGGACTTCCCAGCCTCGAGAGCTGTGAGAAAACACATTTTTGTTGTTGAAGCCATCGAGTCTGGATAGTATTTTGTTAGAGCAGCCTGAGTTGACTGAGACACTTAGTTCCACCCTAGTGTTACTGGTTCCAATATAGAAGAAACAAGGCGGCTTAAGAATACGTACTATAAAGAATCCCCTCTCCCGACACATGTAGGCAGCCAACGCCCGGTGAGCGTGTAGGAGAGCATGGGTGGTGTTACAGCTTGGAAGGCAAGGGGTGGAGTGAGGTCTGATGGGAGTATTTAGTCTCAAGATTTAAATGTCTGAGTGTCTAAGGCCCTTAGCAGGGCCAAGGACTTGATGGTAGACTGATCTCTGCTCAGATAGCCTGTCAAACCTGTTGGTGGTGTGTGGGAAATCCTGAAGACTTCTGGAAGAAGCCAGCCGCACCCTGAGCCAACCTTGCCTACAGGTAATGTGAGCCCAGGTGTGCGGTCAGAGAATCATAGATCTCAGGAGTTTTGCTGTTACTTCTCCCATGCAGGGCTGTATAATAGAATGTGAGAGCCATCTGGAGTAAAGTTATTAAGGGGTCAGAAACTGGATTTGATACTGCAGATGTCTCTGAAGGTCCTTTTTTGCCTCCTCTCTCCAGGTTCTTGGTATTTTTATGCTGTTCCTGACGCAGTGCTTTCAGACAGTGGTTCTCGTTCCAGACGTCGTTTCTTCTTTATTCTAACGTCGCCCTCTCCCACAGAGCTCTGGGCACGTGTCTGTGTGCACACGCACACTCTCAACACCCTCACAACAAACTTGTCCTGCTCAATCGCTAAACTAATCCTTTCAAATATATTAATGCATTTCCAGAGGATGACTTTTCAGGTAGTTTATTTACATTTTAATAGAGAGCCTTCAGACGCTAAGCCTCTTTCATCACTATGGAGAGCGCACCTGCACACACACAGGCCCCATTCACGCTCACAACACATTAAAAAACATTTTTTAAAAAAATTTATTGATTGATTTTAGAGAGAGAAAAGAAGAGAGGGGAGAGAGAGAGAGAGACAGACATTAATCTGTTGTTCTACTCATTCATGCATTCATTTGGTGATTCTTGCATGCACCCTGACTGGAGCTCTCAGCTGCAACCTTGGTGTAGCAGGACGACGCTCTAACCAGCTGAGCTACCCTGCCAGGGCCAACACTCCCAAAACATTTCACATACTGTACCATACCTTGTCGTTTTCAAGTTCCCATTTTGGAGTTACTGCTGAAGAAATTGAGAAGCACTCTTCATTTGGGAACAGAACCAGCAGTGATGTGTAATATGACTGGTAGAATCTCCAGCTTGGGCTTTAATAAGAACAAGATGGCTTAATTGGAATACCCTTATCATCTCTTCGAAGAAAAGCTTGACACCTTAAGATTGTAGCAACTATATCTTTGCACTAACATCCTGAAAAATGCCTTACCTCTCTGGAATTGCTGATATGTTTCCTTCTAAAAATAATGGTAAGCTTCTGGAAACATTAATAATTCAAGTATATTGAGAATGAAATAGTATTATTTTCTTGCTCTGCCTGGGAGCTTTTGATTGTATTAATTTCTCATGCCTCTGTGGATCAGGTGGTATTAGCCTCATTGTATGTTTGAGTAAATTGTGATTCTGAGAATTTAGGATTTAAACACAGGCCTTCCAGATTCTGGGCCATTGTATCTTCCAGTATTTCATTAAGAGTCTTTGGCCAATATTCGAAGGTAAAAGAACAAATGTTCTAGCAAATGTATTTAATGTGGGGAAATACTTGTGAACTTGGACAAATTACTTAACCGCATCAAGCCTCTCTCTCTATTTTTTTTATCTGCAAAGTGAGGGTAGTAAGATTAAGCACCTTGTAGGACTGTTAAGAGGCTAAAATTAGATAATGTAATCACAGAACTTAACAAAATCTGCACACAGCAAGTGTTCAGCAACTTTGTAATTAAGACAAGAGCAAGAATGCATTCTGATAGGTATGCAAATTATTTTTAACTTATCCAGGAAATAATTTGGGAACATTAATCATTATTTTGAAATTATTTTGTCCTGTGCCATGGTTCGGTATTTGATGAGAACCTTACTTCCGCAGCAATATGCTGGACATCATAGAGAACAGACAGAAGCATCTTTTCTGTTGCAGAGACACTTAGGTCCTGGCTGCAAGGAGAACATGCCCACACAAGTTAGAGATCGCCAAGTTGTGAGGTCCCACCTGGCCCTGGATGTGCAGAGGTGTTTGGTGGAGGGAGAAGTAGTGTTGGGCCCCCAACTGAGATGGGATTGATGCTGTCACTTGGCTCCTTGAGAAGCGTGGAATGTGGAGAGGGAGAGAGGGCAATGGATGGGCGGTGATCATGACTGAAGTTAGGAGGTACGGAGAGCAAGGCCCTTTTGGGAGAAAGAACCAGATGGAATCAATGAGACTGCCTCACTGGAATAAAAAAGGGGGAAAAATGCACACACACTTTTTTTTGAGTGGCTACTCTGTTAAGTATTTTATGATTTTCCTTATCGAAATCCTAAGAAGTAAATTTGTAAATTCGGCCTATTTGGAAATTGATGCCCATTTTCTCCATTCCTTACAGCAACCTTTACAATAGCAAAGGGAGTGAGGAGCTTAAACAATTAAGAGTAGTGTGGAATTTTTTCCACATAAATTAGCATGTGAAAAATGCAAAGGCCTTCCTTTGAAATAGTTGATCTTTACATGTGAGAAAACCTGAATTCTTTGAAAATGTTGCTTGACTGCTTATATGCATTTCCAAGTAGCCCCCTGCCAACCGTTTGAATTTTGCTTTCACCAAACAGATGGGGAGTCTGTATTATACTGAACAGACACCTTTGTTCCTGTACCCCAATATTTACCTATCGCCCATCTTCTAAGATCTGTTGCAATGGATAGAAGATTGCTTTTCTTTAGATAAATTTTCAGAGAGATTGTAATAACTTTTAAGCCTTTGTGCTTGCATTTATCTTACCTATGCTTTCATAGCATTTTTAATGCTTTATTGAAATATAATTCACATACCATCCAAGTCACTCATTTAAAGTGTACAATTCAGTGGCTTTTAGTACAGTCATAGAATCGTACAACCACTGCCACAGTCAGTTTTAGAACATTTTTCACCGCAGAAAGAAATCCTAAACACTTTAACTGTCATCTCCCACTCTCTCCATCCCCCCAGCCTTAGAAAATTGATAAACTATTTTATTTCTATTGATTTGCCTCTTCTTGACATTTCCTATATATGAATTCATGTCATAAGTGGCTGGCTTTTTTCACTTAGTGTAATGTTTTTAAGTTAATCATGTTGTATTATATGGTATGAAACACTACATTTTACTTATTACCTTTGGTCAGTTCATGGACGTTTGGATCATTTCAACTTTTTTGTCTATTAGGAATATTGCTGCTATGAATATTCATGTGCAATTCTTGTGTGAGCATATGTTTTCAGTTTTTTAGTATATTTTAAAGAGTGGAATTGCTGGATTGTATGGGAACTCTATTCAACCCCTTCATGCCATTTTGAGCCTGGAGCTGGCTTCATGATATACCAATATCCAGGCAAGCCAGGCGCAGGCGTCTGCCTGCAGATGCTCTTGTTCTGCTGGGCTCCACTGTAGGCCCTCTGCTCTTCTTGTATTCATGTTCTTTTTTCTGTCTTCATACAAATTCAGTGCTTAGAGACCCATCCAAATGTGTATCCCACACTGCTTCTCTGGGCTCTACATGTTCAACACTGGATCTTTTGAATACCCAACAGCGACTTCTAAATCAGTCATTTATTCTCCTCCTTCCCACATGCTCCTCCTCCTGTATATTCTAAGTGGGTGAATGACACATCCTAATAAGAAATCCAATAGCCATACTAGGCTCATTCTTTCCCCTTTACCATCCGTCACTAAACTCGATTGATGCAGTCTTCTAAACGTCATGAATCTGTCCCCTCGTTCTACTCTCACTGTCAATGTCTTGGTCTGAGCTGTCAAGTCTTCTCCAGGAGGTAGCCTGTTAACTTATCACTCTGTACATCATCCCCTCCTTTCTCCATCTGTTCTTCCTGAGGCTGCCAGAAGAGTTTTTCTTAAACACAAATCTAATCAGATCACTCCACTGCCTAAACTCTCTCAATGTTTCCCCATAGTCTGCAGAATAAAATGCAAACTACTGTGCTTAGTATAGCAAACTTTTCATAACCTAACCCTCACAGCCTCTCAAGCTTCTTTGATTATTTTCATCCCGTGTCCAGACACACAGAGATCTGTAGAGGTCCCCAGATGAGCTGTGGGTACTTCCACCTTCATGTCTTCATGTTAGGATCCGTTACCTAGACTGTCCTGTCTCTCAGCACCCTGTGGTCTGATTAAATTCTACTGTACTACAATTCTTTGTGTGGCAAACAAACATATATTGTAAAAATATATATTTTTTCTTCAAGACATCTTGAACCCTTGGGAAGAGGTTTGTTTGTTTTTCTGTAATCTCAGTATGAATTGGTTTGGTTCCTAAAGGATTTGGCACTTTCTTTCATCACAGATATTATTGGGCTGTATTTTAGGTGTCCCTTTACTAGCCTGACTTCCTCAAGTCACTGTTCTTTGAGATTTAAGAATGCATCTGCTTTATCTTTGTCATCTCGGCACTCTGTACAATAGTAGGTACTGAGTCACATGTCAAACAAATGTATGAATTCTATATGCTACAAATATTCCCATATTCAGATCTTATATGTTTCAGATTCCCTGCCTGTGTTTCATCTGACCCAACTTCTTCCATGCCTAGAGCTAGCGACAATATTAAGTACTTGATATGCAATACTAGTGGTCCTCTTCCCTTACATTTGCTTTTTTGACAGCTGCTAGTTGATTTTCTTTCTGGTTCTCATGGTTATTCTTGCTGTTGTGCCCCAGAATTGGCAAGGATGGTTGCTTAGACTGATCTCCAAAGGCCAGGAGACTGGGACACACTCTGTGACTCGTGAGGGCTGAGGATGCCTCATCGTCATGCCGCCAACGCAGGTGCTTTTCTTTGCAAACAGATATGATAGGAAGTGAAACATTTCCCTCTGTGATTGTTGTTGCTTAATGGCCAAAGAAAAGTCCAAACAGTTTTATAGCTTTCTATTCATTTCTTCTGACTCTCCCTTTAAACAGTCCAAGTTATTAGTTAGACTTAGAAAAGAAGGGGAGTGTAGTGATATAGGATTTCAACCACTGCGTGTCTCCTTCCCCACACATAGTTCTAGAATCACTTCTTTAAACATCTGCTTCGGTGGTAAGGAAAATAGTTTTTATTTCAGTTTCTCCCATGGGGCTTCCAATGCCTCTCATTAGAATGAATGTATGTGCAGTCAGGAGGAAGAATTAGTAGGGCCGTCCCATCAAATGCAGTGTGGAAAAGCAAATGGATTTAAGGCAGAAGAGGCTCTTATTTGTATACACGTAGAATGTGAGATATTGTCTAACATATATAACTGAGAGACATCTAGTTCCAGTCTGTTAATCAATCTAACAAAAGTATTTCAGTGCTTTCTGTGGTCATTTCAGTTTTGATTGGTAGCGTTAAAAGTTCCTTGCATTTGGATATTGATTAGCATGAGTATAGAAAATAACTTAAATTTTTTAGCTTTTTAAAATATTTCATACAGTGTTTTGAATAGACATAATAAACAACTACATTGGTGATTATGCAATTTAGTTTTTTATCAACAAAAGGCTGTATTTCCAATGCATTTTATCACTGGAAAGTTTATGGTTTATAGACATGTGTAAAGATTTTAGACAACAAATGGAAATCTGTTTCACAAACTGAAGAGAAAGAACTGGGTACGGTAAGGATTGGAAGTAGTTACCCTGCAGCGTCGTTTTCAGTTTTAAATACAGTAGCTTGAAGAAAGATGAATAGGTTTTCAAGCCTACCAATCCTCTCAGGCATTTTCAATCAGGTCAAGTCTGGAGGAAAGGAAAGCAAAACATATGAAGTAGTAACTTTCATAGAGAGACCATTGTTTGCAAGAGATCAGTGAGACCCACAGACAGATATGGAAGACATCTGCATGACATGTAATATGCTGAATACTAGTTTGAAATGTGTTTCAGGGCTTTCCTTTTTGAACGTCTGAAGTAATTCTCAATTCTGAACATTTCTTCAAGTTGTCTCAGACTTGTTTCCTTCATTACTTGTGAAGAACGTTGCTTGAATTTACCACCTACGTAGTCTTAAGCTTAGAGAAAAGTCAACCAGAATATGTTTTCTAAATCTGTTGAGAATATCAAACTTTCCCGTAGGTTTTGTATGTACACTTCTCTATCCTCTGCTGGAAGAAGAGATAACCAGGACATAGTAGGATTCAAAAGCACAGATTTATTGCATAGGCATGTGAACCCCCCTTCATCAGTTATCACAGTCTTAAAAGAACAACAGCTAGCACACCAAAAACCCAAGGGGGTTGAGGATGGGCGAGGGGCCAAGAATCTCCTGTTACTTTTGTTGATGATTTCCAATGGAAGTCTCTCAACAGAACTCAGGGTGTAGGAAGAATCAACGTGTACTTCACTTTTATGGCATATAATGTGAACACAGAACACACTGGGAAAGATGTTTTATGAGAAAGCATCTTTGATGGAAGGCATCCCTTAAATTTTACGTTCAACTATATAAAAAGACATAAACTGAAAGATCAAGTCACTTTCTAAGTTAAGAGCAAAGACTTATTGAAATGACACATTTTTTCCCTCTAGAGTTTAAGCAACAAGACAAGGCTTTCAGAGAGCTGGGTGAAAGCTTTTTAAGTATATCGGCAACAGCAAGGGACAGATGTTTTGTTTAGCTTCTGAGTAGGTTTTCTCTCTCTTTTTATGTGTTATTGTTAAATACTCTTTTCTCTCTGTTGTAAATGGAAATGGCTGTCAGTCATTCCGTTCTTACCACCCAAAGTGTCAGCTTGATGTAGGAGTATTCACGTAGATGGAACAACTCTGACTTTTACTGTTGACAATAAAGAAGTTGAATATGAGGCATGAAGCAGCATACCGTGGAACTGGAAGGATGTTGTTATTCTTGTCCCTCTTTTCCCAGCCAGTATTCCACAGCTGTCTGAAGCTTAGTGTTCCCAATATGTATATATTTACTTATGTGTTTGTACATTTATTGAACAAACATTTACGGGGGCACTTACTGATTGCCAGGCACTAAGTACTTAAGAGAACCTGATGGGATAGATACTCTTATTTTCCTTAATTTGAAGATGAGAAAATGGAGGCAAAGTTGCAAAATATTACTTTCCCAAGGCCGCACACTGTAAGTGTATGAACTCAGGTAGTCTGGCTCCAGAATCTGTACCTTCTGTTACTAAGCTAACACTTCTGCGTCTTCAAGCTAAGGATGTATGCGTACAGGCCATATTTTAAAGGTGAAAACCTGTAGTAAAGAGGAACAATGTATTAATAGCCATACACACATAAGTCCTAAACGCCAATGTAAAGGTCATGTAAAGAGCTGACTGCCTTTCCCAGGGGGACCAGAGACCCAGACATTTAATAAGGGAAGGAGGGGCAGAAAGACTTAAACCCAGGCTGTTGGGTGGAGTGAGAAGCTTCAGAAAACTCTAATTATATTTGGGAAAGGGGATCGTGGAAAGTAAGATGGGTGACACCAAGAGCTTATGAACAGACTTGGCTCTTAGATATGAACCAGGTCTGGCCACCTTAATTTTTTTTTTCTTTTAACAACTTTGTTTTATTCTGTTTTTAGCTGTTCCCCTCCTCTCCCTTCCTCACCTCTTTTTCCTCCTCCTGTCTATCTCATTCTTCACTAATTAATGCCTTGGTCATACATTTTACGTAGCAATCTAAGATTCTTTTGTTTATTGAGCCCAAAGCACATGCACTCTCAGATTAAGCAAACTATGTGATTTAGACTGCAAAGTGATGGCCCAAGGGGAAATTCTGGAAAATCTACCACATTGGTGTGTAGATTTGTGTTAGTAACTGTATCAGCCAGTACACACACACACACACACACACACACACACACACACCCTCATGAGTTTACAATAACAACATTTCACCTCTCACTCATGTAGTGTATATATCATGGGAGGACAATTGCACTGAAGTGTCTTTGCCTTGGACCTGCCTTGATAAAGCAGCCACTATCCGGAATATGAATAGTTGCCATAAGGAGAGGAAAGAACTTTGGGAGGTCATAGCTGCACAGTGAAAATCTGGCTTACAAGTCATTGAGCAGAACTAGTCCCATGGCCCCATCCAGCCACAGGAAGACCTGCAGTGCAGTACTTACTATGTGCCCAGAAGGCAGGGAGCCCATGACTCCTACAGTCGCAAACATTTACATTGCAGAAGAATCCACATAAAGATAGGGATTTTTTTTTTAATCCTCACCGGAGGATATTTTTCCATTCATCTTCAGATAGAGTGGGGGGGAGGGGAGGAGAGAGAGAGAGAGAGAGAAGTATTGATGTGAGAGAGACACATCAATTGGTTGCCTCCCACATGACCCTGACCAGGGCTGGAGACCGAATCACAATTGAGGTACATGCCCTTGACTGGAATCAAACCCGAGACTCTTTGGTCCATGGGATGACACTCAACCACTGAGCCAAATGGGCCAAGGCGGGATTTTTCTTTTTTTTAAATCAGAGGATTTGACAACATTGCTCCCCAAGTGCTGCTAGAAAACAGTTGGTTAGAGCTGAATAGCAGGTGTCCTCTTGATATGTTATGTGGCAAGTCTGCCATTTACCAAGCCCCCTAGTGTCCTTGATCGGCTGCCCATACCATAGTTATTGTTCTTGCACTGCTCATGTTCCCATGAAGGGTTTAAGAGGGAAGTATAACGAAAGGAAAGTGGTTGTGGTGTTTGGGGGTATTTTTGAGGAAACTAAGAAAAGTATTTCTGGTTGCTTATTGTTGTTTAATCAATTTGGGAAAAAAAGTTTGTTGTCAAAGTGTATTTGATTTGTTCCTTGAGAACAGTTGACTTATCCACCATCCATCTAAATAGATCTAAGGATGAGGTACATGAGGATTCATTATTTTTTTTCTTAAAACATATTTTAAAGTTTAAATTGGGAGTTTGGTTTGAGAAAATCATTTTTCAATATTCATTATTTGTTGCAAACATGAGGTTATAGCAGTTCAGATTTACAAAGAACAATGGCCCATGTGGATTTTAAAATAAACTTTACATGTACGATGTCATGCTTTTCCCTCCTGGCTATTTTAGATGTTTTTGAGGATCTTATTTCCTCTAGAAAACTTTATTTACATTTATATACATTTTTATCTTGACAGTAATATGGAAAGACTTTAAACTAGTTGATATTTACTTACCATATAAAACAGTTCTTAATGCAAATAAACTCAATGTTAATTTTGCTCGGAAAAATTGGTCAACCTAATGTTTTTGAAATTTAGATTAATCATTTTGGGGATTTTTGAATGGATGGTTCAAAGTAAGATGAAAAGATTTTCCAAATAGCACTAGACACTACTAAAGTCAAACCATAACAGAATACTATTTATCATTTTATATCAGAAGGTGATCAATTCCAAATGATCTGCTTTTCAGGAATTGGTTCAAAGAGTCTAAAAATTGATATTTCACTTACCACTCCTGTGAGAAGAACTTTACATGCATCAGAGAACAATTTTTTAAATCTTTTGGTATTAAATTGGTATTTTACTCTGAATATGAAATGTCACATTTTAAAGTATATTAAAATTGAGATGGCTCATATGTATTGACAAATCATTTGAATGACCACGGAGAGCTGAGGAATGACAACTCAATGTGTTATTCCTTTCAAATGAAAGCTGTAGAAACCCACATTGCCTAGTCTACCTTTAGAAGTTAATATAAGTTCAATCTATTTTTGTATTTCAGTTACACCTAAATTTAAAATGCCAGGTTTCATCAACTTTTATGATAACTCTTCAGTCTAACCACTTCCCAAAATATTTTCTAAAGTGCAGATAAAGTCTATTGGGAGGGAAAAAAAAAAGAAAAAACCAACAACTTATGATAGATTGAGTCTTGTCAGGTTAATCAAAATATGGATAATTAAAATAATTTCCTTAAAACAGGGGCATTAACATTTTGTATGAAGGTACATCTTATAATTAAGTGTAATAGCTCTGATTTCTCTTTTTCTAAGAGAATAGAGTAGACATCACAGCAAATTCGGGGAAATATAAGTGTCTGTAGTTTCTGGAGAAGGGGTGTGTTGGGATAGTGAGTATTTAAGAATTTTTATTGTGTACATTACTAAGAAAAACAAACAAAACTCTTTCTATACTCACAACTCAGCTGACATCAAATGCATGTGGTTTCCTCACACCAGCCAACTAACTCTTCCAACACCAACTGGATAGCCTACAATTTAATTCTGACACTACCCAGAGATAGTGTAGTCTCCAAGTTAAGGACTTAATCTCGCAAGTCTGCCCCTCACTTTATACCCAATCTCAAGTTCCAGGTTGTTACCTGTACTTCTGACCAACTAGCTATAAATTTGGGATTCCCATGATGTCATCTTGAGTTTGATGATTTACTAGCACAGCTCACAGAACTCAGGAAAGTGCTTCACTTACTATTACCAATTTGTTATAAAGGACACAATTCAGGAACAGCCAAATGGAAGAGATGCTTAGGGCAAGATATGTGGGAAGGGGTGCAGAGTTTTCATGCCCATTTGGGGTATACCACACTCCCAGTGCCTCCATGTGTTTACCAACTTTGAAGCTCTCTGGACCCCTTTGTTAATTTTTTTTTTCAATGAAGGTTTTATTATGTAGGCATGATTTATTAAACCATTGGCTATTGGTGATTGAACTTAATCTCCAGTTCCTCTCCCCATCCCTTAGGTTGGTGGTGGGGCTAAAAGTTCCAACCCTTTAATCAATGGATGAGGACTGGCAACCAGTCTGCATCCTCCAAGAGTCACCTCATTAGCATAATCAGGTATGGTTGAAAGGGTCTTATTGTGAATGACCAAAGATGCTCTTCTCACCCCTGTCATTCAGGAAATTACAAGGCATTTAGAAACTCTGTGCCAGGCACAGGACATGAAGACCAAATATGTATTTTTTTATTATTCAAAATATCACAATTACTTACCATCTTTGCATATTAAAGACAGTTTGATGACAATATATAGAATCCCAAAGCAACCAGTTGTTTCCTGTTATTTTTCCTACCTGTTCATTATATCTTATGTGTGATCTTTTCCTAGGTATTTGTCTTTTTCTTCATCTAATTTGGTTTTATAATTTCAGTATTTTAATTTCTTTGTTGAATTTCTTGTCATATATATATATATTCTTACTAGTTTTGTGAAGTGAACATAATCCCTTGATATGAAAACACTGGAAAATCTTGAATATTTCCCTTTATAGTTTTTCCCTTACTTTTCCTCTGAGATCTTTGAACTTTACTTTCCTTAATCTGGGGACTTATAAGTATCAAAGGTGTTGTATACAACTACTTATTATCCTGTACAATGGTGTTATTGTCACCAGAAATGGACCTGGATTGAGGTGGTTCTGACTTAGCACAGTCTGAAATGTGTGGGTTCTTGACTTCATGCAGGAAAGGTTTCATGAGACGAATCCAAGTGATTTTGAGTGTATGTTTATTAAAGCTGGGGACAGTGAAACAAAGGAAGGGCTTAAGATAGAAGAGGCAAGATCACAGCAATAGGAGTGAGCCTAGGTAGAGCTGTCTTGGCCCTTTGGAAATGTGAGGAATAGTAGAGCCTAGACGAGGCTGCCTTGGCCCTTTAGATAGGAAGTCACAGAGGCAGAAGAAGTGAGCAGAGGCAAAAGCAGGGCCCTTGGAGACAGCTTCAGGGGTTAGTATAGGACGAGCTGCTGTTGCCCACTGCTCCCCTGCTTGCAAGTCTCCTGGGAACCTTTAGAGCTAAAGAGAAAGAGCAAAGATACACTCCTGAGGAAAGAAGGAGGGGAAGGCCTGGGTGTGCTCAAGAAAGAGTGCACTGAGTCCTTTGTCTCAAGGGTTTTTATCCATTTTCTAAAGGCAGGAATTTTAAGGGAGGTCTCAGGGGAGGATCTCAATAGAATATCTCTCAGCTTCCCACGTGTATCCTTTAATATGCTTATTAATCAAAATGAGCATATAGCGGTATCTGGGTCATTTTCTGGTTAGTTTCACCTTCAAAGAATGTCACCAAAAGGGGACTGGGAGCCCCTGCAAGGTCTGGAATGCTCCTAAGTGTCCTTGGTTAGGGAAGATAAGACCTTGTGATTTATTATCTGGCTGTAAATTGCTTGGCCATCTGTTTAGCTGTCTGTCTCAGTTTCCCCATTCCACTTGCCAAGGAATTTTTCTAGCGTCTTACTTTCCTGCCTCATTATCATTTTCTCTCTAGGTCACAGTCATTTCCTTAACCAACCATTGAGTCATAATGATGTTGTGAGAGGCATGTCTCATTGGTTTTTCAACTTCCTGAGAGATTTATTTGTCAGCTAGGCAAATAAAGCATTTATCAGGTCCTCTGTTCTTTGCTGGATGAAAACATCTAGCTAGTTAAAGGCTTTCCGTACTTGGCATCATGTCTGAGTTCACTTTCTCTTCCCTGTTAGGAAAGCAGCATTGACAGAAACTCCCGGCTAACCAGCCTTCAACTGTCTGATGCCTTGTATAGTACAATGTCTGATAAATGGCTGTTCAACGAATTTTTGTTGAATAATGCAGTAAATGATGGATTCTATCCCAGTCTTTTATGTAGTAGTTCTCTTCTTTTTCTCTGCTTATTCTTACCCACATACTTCCTCCATGCCCTGCCCTCAGGTTTGCGGATTTCAGTGCCTGTTGTCTGTATGTCGCAATTCTTTGTAAAAGGTGCCTTTTATTCTTATTACTGTATTGAACCAGGAGTCCTCTCTAATGTATTAGCAAAACCAATGAGAGTTTGTTTACTAATGGTATTAAGTTTTACCTTAATTTCATTGATTATTCTATAAATTTTTATTGTCTTGTTTCTAGTTTTAAGGACTGTACCTGACCATCTTTCCAGTTATTTATGACTGAGAATAGAGGCATTCCTCCTCCAAGTTGTTCTTTTTAGGCTGTGTGTGCTGTCTGTCATAGCATCCAATTGTATAGTTTTATTTGAGCATTTTATAAGTCTTCTACATTTCAGTTTAAAAGATCCTACTGTATGTCTACCTTATGATTTCATGCCTTTGAATTTTAAATTGCATTTACTTATAAGAACACACTAGAATTACTCTAAGAACTCAAATATTTATTATTTTCTTGTTCTATTTTGTTTTTCAATTACAGTGTCCTTTCAATATTATTCTCTACTGGTTTCAGGTGTACAGCTTAGTGGTAAAATATATGAAGAATTCACATAGTTAAAACATGCTTTCCAGCATGGAAAAGTGTCAGTGTGTGTTTGTTGCATGAGTCGTTAAAACGTGTGTCCTGGATGTGAACAGAGACCTTTCACCTTAGACCCAGATTATCTGATTATTAAAACACATTCATATCTCAAATCCTTAGTTCTCTTATAATGTCATGACCTTTAACTGGAAGAAGAGATGCAAATACCACTTGTTCTCACAAATACTTAAGGCATTAGAGTAGCATTTTAGATTTCTTTAGGCTTTTCTACTTATTCTCAGAGGATTTCCTGAATTGATGAGCATCTGATGGGTTTCATGCCTTGGGCAGGAGGAAAGCAAACCTCTCAATTAGCCATCAAATATGTATCAATATATGGTGCTTTCCCTGTCTTTAGCAGTGATTCACTAAATCATCACCCAGATTTCTGTTCATCTGCTGGCATCTTAAGCCTTGTGGTATATAGACTGCTGCGGCTTGTGGCCACCTTCTTTGAAAACGGCCAAGGTCTTATGCCTGCACTTCAGAACCACAGGGATATGCAGCAGCGGTCTTCAACCTTGGCTATACATAGAGAGCTTTCAAAATGCGGATGCCTGGGATCTATTCCCAGAGGGTCTGGAGATAAAAGTTTGGGCATCCCAAGTTTAAAAAGCTTCCCACGTGATTTTAACGCACAGGCCAACTTTGAGAACCACGGATGTGGCTCAGTGCTACCAGAACACTAGTGTGACTACAGATCACCTGGGGATCTTGTTAAGATGTTGATTCCTTCTGAGGGGTATTTAAGTGGGAGCCTAAGAGTCTGCATTCCTAACGAGCTCCCAGAGGAAGCTGATGCTGCTAGTTCCTGGACCACACTGTGAGTAATGAGCATGTAGAATTTCCCTTTGTTTGTTTTCTTTTATTTAAAAAAAAAATTTATTGATATTTAGAGAGAGAAGAAGGGAGAGAAAGAGAGAGAGAGAAACATCAATAAGAGGGCAAAACATCTACTGGCTACCTCCTGCACGCCCCCTACTGGCATGTGCCCTGACTGGGAATTGAAACAACAATCTTTCTGTGAGCTGGACAATGCCCAACCAACTGAGACACACTGGCGGGGGGTGAAGACTTTTTCTTTATTTTTCCTCATTGTTATATTCTTCCCCTCTTTAGAACTTTGGTGCCAGTTTAAATTCCATACCACCTGCTTAGAATCTTTTTCTTTTCAGTGTGGTTTGTGGGTTGTTGCCCACAAGTTTTTCTAAGATCTGTTCCTTTCTAATAAACCAAGACATAGAGAGGCATTCCTTGTGCCTTTTTTTTTTTTTTTTTTTTTTTTTTTTTTAAGCAGGGAGGCCAAGTCGAATTTATAGTGCACATAAGTGATGAGTGCCTTAGGTAGGAAGATAAATATAACTCTGGTCACTGGAAGCTCTCCTTCAGTGGCCCTATCTCCCAGGTTGTCTGTTAAAAAACTGTCTTGCCGAGCTCCTCTGGGAGTCCTTTTTGTCACCTTCTGGGCAAAACTGATTCCAAGTGATCCAGCGAACCGTCTTTCCCTGAAGCTAACCTCTGCTTCACTGCTGGTTTTCGATAATTAGCTCTAATTTGCTCCAGCTCTCTAGGACTTTGAGAGCAATGTTCCAGTATTCAGTATTTTGTTTGAAAACTCATAGCCTGCCCTTGCCACTGTGGCTCAGTTGGTTGGAGTGTCGCCCCATATACCAAGAAGTTTCGGGTTTGGTTCTAGGTCAAGGCACACACCTGGGTTTAGGGTTCGATTCCCAATCAGGGCGTGTGTGTGGGGGGGAGGCAGCCAATTGATGTTCTCTCTCTCTCTCTCTGCCTTCCCCTCTCTCTAACATCAATGAAATTAAAATGGGCATATTCTCGGTTGAGGATTAAAAAAAAAACACAAAAAACTCATAGTCTTTTTTGTCTCTTTTGCTCCATCTAACTCACCAAGATCTAACTCGCAGATTCTGAATTATATTGAATGGTGGTTCTCCAATGCTATTGTGTATGAGCATCACCTGGGCTATTGATTGATGGTGATTCCTGGCTCTGTACTCAGAGATTCTCATTCGGTGAGGTCAAAGTAGGTCCATGCATCTGAATGTGTATTAAGTGTCCCTCTAGGGTGATTCTGTTGTAGGCAATCCAACCTTGGAGAAATGCTGTTTTTGACCATGCTTCTCAAGCTTTAATAGGCATTCAAGTCACCTAGGACCTTATTACAACGCAGATTCTGGTTTAGCAGTTCTCTTGCTCTTTCTCCAATAAACCTCCCTACCTCCTCCTTTCTCTCTGTGTTTGATCCACTTTCATTCTACTTTCCAGTCAGAAAGTAACCCTATCCCTGACACTTCTCTGTCCAGGGAGGAAAAAGTCAATAATTTGAAAGAAAATTAGGCATATGAAGGAACAATTGCTTCAGCCCTGATACCCCCAAATACTTTTGTGAATCTCCACTAGCTTCCTCTATCTTTTTTCCTTACCAGCTTTTCCTTAAGAGCTAATGTTTTATTAATTCAACCAATCAACCTGTATTGCTTGAGCTCCTCCCATGGGCCAGGGACAGTAAATTCTTCCTGTTGGGAAATTTATATTCTAGGAGAGGAAGCAAAAAAAAGAAACCCCAACACCCAATAAACATAATACATGAGTAAATCATGTAGTATGCTAGAGAGTAAGAGCTACAGAAAAAATACACAGCAGAATAACGGGGGCTTGGAGGTGCTGGGAGTAGAGGATGGTTTGCAGAATAAATAGGGTAATTAGGGTTTGCTCCACTTAATATATAACAATAAATGTCTTACTCGATAATAGCTTAAGATAGCGAATTTAAAGGCTTTACTGTGTTCTGCTTACATGGAATTTTCACAAAAAGATACCTTGGAGGTAAATGCTGTTGTTCTCTCTGTTTTATAGATGAGGCTAGCAAAGCAGAGAACATAGGCAACTTTCCTAAGGTCATCAGTGCAGGAGGTAGCAGAGCCTCATCCAAACCTAGAGCGGAAGTCTGGCCACGCCCTTAATGACTGCATTACCCTGCATTTCTACTGGGTTTGATGGCATTACAACTAAATTGCTGTTTCATCATGTTTCATAGGTAATACAGCAGTGATTGTAAAAGACTTGTTCCAGACCCTTGCTAAAAATAGCCCAGAAGATTTTATTCAAAACTATTGCAGTAGGGTAGAGAGATTGAACTCAACTCTGAATGTAGCAAAGACAGCTGGGGTTTTATAGCCAATGAGCAGATTCAGGGAGTCCACGGATGAAAAATTACTAAGAGGAATTTGATGAAATGTCAAGGGTAGCGGGATTCTTGTTAACTGGCTTAATAGTATTCTTGCAAAAGGCGAGGGAAGGACTTAGATGTCAAGGGTGGGGGGATTCTTACTAAAGTGGCTTAACACAATTATTTGTTAAAACTGAACTCACCCACCCTGGCCAGTGTGGCTTAGTTGGTTGGGCGTTGTCCCTAGCACTGAAGGGTGGCTGGTTGATTCCTGGTTAGTGCACGTGCCTGGGTTGCTAGCTTGATCCCTGGTAGGGCGTGTGTGGGAGGCAGCCGATCATATTTCCCTCTTACATAGATGTTTCCCTCTCTCTCCCCCTCTCCCTTCCTCTCTCTCTAAAAATCAATAAGAAACAAACAAACAAACAGAAAACTAGACTCAACAGCGATATCCAGGTTGACACCTACTTGAAAAGAGCGTCAGAGGAGCCTGACCATAGTTTGCTCAGGGAAGGAGTTCTTGTCATGGTCAACAGGACACAGCCTGGGACTGGCCTGCTGGACTTATCTGGCTCCCACCTCCCACCTGAATGACCCCGGGAAGTTCATTCCAGCTCTTGGTGCCTCAGTTCCCCATGTATACTTACCTTATAAGTTTGTTTTAATAATTAAAGTAGTATTTAGCAACATTTATTTATTGAGTGACCACCATGTATTAGTCTAGACACTCTCCTTACATTGGCAGTAATTGGCACAACATCCCTGTAACACAGATATTGTTGTCTCCATTTTTATAGTTGAAGAAAATGAGCCTCATGTAACTTACCTCAGTGGAAAGGACTACATATGATTGTGTATCTGTGATATATAAGAAATGTGTTTCTCGTGTGTATTTGGTTTTTGTCTACAGTTCCTGGCTCACAGGTCCCCACACTCTTGGAATTTCCCAAGTAATGAAAGCAATGGGAACGTATTTTGTCCTAATACTTGGCCCCTGTCCTCAGTTCTTGAATTTGCTTCAGAGTCATAAAGGTGAAATGGATGTCTTGTTATTCATAACATGCCCCTTTCCAACACAACTTGGTTTATGCTCATGAAGGTGACTTTTGGAACGCACCTAGGGATGGGGGCTGGTTGCAGAGGAACGGATCAGGATAGATAGGGATGGGGGCTGGTGGCAGGGGAATGGATCAGGATAGGCAGGGATGGGGGCTGGTTGCAGGCGAACAGATCAGGATAGACAGGGATGGGGGCTGGTGGCAAGGGAACGGATCAGGATAGACAGCTGTAACTGTCAGTCTCAGCCCTGGTTTCTGGGGAGGAGAGGGAACACAGATTGACTCAATCACCAGAGACCAGTCATTTGATTGATCATGTCTAAGTAATGAAGCTTCCATAAAAACCCAAAGGTGGGGGTTCAGAGAGCCTACCAGCTCATGAACCAGAACACTTCCACTTGGCACTGGGCCAGGCCCCAAACTCTATGAGGACAGAAGCTCCTTTGTTCTTGAAGTAGCCCTGTGTATAGCTTCATCTGGATATTGATCTGTATCCTTCAGCATCCTTTGTCATAAACCAATTTAGTGCGTACACTGGTTTCCTCAGTTCTGTGTGACATTCTAGCAAATTAATTAAACCCAAAGAGGGGGTCTTGGAAGCCTCTGATTTATAGCCTTCCATCAGGAGCACAGGGGACGACTTGGTCCTGGGTTGGGCATCTGAAGCTGGGGACAGCAGTCCTGTGTGACAGCTTGCAACCTATGGAACTGATGCTGTCTCTGAGTGGTTCATGTCAGACTTGAATTGTAGGACACCCATGGGTGTGGAAGAATTGCTTGGTCATGGGAGAAACCGCCCTCTCCCACATCAGAATTGAGGCAGAATTCCTCAGTATCTAACTGGCTTCAAAGCCATTTCTTTTTCTTCTGTCTTTTGTTAGGTCTCTCTTCAATAAACAGGTGTCACTGCAGCATTGCAAGTGATAAAGCAAGCACACGTCTAGGACTTTCTCTGTGGAAGTAAACATTATATTTAATACCTATGACTCTTTTTAAGTCACACCCAGCCTCAAGAAACGTCACTTCTCCCTTTCCAGGTTCACCTTTCATCTCTTTTCTTGGTCCCGGCACTTGCCTTCTGCTCTGGGACCCAGAACAGGTGTCAGAGCTCTCTCTCTCCACACATGCACTTCTCACTCTACTGTTCTGCTGGCTCCTTCCTTACTGTCTGTAACAAGCTCAAGTATTTGCAACCTTAGAAGACTCTTCCTCAACCCTATGACTTACTTTGGATACCACCTTATCCCACTCTTTCCCTCCCCAGACATCCTTTTTATGACTCATTGACAACTTCTGCCTTTACTTCCTCAGTTGCTATTTGCTCTTCAACATCCACACTATGCCTTCACTGCTAATCACCAGATCTCATTGGACTTGTTACTGGAGGGATGAAGGGGCCAGATCCCTCCAAGACTCGTGGGCAGGAGGTGCTTGGGGTGTGCAGTTGGAATAAGCATATTCAGAAGCCCCCACGGGAGAACAAATGGTTTTTATTGTCATGGAGTTATATTTCTGGAGTTGTAGCATCCTGGTTCCCTCAGTCCAGTCCTGGAAGAGAGGCAGTTGTGGATTTAGCAAGGCTAGAAATAAGGCCAGAGCCCAGAGTGTCTGCTCCATGATGCAGCTGGGTCCAGATCAGGCATCAGGCTAGATTCAGTCCATTAATCCACTGTGTGGAGTCCTACATGGCCGTGGGCCACGTGGAGGGGGGTGTAGGGCCTGGGAGCTCTGCAAGCTGGAAGTCAGGTACATCAGCGAGAAAGAGAGAGAGAGAGAGAGAGAGAGAGAGAGAGAGAGAGAGAGAGAGAGAGAGAGAGAGAGAGAGAGGCAGCTTTTCTTTGTCTAAGAGATTAAATATTCAGGTTTCCTGTGCTCACAGTGGTCATGCCAATTCTGGCCACTTACTTGCTTCCAGGTGTGACATATAGGTAGGCATCTCCCAGGACAGTTAGGCATCTCCCACATCACTCAGACCTTACTGGGCATGTGTCTAAACTGCCTTTGTCTAGTCCCTTCCCCCACGGATCAGTAGGGAATGGACCTGGAGTGTTAAATTAGCTAATTTCCCCTTCACTCCTTTCCTGTTAAATAATAACCAGGTTATTGCAATGATATCAGACTTGACCAGTCTGTGGGATTTATGCTGTGGACACTCTCTTCCATTTGAAACTCCCCACCGTCTCAGTTTCTGGCACATGCTTCTCTCCTGGTATTCCTCCTACTTTTCTGACCATTTCTTGTCAGCCTCTTATGCCCGCACCAAAGTGATAGCCGTCCACAGGGTTTGGTCTTGGCCGTCTTTTCTCCTCATTCTGCACTTTCTGTGTGTCTTAGTCTCACAGATCTGTATCTTCAGCCAGATATCGCTGCTGAGTTCCTGGTCCATGTATTAATTTACATGTAGAGTTCCCAGTCTCCCTAGAGTCAATGTGTCTAAAAGTAAACTTAGCTTCTTTTTTACCCTGCAAATTTACTTCTCCTCTGATAGTTCTTATCTTGGGTATTAACACTATCAAGATCGTTTCTGTACCAGATCTATTCTAGCACATGTTGGCCAATTCAGTAAATGGTAGTTATTAATTTAATCTTCCCACAACACTGTGAGATAAGTACTATTATTGCCATTTTATACTTGAGAAATTGAGGCACAAATTGATTAAGTGGCCTGCCCAGAGTCATTCTTGTTTTGTTTTGTTTTGTTTTGTTTGTTTCCATGTACTTAACAACAGACAATTAGTAACCAAGCCATTTTTATTCTGCAACATTCCTCCATACCCTACTACCTATGTTCAGGTTCTCTTCATTTCTCATGTGACCTATGGCAATAACATCCAGTGGCTATTTTTTTGTCCAATCCATCAATCCATCAAGAATATGACTGAGTTAACAAGTACCAAGGTCCTAACAAGTACCAAGTACCAAGAAGAGCCAGTTAGAAGGACCAGCAATCTGGGAGGGTAACATTGGAAGGGAAGTCAAGGATCTGATGCTTAGGTATATGACCAAAGAGTTAAGTTCTTTCTGGAGGTACATCAAAGAACAGACTGCTCCCAGACTGCCCTTGCTAATGGGGAAGACCTGTCCGCAGGAGGCAGACATCGTCAGGGGGAAAAGTGTCAACCAAACTAAACAGAAAATAATTCAAGAGGAAAAGCTAAAGTTTTCATAATATAACTGTGTTATGCAAAATATCAAATGCACAAATGTATTAGTTACTGAGCCTGTCATAAGAAATTACCATAAATTTTGTGGCCTAAAAAAACAGAAATGTATCCTCTCATGGGAGAGAAAAAGGGATACGGGTTGAAAAAGCTTGGCTATCCTTCTTTGAGACTCCATATGCATGGAATGAATATCTCCGCAGATTACTCATAGGCATGAATGAGGTCATGTATGAGTGCCAGACACGGCTGCAAAGATTCTTTGTGAACATTTCTGGCCTCACCTATGTTTTCTCTTTCTTCCTCCTCACCTCTCCCCGACTTCTCTAAGGTAGTTTTTTCCCTGGAAAACTAATCACAGTTCTGGAGGTCTGAAGTACAATATCAAGTCCACGCTCCCTCTGGAATCTTTGGGGAGAATCTTCCAGCTTCTGGTGGCTCTCAGCATCCAGTCTCTGCTGCATCATGGATTTCCCCTCTTCTCCATTCATGTCTTCTCTTTGTCTCTTCTGAGGACACCTGTCATTGGATTTAGGGCCCACCTTGGTACTCTAGGATGATCTGATTTCAAAATCCTTAACACAATTACATCTATAAAGATCCTTTTTCCAAATAAGATCACACAGGTTCTGGGTAGACATGTCTGGGGGCAGGGGGCACAACAGTTAAACCCACTACAACAGACAAATTCATATTCAAATATATGTACCAACACAAATAATGACATGTAAATAAAAGTAGGTCTGAGAGCTTATTTAAATTACTGTACTGTGAATAATAGAGAGTTCATATTGAGATGAATGAACATAATGTTTAGTATTTTATAATTCATACTATATCTCTAGAATATTGATTCTCCAAATGTAATGTTCACATAAAGTCACCTGGGGTAGCCTATTAAAAATTAAAATATTTTATTCTCTACTCCCAGAAATTTAATAAATCTGGCATGCGATCCAGGAATCTGCAATTGGATAGGGAGAAAGAGGGGGGAAATTCAAGTGATATAAGACCTCATACGATTTTGGGAGGGTTCTTCTGAAAGAAAATAACACAAACTTACAAGTATAAAATTAGGTATGATGTCACAGTAGGTATCCCAGAAGCTTAAACTTGACTAGCTTTTTGGCAAATCTACCGTGGCAGGCACCCCGAGTCTGGCATGTGATCTGTGGATCATACTTTGTACAATAACGCTGTTCTAGTATACTCCTTCTGCCGCTGGTGGTGGTGGTGGTGAACTTCCTCTCTTGCTGGAATGCAGTTCTATTACAAATAGAATTTCTTTTTCAGTCTTATCTGAATGTTAATTATTTAGATGAGGCCCTTAATCGTGATTAGAATTATGACTATTTTAGGGGATGGAGTGATCCCTGGTATTAAATGTAAGACTTGTGAACTTCAAACATTGCTCTGATACAGTCCTTATTGTTTCTATTAGTATTATATATCTATAGTTTCTTTCCTGAAAGCTCATGGGATAGAAAAGGGGATATGGTTTAAATATCTTGAACCGTCTTTGAGACTCCTTGCAGATGAAATGACTGTCTCACCAGATTGGTCCAAGGATCAAAGGAGGTAATGTATGAGTGCCCGACCCGGGGGCTGCACAGATTATTGGTATTTCTTTGCTCACCTAGGTCTTTTCTCCCTCCTCACCTCTCCTCACTTTCTCTAAGGTAGTTTTGCTCCTAGATTATTGAAGAACTCTTGAAGAAAGAAACTATAAAGTTCTCTATGGAATTTTGCATTTTAGTTCTTATCTATTTCCTATGTGAAAAGGCCAATGAAACCCTATGATTTTTACTATGTGATACAAAATTTGGTTTATAATAATAATAGTAATATTTAAAATTTGTATTGGGGGCTTTCTGCCATCAGAGCTCCATACACATTATTGTATTCGATCCCCATAACAAATCTATAATGGAGGCATGATTCTCTCCCACATTTTTTTTTACTTTATTTTAATTGAAATACCATTGACATATAACCCTGTGTCACTTTAAGATGCCCAACATGTTGATTTGATGCATATTGCCATATGCTTGCCACCAGTGTTAGCTAACTCCTCTGTCAGGTCCTGTAATGATCATTTCCTGTTTGTGATGGGCACAATTAAAATCTAGTTTCTTACCAATGTTGAAATTTACAATCCAGTATTATTGTCTATAATCACTATTCTGTACGTTAGATCCCCAGGACTTGTTTATCTACTAGTTCCAAGTTTGTACCTTTAACCAGTATATATTATCTCCCATTTTTATGATGAAGAAACTGAGGCTTACAAAGCTTTATGTAACTTTCCCAAAAAGTCACACAGTGAAGAAGTGGCAAAACAAACACACCTGCGGTGGCCTGACCTGGAGTTCTGCTCTTGACCACTGCTACAATTCTGAGATAATATTCCTCAGAGCTGAACCCACTTTATTATAAGCACTGATTTCTCTTACTTAATAAACTTCTCTGTGTATTAGCAGCCAGTGATAATAGAATGCTGTTTGCTTCATTTTAAATACTGGTACAGACATATTATAGTTGCAGGCACTTTAACCCAGGAAATTACTGAGAATGCAATTTTCAGTGATTGGGTAGAAATGCTTTTAATTTTCTTCTTCTTTTGGCAGTTACACTTTTTAAATAAAATTCTTTGCTGTACATTTCAGCTTCACTAATGTGATTATGTGGTCTAACATCAAAAGGGTTCATTGCTTAATGACCAAGAACCAAGCATGTCAGGATGCAGGAGTTGGAAATGGCTTTAAACAAATCAATTTCAAGTGAATTAATCTTTGAAAACAGTGCTTGAGCGTTTTCCATATGAAAGTCATTTTCATTATGACTTTATAGAACCATTCAAAGTGTCTTTTTGATGTTTATTGTCTTTATGGTACCAAGAGTAGCTACATTGTGTTATAATAACATGGTTTATTTCTGCCTCTAAATTATCTGCGGATGAGAGTGGATTTATATAGCTGTGTATATATGCTCAGCGTCTCTTCAATATCCTTCCAGAATCACTCATACATTGCCTTTGGTTGTGTATGTGTCTTTGTGAAAATGACAGCAAGCACTGAATCAGAGTGATGCACCATTTACTCTGTGGTGCTTTATGTATTCTCACTACAATTGCATGTTCAAGGCAGCTTGCTGTACTTAAGATTTACAAGTCATTTTTTTGCTTCCAAGAAGTCATCTGTGACGACACCTATATTAACGATGCCAAACACATTATATTTGTTTGTCTAAAACTTCCATGATTTAAAATGCATCAGCACCTTCTTTTTTTCCTTACTCCTTTCTTTCTTTCCTCCATTCCCTTCTTCCCCCCCCCCACCAAAAGCAATGTATCTTTTGTAATTCATTGTGTAACTTCACTGAGAACCTGAAATCATTTTTCTTAGAAATCCTTTTTCTTCCAGTTTTTGCCTTTGCATTTATATTGTCACTGTGGCCCAACCTAATATGTAAGTCTCAAAGCAATTCCCAGGTTTCAAGCATTCTCTTCATTGGTATTATTAAACGTAGATTGTTATCTTTCCCTCCATCCAATCACTAAAGTGATAAGATCAAAAACTCAGTTATAGATGTGAGATTTCTTTAAGAATACATTTTCTAAACACTTAGTTTATTTAAAAAAAAAAAAAAAGCCAGGTCTGGAGAAAAAATAATTGTTGCTAGAAGAATCTAATATTCTCCACAAACTCATAAAATAATTCTCTCAATTTCTGTTTTAGAAAAACACACAGACTTCTTATAAATGTTTTTGTAAACATTTATAGCAGCCCTTTATTAACATGATATATTTTTTTTAAGTTTTTGTATAGTCTTAGGTGGTTTTACTCATCAGGTGTCTCACAAAAGTATCTATGTTATAGTGTCAGACTGAGATTTAAATTTTTTGGCATTTACTTAGAGAATCCCTTCTGTGTCTCCCCAAATGACAAAATTATTACTTATTATTTAATCCAATGTAAAATTGTGCCACAATGATAGTGCTTTGTGTAGAAGAATATAGTGAATGGTAGCCCACCGTTGGTGGAATTATGGAAACCTTTATTATATTTGTAATTTGTGCTCATAAAATACGACTTCTAATTCTGATTCTGTATAGTTCCAAGGAGGTAAATAAAGAAAACGTAATCAGTTGTACTTTATTTCTTCTTCCTTTGTTGCTTCCTGCTTCCTTTTCTTCCCATCACAAATAACAGTTTTGAGTTAGAAATGAAAATACAGAATGATGAGCACCAGTGCGCTGGAGTAGCTTCCAGGCGTAGACTTCTGCCTATGAAGGACTTTGTCACACAGTTAGAACATCAGATTTCAAGGAATTTGGCAGTTATTCAGTCCTCCATCTGCCTTCAATAAAAGCCCATAATTATTAAGTCATCCCAGTAAGAGGGGAGTCTGTGCTTTCTTTTAGGCTTTGAGAGAAAATGATTCAGTAATCTCTTTTATATATTATTTCAGTGTTTAATAACTTGAACTGTCAAAAAAGATTTTTTCATCATTAGCCTAAATTCTTTTTGTTGTCATTTAAGCCCAAGAATCAGATGAATAGCCTCACAGCCGGAATCTGTGAATGCAACATCAAAGGACATAATAATTACAATGCAGGGTGCTTACATCATCAAGCCATCCCAATCCTAAAAGGCCAGAGCTGAGGCTCTTATTAATAATGATTAAATTTTAGTATTTAATGCTCCTAATATTTATAAAGGTAAAATCTTCTGGATGTGCCTCTGTATAACTATTAACTTCCATAAAACCATATTAAGACTATTTTTTAATAATGTATATATTGTTACCCTTTCTGTTTACTCTGGTTGAAAGTGAGTCTCTAATCTAGACCCATTTTCTCTGATCAATTCCTGAGCCCTCTGGTTTGGGTTTGATTTGTTCTGGTTGTCTGCCTCAATTCCAGCCTAGTGTTGCTCTTTCTTTGCTCAGCTGTAGGCATGACCCCCAACTGCTGTCATTATTGTGATCACACCATTGGCTGACCTGCTGCTAGTCCTCGAGAACCTGTAGGATGCCCTCATTCCTTGTCTGTTTTATTGCTGCTGCCATATTTACGCTCCCCTGTCAGTTGGTGTCAGAAGCATGAAAAGTGTTGGGGTGGATCCTGGGAAAAGAACCAGAACTAGAATAAAAGACACTGTCTAGATGTTTTGCTGATATGTATTATCCAAAATAGGTTTTATCATGTCTTAACGAAAAACTGATACTTGTTAGATTTTACCCAAGAAGAGATAAAGAAGTGGCTCTGTTTATCTGATTTAGAATTCATCCCAGAACAGTACACACTGATCGGAGCAGTTGAGATCCCATGCAAGTGAGAGAAACCCAACTCAGGATGGCTCAGGCAGACATTGAGATCGAGTGAGCCTAAGAGATGCAATAATGTAAAGGAAGAGGCACCTCTGACATCAGGAACAACGGAGATGAGGACACTGAAGGGATTCCGGAACTCTCTCCATTCCCCTTTCCTCTTTTGGTTAAAGGCTCTCTTCTCTCAAGGCAAGTTTCCTACTCAGAACAGCTCTGGTGCTTCACAACTCGGAGCTTTGCCACTCAGTGGGCATTAGAGTTCTTTCTGCATCCCCATTGTGGAAAATTCCAATTTTAGTGGGTTGATTTTTGATGATGTTAAGCAGGAGTGTGTCTTGATCTGGCATACATCTTAGAAGGAGCACCGTGGCCGCTCTGTTTTGTTGTAGGGAAAGGAGGTTGGGAAGAGAGGGAAGCCATTTAGGAGCTCATTACACTGTGAGAAACAACAGTGTAGGATGGTAGAGAAGATGAGAATGGTTCAACTGGGATATATTTGGGAGGATAAGTAAGAGTTGCATTTGTAGTACGATGTGAGGAATAGGAAGAACCAAGGGTAACAAGCAGTGAGATGGGTATGATATTGTTAAATGAGAAATAAGTGCTTGTAGGGAGCAGGGATGTGGAATAGCACTGGAAGATCAGTGTGCTTAAGAAACATTAAGTTGAGATTCATGTGGCCAACTGGGTATCCCATTCTGGAGCTCAGGTCAGAAGCAAGAATGGAGACAGAGTTATTGTAAAAGAGTTGTGTATTTATTATGTGGAAATAATGTGATTCTTCACCCGAAAATCTCATAGAATCAACAAAAAATTCTTATAATTGGAATAAAGGAGTTTAAGAAAATGACAAAACAGAAAATAATCATAATATTTTCCTGCATACTAGTGATGACCAATAATAATGAGAAGATATAAATCTATTCTAAATTACAGGAAAATAAATCTAGGAATAGCTCTAAAATGCATTATGTAATACATATCTTCCAGCAAATATTTGTAGATTATTTTTCATAGATTCAAACAAATGGAGAAATACCATGTCTTTATATCCAAAAACAGAATATTACAAACATTCCATCCAATTTCAGTTGATGTCCAATTTTGCCTTTTCACAGAACCAGAATGAGGCAGGATAACTGGTAGGAATAGCTTTATTAAATACAAGACCACGCCCGTCTCTGCCCATGAATAATTGGACTGGTGGTGAACCCATGTAAAACTAGTACTGTTCTTGGTATACCAATGGCATATTTCAGCATGTGAGTTGAATAAATAATACAGAAATTATTCCAGTTAGGTACAGGGAGAGGGAACTTGGTCTTAGTATGGGAATTGAGTTGGTGTAAGGAGGATGGAATCCCTTAAAAACTGAGTTTGGTCTTCCTTTTCCCGAAAGCGGGCAGAGGTGACCTCTGAAAATGGTTCACTATTCACTTGACCCAGAAAACCCCACAAAATCATGCAAGTCAAGGGGTTCAAATCTTCGTGTTCACTTTAAGAACACTCGGGAAACTGCCCAGGCCATCAAAGGTATGCATATTCGAAAAGCCACCAAGTATCTGAAAGATGTCACTTTACAGAAGCAATGTGTGCCTTTCCGTCGTTACAATGGTGGAGTTGGTAGGTGTGCCCAGGCGAAACAGTGGGGCTGGACACAGGGTCGGTGGCCCAAAAAGAGTGCTGAGTTTTTGCAGCACATGCTTAAAAATGCAGAGAGCAATGCTGAACTTAAGGGTTTAGATGTAGATTCTCTGGTCATTGAGCTCATCCAGGTAAACAAAGCTCCCAAGATGCGCCGTAGAACTTACAGAGCTCATGGGTGGATTAACCCATACATGAGCTCTCCCTGCCACATGGAGATGATCCTCACTGAGAAAGAGCAGATTGTTCCTACACCAGAAGAGGAGGTTGCACAGAAGAAAAAGATATCCCAGAAGAAACTGAAAAAACAAAAACTTATGGCCCGGGAGTAAATTCAGCATAAAATAAAGACTAATAAAAGTAAAAGCAGGAAAAAAACAAAAAAAAACAAAACTGAGTTTGTGGGGAGCAAGAATCACAAATAAGCCAGTAAAGTGGCTCTGCAGAGAAGTTCAGGACAAAGCAGCAGAGTGGAAGTGAAGAGCAGAAATCAGATGACACTCAGTGCTGTGAGACGACACTCCATGCTGTGAGACAACACTCCATGCTATGAGAGAATACGAAGTTGTCTTGACGCCTTACTTTCCCATTCAGACCCTGTATGAACCGCCAAATTTTGTTTCTTCTCCTTGGATATCAGTATTTCCTGTCTTAGGTGTAGAGTTAGACTAATATCTTAGGCAGAGCCATAATTTCTGGTTCAGTTAAAAAAATTTTTACAGATGTAGAAAACTATTTATGCATAAAAATATGCATAGTCAGATTATTCAACAGAAAAAAAAATAACTTAAATCCTCAATAAAGGGAAATGTTTAAATTGTATTCATACAGAGGAATAGTATGCAACCAATAAAAGTATATATTAAGTGACAATTCAGTTACACATACAGATGCTCAGGTTATAGAATTTAGCTAAAAGCAAAAGCAGAATACAAAATGGGAAGTAGATACGATACACATTTACATATGTATTTCCATATGCCAGCAGCCTCACCAGCCTGGATCTCTAATATGTGATATGTTATTTTTATACAACAGTCAACCTGCCAGAAAGCAGGGCCCTTAAGGTTCCCTCAGTTATCTCTGAGAGTTTCTCACCAGCAGGTCTATCCATACTTTGTAACAGGCTCTTTTCTCGCCTTCATTCTGGCCTCTAGGTCTTGACCTTGCTGCTGATGGACCTTGTGAGATCTCCACTTTGCAGACACTGGCTGCCATCTAGTCATTCTTGTGGCCAACACTGCTGCCCCCTTCAAGTAGGGACACTTCTCTCTCTAATATCTGACAGCACAATCATTCCAGACATTACCAAAGGCACAAGAGTAATAGAAATAGCACATATTTGATCTAGTTGGTGGTAGCTCACAGCACTTATAACTGAAATGTAACTGCATAGCTAGTCTTATCAGAAGGTCTCCGTGTACTAGCTCAACTTCCAGAAACAGGAATTTCCAGACAGGTTCATATCTAGAGTCTGGGTCCTAATGCACTGCAGCCGTAGGGAGAGGAGGAAGACTTTTCTACCTCAAATTCAATCCTCCTTGAATGTCCTGATCTAGAATGTTTGATGATGAAAACATTCATTTCCTGCAGTGGAAATATTTCCCATTAGGAGGATGCATGGATCCCATGACCTCTATGGATAATCACAATATCCACAATACATTTCCTCAAATTTAGATCATTCAGTTTTAAATAACACTTATATAGGACAACAGCCCTATCCAGGTCATAAGCCCCAAAAGTATGAAATTATGAGTTGATCAGGAAAACATATTTTTCCTGCCATGATTGAATCTCCCCATTTCTTTGAGGCTAAGTGCTTATATGAGAGCACAGACACCATGCAGTAAAGATAAATTTTATCATAGGGTAATCCAGATGAGGGTTTAGAAGACAAAATGTTTTCTAACTTTGCAAAGGTACACTACTGCCAAAAGAACTAACACTGCAAAGAACCCTCAGTGCCTTGGTCTGAAGCAAGATTCCCAATAAAAGTCGAAAGGTACCAACCAAATGTTTAACTAAAAGTACAAAAGGGGCCCCTTACAGAGGGAAATTTTCTTGACGGAAAATTTACTTTCTACCCTAAAATTCAGAAACTGCTTACAATCACCAAAATGATTTGTTGGAAATGAAATAATTTAAGTTATAGCTGTCAGTGGTCATTAGTGAACAATGATTATCTCTCAGTAATGAGATTGTATTTTTTCACAATTGTCTATATTTTCCAAATTTCCTGTACTGAACATATCTTGTTAAAAATGAAATAATTTTAAGAAGTCTGCATTTGGAGTTTACCTTCATTTACTATCGATGAGTAATATTTGTTTTCCTAGCTAGGTTATTAATGGCTTTAACACCATTGACTTGGTAGAGTTTTAATTGAAATGAAAATTTCTCGTTCTGAAGAAAACCAGATGCTTCTATTAGTAGAGTGATGATTATGTTCATAAGAATTTCAGTCATAATTTATAGTAATTAAAAAAAGAGATCAAAACTCCTAAAAAGTAACAAACAAGATAAAATTTCATTTCCTCCCAAATGAAATCAAAACATTATTAACTGTCATTTGGAACTTGAGAAGTTAATTTATTCTCTGTGTGTATGTGTGTGTGCGTGTGCGTGTGTGTGTGTTTCTGTTTTGGTGGTGGGGAAGAACTCTGTCCAAATGGGTTTAATTCCTGAACTACCAAATGAACTGCTTTTAAAATACAGTCCATGGCCCTGGCCAGTATGGCTTAGCTGGTTGAGTGTTGTCCCGTGCACCGTGGTTACAGGTTAGGGTCCCAGTCAGGGCACATTCTCAATCCCTAGTAGGGCACATGCAGGAGGCTGCAGATAGATGTTTCTCTCTCTTTCCTTCTCTCTCTCTCTCTCTCTCTGAAATCAATAAAAACATTAAAAATATATAACCCGCCCTGGCCGGTTTGGCTCAGCGGTTAGAGTGTTGGCCTGGGGTCCAGAGAGACCCAGGTTCGGTTCCCGCTAAGGGCATGTACCTCTGTTGCAGTTTGTCCCCGGCCCTGGTTGGTCGTGCGGGTGGCAGCCACTCGATGTGGCCCTTTCACGTTGATGTTTCTCTCTCTCTCTCTCTTCCTCTCTCTCCCTCCCACTCTATCTGGACAAAAAATGAAAAAATGTCCTCAGGTGAGGATAAAAAATATATATATATATATATATATATATATATATATATATATATATATATTTAAAAAATAAAAAACCCATGGACAATTTTATGGCATGGACTCTCAGTCATCAAAATTTGTTGGCACTAATGACATTATATCATGTTATTATTTGTGATAATTATTTATATCTTGGGTTTAAGTAAGCACCTCAGCTCTAACTTTTGAGCAAATAGATCACATATGCAAATGCAATTCAAGTTAAGTTAGTTATAAACTCAATTCCCTTGACTGTGGTAGAAATAGACAAGAAATTTTAATTCAATTTTAAGTGCAAAATAATTCAATGAATTGAGCTTATGAATGGAATCATCTCCTTTGAAATGCCAGGAGGTCAGTTAACTAGTTTCATGGGATTTCTGCAAGTTAAAATATATTTCCAAGTAATGTGATAAATATTCACTTTAGGACTGAAAATATTGTTGATTTAATTAACATTCTTTTCAATTAGTCTCGAGTAGATAATTTTATGAGATTTTCCAGAAACCACTGTATATTTTTGAAAACACCTTTTCGTCATATAGATTTGATTGGGGAGCTGTTTTCATCCCCTTTTCTTGACCAAAATAAAACTCTGTGGAGACACTTCATTTTTATTTTCATTATCATTTAGATTTACTAATGTGATGTTTCTTTGATTTATCCTGTGGAATATGTATAAACCATGTAGTTTTGAACATTGAGCTTCAGTTCAAATGTGTTTCCTCTGTCTGGAATGAAACAGCTATTTCATCAATGCCCTAACAACAATCACACCTGAAACAGCTTGATTTTCCGATTCATTTGAGGTGTTTTAAAGCAACTCACATAGCCCTGTTTCCCTTGGACTCTTACTACCTTTCTTCCTTCCTCCTTTTAAATCATTTTTTAATCTCATGTTCTTACTTTATTTTTCAGTATGGAACTTATCCATCTTTTTACAGACCTTTATACATGGTTCTCTATGTTATAAGAAGAAAGTAATAGTGCTCTCTTACTTGATAATTATCAGAAACTATGAGATGAAGGAAGGAATAGTTAAATTTATGTTTTCTTTCTCTAAATCTTCTATGCTCTTTGATGTCACTCCTTAGCCACCAGAAAGAAAGCCTAACTCAAGTAGAGGTACAGGGCAGCAAACACAGCTTCTGAATTCAGGCGAAGACCATCCTTTAAAATAAGAATAGAGTTTTCCTTTTAATCTTGAACAAGTTGACTACATATGTTTATTTTTTCTCTCTCAAGAAATTAGCAAACAGGTCAAATTGAAATTGTTTCCATTAAAATTTACACAATTTTTGTAATACAATATTGAATTTGCCTATATTAGTTAGCAGAGGACAAGTCTATTTTTTACGGAATAAATATATTTAGCCAAAAACTATAATCCCTGTATTCATTTTAAAATTATCTATGTATAGGTAGTTAGCAAGAGAAGTGAATTCATTGTCTTAGTTTTTTCCCTAGGTACATTCTTATGCATTGGGTAGCTATCTATTCTGTTGGATACTTTCTGTTAATTAAAGTTGATAATTCCAGAAAATGAAGCCCAGTACATTCATCTCTTGAGTCATTATCGCCTCCTCTAAATTTTAGATAATGAGGTCATCTGCCTCTTTGAAATTCCTCATGACTGTTAGCTATTCAGAGAGACTGTCCATCTAAAACAGATCGCATGAGGTAATGAGAATCCTTTCCCACCTCATGGTGAAAGAGAACATCCTCTTTTTTTTTTTTTTGCTTAGAAATATTATGTGGAAAAGAAATAATACATCTAATATTTTATGACTCACCATTTCTCCTACAAGGTTACTGTTTTTCATGCTTTTAGTCTAATATATCTTGTTAGACAATGAAGCAGGTAACACTACCATTGACTTTAATGACTGGCTTCTGAAAAGCATTAATAATTCATCAACTTTACTTTTTTTAATTATGGTTCCCTAGGTCATTCACAAATATGCACTGAAATAGTTTATTTGTGTAAAGATTAAATGTGGTAAATTTCTTGTCTAGGGATTAGATAAAGAGACCTTCAAAAATTACTTTGGATGAAATAAGCAATAAAAATTGCTTATTTTAAAAACAGCCAATTCTCTGGTTCAATATTTATGTGTCTATGCTAGAATTTTTACGTAAATTTGAACTTTTATAGGTATTTTCAGAGTGAAAATGTGCCAGTGCTTTATGCACACTTATAAACGCCTGTTGTCTTCAGTTTTAATGGCTGTATCCAGTAAAGTTTGACATCTCCTAAAGAACCATGATGGTTGATTGGCTTAATGAAGCAAGTTGGAAAAAGTTTTGAGCGGCACCTTTTCTGTGCTCTGTGCGCTTTATTAAGTTGCAAAGTATGTTCTAATTTTAAACAATTCCCAATAATGAGTTTATTTCCATCATGGCAAAACTAGACCTGAGGGACTAACTACATGAGTATCTTACACACACACCAGCTCTACCACCTCCAATAGACCACGTTAACTGTTCCAAAGAGAGTATCCTTCAAGCAACGGGTGAGCAGAGTATTAATTTCCTCTTCTGGAAATTTGCCAGGGTATCATGGTCAACATAATTGTATGGAGAATGGCTTGGGAGTCTGATGATCAACATTTTGTCATACAGGAGATCTCTAAAAAATAGATTTGTCCCTTATCATTCAGGCTCTTTCTCAATGTGCAAATTTTAACACCTAAATCATTAATGGTAGAGACACTGAAGAATCCTGGTTTTCTTCACTAAGATCAATTTCTAAAACAAAATGTAAAAATCTCTTTTTTATTTAGAGGAGGGAAATAAGAATTAAACAATGTACAGTTCTGGTTAGTGTTCAGCTAGATTAGGAGAGATGAATCTGGAAAATGTCCTTCCAGCAAGCATGAATAGGAGTAGAATCGTTTCCTCTGTTGTTTGGTGTTATGATTTAAAGACACTGCTTCCTAGGCTCTCATTTGTTGCTTCAAGGATACATTTTAAAAAGTAATTTATTTCATTATTTTATAAATTTGATTTTTTAGTATATATAAAATTATTATACTCTGATATCATGTAAAAGGCTCAGGTCAGAAAATATATTCACTATTTCCCGAGAAAGCATATAGTTTCTAAGATAACCTATTGAGTTTATGGCAACACTTGGCTTGAATGATCTGGCTAGAAAAATAATCAGAAATGTTATTTTAAAAGATAACATTTTTATAAAAAGATAAAATCAGAGCTCTCATACAAATATAAAATTAACTTGTCAGAGATTTTATTTGATTCATTAATTAATGAAACCAGTAAGATATTCCAACTAGCTCAAGGGAGAATTCAAATAAACATATATATGAGCAATAAGGAAAGTTGAAATGAATATACAAGTAGACACAAAACTACTCTGTCCACAAGGCAATAATGACTTGTATTTCACAGGAAATTGCATTTAATTTGCATTTCTATAGATAGGAATGATTCACATTATTTTTAGTTTTCTACAATTTACAGGGTTAGAAAACAGCTCAAGGATAATGAAAGGCAGAGGTGACAATGAAGGATGACTAGAAAGGACATCCAACAGTCTTTTTGCCCTTTTCAAGTCTTTCCCAATTTTTCCTGATAGTAAAGCTGTTCATAAAGCTGACTCATTAGGTAAAAGCCATGAGAATTTTTTCTATTAATCTTTATGAAAAAATATCTTGGAAGAAAAATTCAGTTAGATTCAAACCATTAATTTTAGGGTAACTATCAAGCACTATGATTCCAAGATGAATAGAATATGCTTCCTACCAATTGAGACCCTCTAACCTATTGAGAACATCAAGGTCTGGCATGATAGGTACTCGAAGCAAATTTTAAAGTGCTGAGTGAGTGTTGCAGAAGTTTGGACTTGGGAGGAATAGAGAAGGTAATACTTAATGATATTAAATATTTGACTTCAGTGCACATGAAGGGGGAACTTTTTTTGTCGTCCGTATCTGATTTTCCTCATGTCTCACTGTTGCAGCTAAGGAGAGACTCTCCTCTTTATTAAGGCAAGCTAGTAGTGGTTAGAAGTTTATATACACAATCTTCTAATGCAAAATTGAAGGACCCTGAGTGGAGAATTTCTAGACCCAGGATATTATGCTCTGAAGATGGAGAGAAAAATATCATGAGGGAGCATTTTTTTTTTTTTAAGTCAGAAGTGGAAGGTTGGAAGCCCAATTTGAAAAATGCCCAAACCTGGGGTCCTATTTGAAAACCAGTTACTGAGGTTTCCATCACCATTGAGTTCTTTAGAACACATGCATATTTTTCTTACTTTACAGAATTTTTGCCTTGCACGTTAATATCAACATTTATTATAGCAAATTTGACCCATAACCTTTTTTTTGTAACATGGTTTGAAAGTTTCCTATGTTCATTTTACTGAGCTCAGAAACTCAGGTGGTAAGAAATAATAGATGAGTCCTGTCCTACTCATTCGTAGGGGACGTGTTTCCCCAGACCACTGAGAGATGTTCTTAGTAATAATAATTATAACCAAAAGTCTCTGCTTTATTAAGATGTTCTTCTGAGGGGAAGTCTTTCATTTCAAAAGATAAAGAGCTTCCAATGTGTTTTATTCACCAGAATCCAAAAAATCTAATGTATGCTGGTGAAGTGTCCTAAATACAACCGCTTGAGATCTCTTTGTCTTAACTGGCATGAGATGAATTACCAAACTGAATAAAATAGAACTAGCTGAGAAAGTAATTTTGGCTTTTGTTAAATTTATGACAGACTTTAAAATAGGGAATTGTATTACTGGTTAATTTACTCTCTTGTTACTTGTACAATTCTGCAGTTGTGGTCATCAGTTGTTCGAGTGCCATGGGGGTACTTTGGTCTAGTATAGGGTTTGGATTTTTATTTCCCATACTGTCATTATCTGATTTTTGCAACTTCATGATCAGAAGAGAAACACCAAGTCCTAGATAAGGGTTTTGTTTTGTTTTTTAAAAAAACGAACATTGGCCCTGGCCGGTTTGGCTCAGCGGTTAGAGCGTCGGCCTCCAGAGAGACCCGGGTTCGGTTCCCGCTAAGGGCATGTACCTCGGTTGCAGTTTGTCCCCGGCCCTGGTTGGTCGTGCGGGTGGCAGCCATCGATGTGGCCCTTTCGCGTCGATGTTTCTCTCTCTCTCTTCCTCTCTCTCCCTCCCACTCTGTCTGAACAAAAAAATGAAAAAATGTCCTCGGGTGAGGATAAAAAAACAACAACAAACATTGTGTTTTCCAATATAAAAGAGTTAGGACACAAGATTGAAGAGGAGAAATTTTGTGATCAGCGCTTTCTTGGAAATTTCAGTGTGTTTGAGCACCGTAGAGCCATAGAATTTATAGACTGGGTTAAAAATTGTCACTTGATAAAAATAAAGTGAATAAGAATCAATTAAAAATGTATGAGATTTATATCAGAAGATGTATTGCCACCTAAAGGGTGAAGTTTCATATCTATGTTGCTGATGGAGTTATACATATGGAGCCTCTTGATAGTATCTGGAATATCCTCAATGTCGCAAGTCTTCTTCCATCTTCAGTTAATGGTAAAATAAATGTTTTGGTTGGCTGGTAATAAAGGACATAGAAAATGAAAAGATTATAAAGAAGTAATTACCTTCAAAATGGGTTTAGGTATTTTGAAACTAGGAAAGTGTACTCATAGTATAAAACAGATTTGATACTTGATTTTTGAGTCAGGAGACATGGGTTGGGTGCCATCTTGCCACTTGTGAGCCTTCTGTTCCCAGGAATATGTCTCTATGTGAATGAAAAGGCACTGCTAGTATATGCACATAATAGTAACAATAACATTTTCATGATGCTATGTAAAATTTTCTTATTTATTTGTTCTCATCACCTTTAATAAATATGAATTATAAACAATCTTAATAAAGTTATAGAAAAATTATACACAAATAACCTTTAAAAAGAGTATGTTTGTGTAAAAGTAGACATACTTGTAAACAAAAGAAATTAAAAAGCAGGAAAGGCTTATTCCAGTACATTTTTAATGAATTATCCAGCTATATAACATTGTTCCCCAAAACTGAGCCTTCCAGAAGCCTCTTTGCAAATAAAACAATATTATGGGAGAAACATATAATGACCAAGAACATGTAGCTGTGGAAAAAAATGTAGAAATCTCATCACTGTGTATAGGCTTAAAAAATGATCGAGTGAGTTCCCATAGCTTCTTATCCTGAAAATGAAATCACGTAGTAATTATTTAGAGGTAAAAAATGAGAGTGTGTTGCTGTGTGTAAAACTATGTTTTGAAATAGTTGTAATACAGAATGTTTATAATATGAACTATTTCATGAACTAACAGAAAATTATGCAAAGATATCTTTAGTTTGTGGGGGACAGGCTGAGGTTCTTCAGGGTACTGTCTGTGTAAAAGTAGGTAGTGGGGAGGGTGTTGGGCTGGTGGTAATAGAACAGGGAGTCAGAATGGCTTTCTAGTCACTTCACTGGGCGGTGTGACCTTTTTGGACCTTGTTTTTCTAATGTGAAAATCCAAGAAACTAATAATAAATACCTATTAAAGTTGTTAAATAAAAAGCATATTTAAAGTGACTAGGAAAACGCTTGCTAAATAGCAGTGATTCTATGAATATTAGCTCTGTACTTGAATTTGGAGTCTCCCTTGGTGATTCAAATTTAATTATTAAAAAGGCTAATGGCTTCTAAAGTAGCCGTTTTAGAGAGGGAATTCACAGCAGGGAGAAAACCTCGAGCAGTTATTCTTCCACAGAATTCTGTGAACAGGTCTTGGGCTAATTTATTCAATTTGGTACCAAACAGTCGTGGAACAGCGAGTTTCCAAATTCCTATCATGTGTTTGGATTCAGACTTGACTCTGATAAGTTCACGAGTGCGGAGGTTCTTTCAGCTGGAGAGCAAGTTGAGTTCCATCCTAGAAAATTCATATGCAGTAGGTTAACTTGATTCACAGCCATGCTGAGGGAGAGATCCAGGAGTAGATTAACACGTCGGTGGCAATTAAAGACTGAACTAATGAATAAGGAAATTAGGTTAGAATGTTATCATCATGACATCTATTTTACTTCCATAATTTTACCTCAGGAAAAAAAAAACACCAAAAACTGTAGCTCTCTTTTCACAAGGATAATTGTTGCAGGGGAAAGGAAATGCTAGAACAGTTGTATGAAATTGCATGAGCAATTTGGAGGAGTCTGAATGGTGGATGTTGTCTGTCTTGATCCACAAAGTGTGGCGTCTCTGGGTGGTGGGGCTACCCAACCAGGACACGAAGTGAGGGCCTCTGGGTGATGACCAACAGTTTAACTCAGCTGACAAAAGCAGAACCTTATTGACTTTAAATCTTACTTGTTTGAGTTCATTTTGCTTTAAAATCATTGCAGCCTTGATGTTCTTTACCTATTTGCAAGTCACAATAATTCTGAAAGAGTCATTTCATCAAGCACAACATATATGTTCTCTAAGGTTTTCAGGGTGCTCGACGACACAAAGCACTTCTGTGATCGTAAAAAGCTTTAAAGATCTGAATTGGGTCTGGGAAAAGAGCACTGTGTACTCTCTTTTCCGACTTGTAAAGCACATTGAAATGGATAGTATTGGACATATGGAGTTGTTCATTTTTCAGAACACTCGCTGTCAGATGTTCTTAAATAACAGGATGAACACATGCTTAATTAGCTCAATTGTCTGTGGAAAACTGTGGGGATGCTCGACTGTTCTTTCAGTTTCACGTTTATGATGCCGCGGAAATTCTCTTGAAATCTGCTGTAGTATATAATGCTTGCACATTGTGCTTTAATAAAATGAGCCAGCTCTACTGAAATCCTGCTGTAGTCCATCAAAATTTTCTACTCAGCGATAATATTATCGCATAGCGCCGCAGCCATACCTTAAATTACCATTTTATGGGCTATATTTTGAAGACATAATATTCTACAATTCTTATTCATTTATCAACACATTTTCCCCATTACCTTTTATTTAAAAACAAGCAAACAAACTAACACCCTGATCTTTAGCCTTTAATGTTAGGTCTTATAATGTTAATATCTCTTTTGGTCATCTGGTCATTGAATGGCTGCTTTAGGTGTCACGAAGTCAAATGCTTATGAGGTCAACAGTAGGAAGAGGTGATAATGTGGTGAACTGAAAAGTGTGGGCTCCTAGTGATTATGTTGGGCCCGCCCAGATAATCCTGGACAATCTATTTACACATCAGTTTATTAGCAATTTAATGCCACCTACAATCTTAATTCCTGCTTGCCATATACTATATAATATTAACTAACAGGTTCTGGGGATTAGGGCATGAATTTTGGGGGGAGTTCAATTATTCTCCCTTTTACAGAATGTATTTCCATTTTTAAAATAAGCTGGAAACCTGAGTTTTAGGTGAAATATCTGGATATTTAAATGTTTAAAACTAATTATATATATATTTAACTCTATGAGATACATAATAGCATCTTAGTAAGTCCATGTGTCTTACTGGCTGCCTGTTTACAACCACTGGTCTTTTGTATTCCTGTCGGTATGTAAAGCATCACGGATGTTTTACTCAAGGTTTTTCAATCTAGTTGATGAAGCAGACATTTAAGAAAATCTGTAAAGCATTATGTCAACAACACGGTAAAAGGAGCACTAGGTAGAGGCGTAAGGAATGATCATAATGTCTAAACACCTAAGGGAGAAGGGCCTTTTAGGGTAAGAAAATAAAGGATTCCACGATAACAAATGCAGGGTTTTTGTGTGTGTGTGTGTGTTTTTCTCACAGTGTGAGAATTGTTTGATATGGAAGCTGAGAGAGCAAGATAAGGAAAACTTGTTCAGAGGAGTTCAGATAGAATTTAAAGCAGAGAGGAGATGCTCGTTAAGGGGGAGAAGATGAATTTCCAGTTTTATTAGTTTTGAAGTGGTTACAGATAGCAAGAGGCCAGTGTAAGCGTGGGGAGCAGTGCTCCCGAGGGGGCAGGTGGAGTAACCTCTGAAGTGTCTGCCAGAGCAGCCTGTGTGAGCAGTGCTTGTCCTGCCCTCGGGGTGAGCCCAGGGGGCCTTGTCTACGCTATGGCCACACTCCATTGGCCACAACCTAGTTTGGAGAAATGAAATGGGCACGTGACTCAAACTAGGCCAATCAGAATCTTTTCATAGAAATTTGCCATTGAGCCTGAGAAATGCGCCATTTATTTCTGTGGGTGACATGAAATGAGGACCTGTAAACTCAGGTTCTGCATGTGCTATGTAATTACGTACCTGGACATTGCAGCAGCGAGAATCAGTGAAGAGACGGGAGAGAGAGAAAGCAAGAGAGGCAGGCAGAGCCCTTTCTCCAGCTGCCATTGTAAGATGCTTGGTCCTTCCGAGGAAGCTAAGGCCGGTTGGGGTGAGGCCCCGCTCCCAGCAGCACTCGGCTCGCCCACACCATGGCCTCTGTCTCGGAGCTTGCCTGCATCTACTTGGCCCTTATCCTGCGTGATGATGAGGTGTATGATGAGGTGATGGTGACGGAGGATAAGATCAATTCCCTCATCAAAGCAGCTGGTGTAAATGTTGAACCTTTTTGGCCAGGCTCGTTTGCAAAGGCTCTGGCCGGTGTCAGCACTGGGAGCCTCATCTGCAGGGTAGGGGCTGGTGCACCTTCCCCAGCAGCTGGTGCTGCCCCAGAGGGTGGTCCTGCCCCTCCACCACTGCTGCCCCTGCTGAGGGGAGTGGAAGCAAAGAAAGACGAATCTGAGGAGTCTGATGATGACACGGGCTGTGGTCTCTCTGACTAAACCTCTTTTGTAGCACATTCAATAAAAAGCTGAGCTCTGAAAAAACAGAGGCAGGAAGAGAGAGCTGGCACGGCCTGGAGGGGTGGCTCAGAGGACGACACTGCCTCCGTTCCTGCTGGCTTTCCTGACCCTGCCCAGGTTCTTTGTGCAGCTTTTCCTTTTCCCCCAGATTGCTGTGATTGTCCCATTATTTTTCTCAGACGTTCCCTTTTTTGCTTTAAACTAGGTTGAAGTGATTCTGTTGCTTTTAACCATAAATCGTGAATAAGACACTTACTCAAGTGGAGAAAATTGGAACAATGAAAGGTGTGGGAAACTAGAAAAGCAATAGAGGTGCTGTGTACACCTTATATTCTTGACCCTGTGATTGGTCCTAGCCTCAGTTTAGAGGATACTTCTTCTAAGACGCCTTCCTGAAACAAATACTCTACGCAAGTTACCCCTGCACTGTGTCCTCCAGCAACAGTGTCCCTCATCGCCACATTTATTACACGATATTTACGTTGTGGGTGTACCTGTCTGTAACAGCCTCTAGGATTTAAGCTTTGTGGAGTCGTGGACCATGTGTATTTGTTGGAAGAATAGTTCGTGTAGTCCCAGTGGAGACTAATACTTGTCCATTTTGTACAGTGTGACTTAAGCCTCACACAACTGAAACAGCTCTTCCCAGAAATGATTAGCGTAGACATTTAGAATTGATCCGTGCAACATCATGAGACCTAAAGACTGTTTGTTGTTTGTTAGTACAAATAGGAAGTGTTTAAAATAACTGATTTAGAGAATTATTTTGGAAAGTTGTTGGTTTCTTTAACAATTAATAACAAATACTTCCAAAAGCAATCTGAAAATAGTATGGGATACTCTTAGAGGTCTAGCTCTTCTAAATACAAATTTGGAGAGACGGGGAAGAGACAGAAGGTTTCTCATTATTTGGGATTTGTTTTCGCAGAAATTTTGTTAGGGGTTATGATGCACAGTGAGTGGAAATGTGACATTGAAATAAATCAAAGGAGGAAATACAGCCATCTCATAAAATGAGTTGGGCCCTTGGCTAGTCTACAGTGGTTGTTTCTAGCTCCTGTACACTGGACCAAGAAGCCTTTCCAAGCGGGTCACACCCATGGCAGCAGCGAGTGAGGCCCACCTCTCAGATCTCAAAGTACAGAAGTCTTCAGACCAAGTCCAGAGACCTGTGATCGTAGGAAGGAAGTGTTAGAGTGATGTTACTATGGACATGGCTCAGGTCTGGCACAGATTATTTGGGATTTTTAAACTGTGCAAGAGATGGTATGCTTAACCATTGTTCCCAAGGCTTGATTATTTTACATTCATGCCATAGAGCTTAGACAAATTAGCCATCCCGTTAGAACTGACTTATGTGTTTGAAAACAGTTCTGGAGATGCAAAATCCTTGGTTCTAAAAATAATAACATGTATTCATTCCTACCCACACCCTGCTTCATGCTGTACTGAATAGCAGCCGAAGTCGGAGAGGCCCTCATCTTCTCTCCGCCATGTCCTCCGTGTCACTGTTGGCAGGTGGCAGAGACTCCGGCCTTGGTCTTCCTGCACACACTCCAGCTATCTGAATCAATTTTTTCCCTCATTGAAACCCATTCCATTGTCTTCTGAACATATTGATCTTCAGTCATGCACATACTCATCATCCTCTTCATGGTGTTTCTGCCTGCAGGCCCTGGTTCTCATTATTTCTGTATTGGTCACTCTGTCCTCACAGCTGATGCCAATCACGCTTCCTGCAAGTGCATTTCAAAGGCATTGAGCCTCTAGTGTTTCACTCACAGGAAAATAACAACAAATCTCTTCTTTGTACCTGTAGTATAGATTCATCTAGCTGACTTAATTTGATTGTGAATCAAAAATGTTAAGAACTTTTATAAAAGTGCATGCATTTTCAGCCCCTCCCCCGTTCCCTTTTCACCCTGTATGCAAGCAAAAGGAGGAGTTTCACACAATGAGCACAGAGAACAATCATAACACAAAAAAGAAAGGATCGATATTAATCACGACTTGAAGTCATACTACCTTTGGCTATGATCATCTCAGATCTGCTATCTGAGAGGGGCCCAGCTGGCTGCATTTTTGACAGAGAGGCCCCTGTGGGAGGGTCAGGTGGCGGTCAGAATGAGTTCTGGTGACTGCTAGGGGCACTGCACCCGGCTGCTCTGCAGCTCCGCCTTTCTCCAGAAGGCGATGAGTGCGCACTGTGCTTCTGGTAGAAACTTTCACGAGGTTGTTACTAGTCTGCTGTGGTCCGTGCCTATCGATCCGACCTCATCTATCGGGTAGATTCTTTAGACATCCAGTCAAAGTCGATTCCGTAAAAATAACCACCATCATAGTTCATCCTGACTGAAATGTTAAGAAATGCCAGCTGCCGTGCAGTCTGCTTCATCTCATTAAAGTCTCAATCATGTAAATTAGCTTCTAGCCACATATTGCCGGTGAGGAAGCTGTGGCTTAGGAACATTAAGAACATTGTATTTCGTCAGTTTTGATATGCACATCGTCTTGATCCGTTCAGATTGCGACAACAGAATGCCACAGACTTGGTGGCTTATACATGGCAGATATTTATTTCTCACGGTCTGGAGGCTGGAAGTCCAAGTTCAGGGTGCCAGCGTAGTCAGGGTCTGGCCAAGGCCCTCTTCTAGGTTGCGTGCTCCTGATCCCTGGCTGTGTCCTCACAGGGTGGGGAGCAGCTCTGGAGGTTTGTCTGCTATGGAGATTAGTGCTCTTTATTTTATTTTATTTTTTAAATCCTCACCTGACAATATTTTTCCATTCATCTTCAGATAGAATGGGAGGCAGAGAGAGAGAGGGAGAGAGAGAGAGAGAGAGAGAGGCAGAGAGAAACATCAGTGTGAGAGAGACACATCAATTGGTTGCCTCCTGCACGACCCTGACCAGGGCTGGGGACTGAACTGCAACAAAGGTACGTACCCTTGGCCAGAATCGAACCCGCTACTCTTTGGTCTGAGGCCAATGCTCTAACCACTGAGCAAACTGGCCAGAGTTCTTTAATGAGGGCACTTATCCCATTCCTGAGGGCTCTACCCTCATGATCTAATCTCCTCCCAAAGGCCCCACCTCTTAATACCATCACCTTGGGCATTAGGTGTTCAACATATGAATTTGAGGGGGACACAAAATTCCAATCCTAGCAGTCATTTTTCATATTTTAACATCTCTGAAAGTGTGCTGTCTATCTATATATTTTATGAAGACAACTGTCAGTTTGGTTTATTTTTCTGAGTAGTACATAAAATAATAGCATATCTTGCATTCAATGGTAATCTAAATTTCACAAAAAAAGCCATCCAGTTAATATGTGGTAAAGTGGATTGGAAATCCTATGCTGTGTTCTCAGTCATTACCCTTCCAAGAAAGTAAAGCAGGGAAGGAGGTAGAGGCACTCTAGCTGATTAGACATGATGTGTTCTTTATGAAGTTGTATATTCTGTCCACTGCAAGAGCTGACATTGACAAAGGAGTTTTGAGGACCTTTGTTCTGGCCCGTTTTTAGGGAGAGCAATTATACAGGTTAAAGGAAGCTGGCTATCTCAGTGACACCTTGGAAACTCCTTTCAGTTTTCTTTCTGATTTTGACATTGGATATCAGGATAAAGAGAAGACCTTTGCGTCTCTTTGTTTTTAGAATCTTATATTCTCTGAACTTTTCCTATACTCTCTCCGGCAGCCCTGAGCAGTCCTTGAATATACAGGTTATCCTCCCAGGATTCATAACCTAATTAATCAAAGACAAGGGCAGCCATCTCGTTGCTTAGGGGCTGATAGTTTTCTGTTACACATTAGGAGATGTGTCTCAGAAGGCATTTATCTTTCTTTACTTGCTGTTCACGTTGAAGAGGGAGAGAGTGAGAAAAGCAATAAACGGTTCCTCCTCTTCTAAGTGTTTCAGCCTTCTTTGTCTGGCTTCTCACGTTCCCTGCCTCCTGTTTTAGTAGCACTTCAGAATGTCTGCCAGTCTGTTTTAGAGACAGTTTATTGGCTGTGATACGGAGCAACATGCAACTTATGTTTCTTAACTTCTTTTTCCGCTCTATTTTCCTTTCCAAATTAATCCCACAAATGGCAACCATGTAAAAAGTGGGAACTTGTCAAGAGAACTAGAAAAAAAAAATCATCCAATCCCAGAATTCTGTGATATGATGTGAATGAAATATTTTGATATGCTGACACCTCAATTTCACACTGGCCTGATAAGTGAAACTGTCTTGTAATGAGTGTCTTCGAGTTACAAAAACTGTTGAAATGTTTCCAAAGTTAATCAGAGTTCTATAATACCAAATTGCATCTTGGGGTAAATCATAGCAAAAATTCCAAATGTTTAACACCATTTCTTATCAATCTACTTTAGTTGTTGTGTCAAACTTTTTGTTGGCCTTTGATAAAGGAAAATGCTGATCTTGGGAACCTTCATGTAACTGGGTCATTTGCCACAAGATGGATATTCTTAAAACCAGAAGTTAGATGCCAAATTTCAGTACACTAATAATGGCTTTTATAATCACAAGTTGTTTTTTTTAATTTTATGATTTGCAGTTTGTTTTAGACCTTTCAAAGCCATTACCCCAGTCTTTCCACCTATTATTTGCTTGGGGATTATTTCTTTTATTCCATCCTGCAAAAAGCTGAAGGCCAAATTCCCATTTTTAAAAAGTTTAGGAGTTTCCAAACAGGAGAAATTATTTCTTGGTTTATTTTCTTACTGCCTGATTTGTATTTCCTTATCACTTGTCCACCGTCCAGTCAATGTGCATCGGATTTGTTTGTCTCCTCTGCTGAGAAATGGGAATGAGTGATTAGTCCAATTTTATGCCATTATCTAACACATCACATGTACATAATTGAAACAAAACGTTGCAACCGACCTGCCTGGATTTGGGCTTCTGTAATTTCTCACAAAGACTTTATGTAAGCATTACTTCTTCTAGAACAATGATAACTAGGACCAGCTACATAATATATGGAGCTAAGTGAAAAAAGAAAAGAAAAGCAAGACCCTCCACTTGAGGTGAGGAAGTCAATCTCCTTTTCCCACAGTCACCTGGGTGGATGGACAGGTGACTCTGAAGGGATTGCATCCTCTGGCACTAGATCCCTGGATTGATGGTGGGCAAGAGGTGCATTGAGGGGTAGCAAGAGGTTCTTTCCAGGTGGACGCTGAGTGCACCGTGGGGCTGGAAGCCCACCGAAGCATTGGCACACATCTGACTAGCTTCCCTGTGCACACTCCCAGGTTCTTTACCAGTTGGAAGGGACCAACCCAGTAGTCTCTTCCTCTGGCAGAGAGCAGCAACATCCTGTAGGTGGGCGGGGACAGGGGTGGGAGGAAGACGTGGGAACCTGTCCAGAGGATGCAAGACACTTAGAGTTGTGGCTCTAAGCTTCTGGTTTGTGCTCCATTGGCCCATTGGACTTCACCTACGAAACACAAACTCAAAGAGAAATGTATTAAGAGTTTCAAGATGGCGACCACAGAGCATTAAAACCATTTGTAACTGCACTGGATACATGCCCTTGAAGCCTTCCCTGAAAGATAATCACTCCTTCTGTCATGAACTACTTTCTTCAGTTACTGTATTTTCTTTGCTTAGTGTTTGAAATGTTTATTCAAAACATTTGTCCCCACTAGGCCACACACTAATGGGCAGTCTGGTGGAAAAAAACGGTATCATTTTTGGAATTCCTTCTGTTGTATTTAGGGCTACAGTACTGCAAAGAGTAAGTTTATTCATTGGACAAGCAAAACAAATAGAAATGTAAGATTCAAAAAATATTGCTTAACCCCTGTTTATTTAATTCAGGAATGGGACATTTATGTATACTTCTTTTAAAATATCTGCTTGTGTATTATATCGCTTTTCAGACTTAAAGGACCAGAAAGAGTATAAGAAAGTTGGTACTTTGCATCTGAAGGTTGTACCATGCTGTAGATCAGTGGTTTTCAACCCTGGCTGCAGATTGCAATCACCTAGAAATCATTTTATAAACACTGATGCTGTGTCCTTCACTCAGAAATTCAGATTTAATTGACTTGGTTACTATTGCTTTTAAAAAGCTCAGAGGATGACAAGGGAATGAGGGGAGGGGTTAGTGCTAGTGTGGGCTGGGGCTGTGAGCCAGAGCCCCTACTCAGAGCCTCTCCAAAGGGCTTGGCCTTCTCAGAGCCTCCCTGCTGGGTTGCGAGAGGGAGTCTTTCAGAGCAAATGTTGGGAGGCCCAGGTGGGAACTGTAAGACTTCCTGTGACCTAGCCTCAGAAACCTCAGAGCATCACTTCTGTCACATTCTATTTGTCAAGCAAGTCACCAAGTCCTGATGCAAGGGGAGAGGAATTACACTCCTCCTCTTGGTGGAATGTCAAGATCGCATTTGAAACAAGCATGTAGGATGTGAAACATCTTTGTAGTTATCTTTGGAAATACAATCTGCTGCAGAGGTTATGATTCTTTAAAGTAATTTTGGGCAGAACGGCAACATTAAAAAATAAATTGAGAAAATAGCCCAAGGTGTGGTTTGTTCAATTGTTTTTCAATTCATAAGCTAGGCTTTTGAGAGTTACCAGCCTGTGGTTCATAACTCTGATTGTAAAAATTCTATTCATTTAAGAAAATGTTTGAGATGATAAAAGAACACTGCTGAATTATTTTAAACATAAAATCAATGATAAATTAAATGACAAAATTTCTTCATGCTGCTATATTTTCTCTCTCAGCCCTACTTCAATAAAGGCAATGTTAAAATCTGGGATTTGGAAGGACAATCAATTCAACTCTCTGATTTTATATCTGTGTATTAAAAAAACACACAAAATACGGAAAAGCCTAAATGTTATCCAACTTTACCTTGGCACCACCTCTTGGTATCTACCACCTGAATTAAGATACTCGTTAATCTTTTGTCCAACTTGATTAAACCAAGCCACCAGGTTCATATGGTAACAGGTGTTCATCCACACCTGCCAGGCTTCGGTCTTTCTGGGTATGGTAATGGTCTGGAACTTCATGGAGAAAGACATTTAGGTGCAGTTGTGGAATTACAATGGATTATTTTGAGTTATGAACATTTGACCAAAATTAGACAACAGTGACATAAAGTTTTCTCGTTCAGTGAATTTATAATATCTAGTGTGCAATCTGAGCCCATTTAGGTACCCTAAACCAAGTGTACAGTACACATAATATGTAGATATTTTATGTGACTCTAAGGAGCACTCATCTTTGGTGAGAGCACACTAAGCTGTAATAAACGCAGGCTACGGACACATCTGTGCATTCGTTTTATCCTACATAAATTTACATTTATGTCATATTTTCCTTCCAAGCACTATGAGCTATAATCAGTAGTAGAACCCTTGAAATAGATCACTAGGCCAGTCTTAAAGGATAAGTTGGTACAATCCTTTCATGAGCAAAGGTTCAGCCATAGGAGAGAATCATGAAATTATTGGCACAACACACAGAGTTGCTGATATGGTTGAAAGTGTTAGTCTCGTCATTTTGAGCATTTATTTGTTTCCTCATTGAGGGCTGCCTCATGCACTTCCACTTGGTCATTTTCTTGCCTTTTTTATTTTCAAATAAGCAATCAGTAGTTTTCACCCTTCCTCCTTATTAATATCCTTTTGACTTTTTAAAATACAAGAATGAATGCCTTCCCACTTTTCACTTTTTAGTGTGTCCCTGAATGAAGGATAACCTCCTTCAATACCACTGATAATACTCACCAAAAAAAAAAAAAAAAAAAAAAAAAAAAATGTAGGTCCATGTATCTACTCCAGATCTCTGGAATTAGTAAATGCCCAGAAATCTGCATTACAACAGGTTTCCCAGGTGATTCTTATACACCAGAAATTTTCAGACTCATTGCCCTTGACCCTTGGTACTTAAAGCTTAGTCCTAGGACCAGCATCCTGTGCATCCCTGGGTGGCTTGCTGGGCATGCGGAATCTCAGGCCCCAGCCCGCACCTACTGCATCCGAGTCTGCATTTTAGCAACAGGCCTCAGTAAGTGGTGTGCACTTAAAGTCTGAGAAGCACTGATATAGAGGGTTAAATCCAAATACCTAAGCAGGTCAAATACAGCTCATATAATAATTACTACTGTGTCTCCACCCCCTTCTGCTCTTTCCTTTCATGTGCACACTCCATGGAGTCATTCCCAACTAGGAAGATGAGCCTTTTAACACTGCAGATATTCTAACACTTCTGAGCTACATAAAATATGAGCAATTTTCTATGGTTCAACCTAAATACTTGCTTTTCTTGTATAGGGTTGCTGCTTCATGATTCCTTGCCTTTGGACATCTTGAACTGCTCTGGTAACATCTTTTCCCACTTGATGAATTGTCATTCATTCTTGAAGAGAACCTTTCTACAAAGTTTGTGTCTGTATATCTGAGATCCTGATAATTTTTGTCTGCCTATTGCCCATTTCAGTACCTAAAATGTATAGGATGTTCAGTTAATATTTCTGAAATGAATGAGTGAATAGGTATATAAATATTCCACACATTTTCTATCTTCCCCAACAGCACAAATCCACTGCTAGCAATGGAGACTTTTATTATGACTCCTTTTACAATAGCTAGTATCAAAGGAAAACTGAGTAGAAATATGTTTTCTAATTTTTATCATAAGTAAAAGTGGTGATATATAAGTATACTTTGAATCATGCCAAGTATATGTCCCTAGAAGTTGTAACTAATTATGGTCTTGGTCAACCAAATTATGTCTCTAAGGAAAATGCTCATGTTTCTGAGATTAGAATCCTATAGTATATATTTTTTATAAAATGATGATTCTTTTTAAGATGGTAATAGTCACCTTTAAAATTTACCAATTTTGTCATTGTGTTTTGCTGCTACCTATACTGATATGGAGAAGTTTGGCATAGCATCTCTGATTTTATTCCAGAAGAAATGGGAAGAGGGACAACATCTTTACATCTCAAATTTTTCTGCTGTGATAGGATATGACAAAGAGTACAGGTTGGATCCATTTCAGCTTGGCTAGAGAAGATATACTTCACATATGCTCTATGGCTTTGGCAGTGTTATCTTGTGATTTAAGGATTTTCCTTTTGGTTGGCAGACTTTTCTTCAGATGAGATCTTAATAAAACCTTGACTCAGACACTGCAAAACCACACACATACTCTATGTAAAAAAAGCTGAAGAGGAATTCTTACTTTACAACAAATACTAACAGATAAATTTCCCCAGATTGTTTGCCCAGAGATTATCTGAATAGTTTCAATTATCCATTTCAAGAAAGAAAACTTCCCTTTATTAGTTTTCCTGCTTGCAAAAGTAATGCTTGTTTAATATAAAAATATAAATCCTCAGAGATATAATAGCAAGTTTAAGTCCGTGGTAATAATCACTGTTAACATTTTAGCATATATCCTTCCAGATTTATTTCTCTGTAGATACAATATGTATGTTATGACCCATAAAAGGCATGAACTACTGAATCTAAAATGCACTGAAGGAACCTATGTGTTTCTAGACCAAAATCATGAAGCATTTTTATCCATTGGTTTAAGCTACATATGGGCAGGGGGTGTCCTTTTTCCCTCTTTGTGTTTTGCATGTATATAAACATTATAAATATTTTATTAATATACATTTTCAGCAGTAAAATATTAGAAATAAATATAGTGTTAAATGAAATGATTACTCCAGAGTTTTATTTAACTCTTTTTATATCTTTTTCAGTGTTAGGAAGTTTTAATAATTATTTTTTCATGAGCGAATGATTAGCAGGATTTTGTGAAAACTGAGTTTTAAATAGTTGTTTTTCTCACCAACTGGAAAATATTTTTAAATTGAAAGCACTAATTTGCCTAGGGTTCTTTGAAATGCACTCTTTTTAAAGAAAAAAATCAAAACTGATGGTTGCTTTCTAGTGGGTTTTGTTAAGTAATAATTATGTTGGTCCTTTTATATTCTCATATTTTGAATTTTATTCTTTTTGATTTGAGAATAGTTTGTGTGTATTCAAGTGTTGATGTTTTCTAATTTTTTAAGAGTTTGTATTCTAGTTGCCTAAATTGTCATCATTATTTAGAATTTACCACAACTTAAAATCTTCAATCTCCATTTTATTTTTCAAGATATGTGACTTACCGAAAATCTACTAAACCCTCTTACACACCACACACACACACACACACACACACACACACACACACACACACGTATTCACTTACAAATATTGGGAGCATATATCAAGTTCATAGTCAAGTACTAAATTTTTTGATTAATTAAACTTAATGAGGATAAGGCATTTGAGATGCTTGAATAGAAAGAGGATGCTATTCACAGTTCTAATGATTATATGATAATTATAAAAGTAGACCCGATGACCTTTCTCTGTGAAATTCTCTAGAGAAAGGATGAACCAAGTTATTATCCTAGCATGATATTGTTCTTTAAGATGACTCCTAAAATGGACTTTTCATAATAATTACCTTGGAAAACTTTTGAAATGTGATTCATGTCTAGCTTTGGGCTAGATTTAAGGCTTGGATCAAGGTCAGGAATAAAATCACTGTGCTCAGCGAGAATATTACCTTTGTGTTCGAAATCGTAAAGAGCATACACTAAGCATTTCTACATGAATTCTCTAGTGAGTGGGAGATTATTTGTTTTTATTTCCTTCTATCTTTTTAAGAAACTGAAATGAGCTAGATTACTCTTACCCTAAGACTGTATGGTCTATCATCTGAAGCATAAGGGGCAACATTCACCTGTGTTTTGGTAGCTGAAATTTTTAAGAAATTAGATTTTATAAAAAATTAAGTATGTTCCTGATTTGGGGGACAATTTATAAAACAAAATTAGGTCTTTAATCGTCTTGAACATTTGCTTGATTTATGAAACTAGGAAGAGAATATCTTTTTTATCACCATCATTTAATTGTATTACTTATTAATTAATTGAATTTATAGGGATGACATTGGTTAATAAAATTATATAGGTTTCAGGTATACAATTCTATAATACGTCATCTGAATATTGTATTGTGTGTCTACCACCCCAAGTTAAGTCTCCTTCCATCACCATTTATCCCCCCTATACCCTCTTCTGCTTCCCCACACCCCTTCCCTCCCGTAATCACCATGCTGTTGTCTGTAAGCTGATTACTTTGGAACAGTGAATCCTGACTTTGTAACATTGTACTTGGGTTTGAATTGTTACAGCTCTGATGACCCTCTGCTCAATAGCAGTGATGATTGCTTGGCATCTTTGAGTAATCCGGAGATTGGAGACCAGTTCAACACAGGGTGTTTTATTGATGTCTTGATATTTACCATGGAAAATGGGTGTAGTTTTTAAACGTAATAACCACATATACCAAGGCCTATAATAGAGATGTTTCTTGCCCTTTGGGACTTAAGTTTGCAGAATTGCTCATTGGGGTTAGGGTTTAGGAAGGAAAAGAACAGGATGCTATGAGAGAAAATAATGCCGTTTGTGGAGGTAGTGGGAGTGATGGTGTTTTTCTTTGGTCACAGTTGTTGAGGAAGAACTTTCTGAATAGGTGTTGTCATAGATTGAATTTCCAGGAAGCAGACTTTGAGAGTTGAGATCTAGAGGTTGATTGGGAAGTACTTCAGAGGATACATGATGAGGTAAACAGAATTGGGCAGAAGCTGAACTATAGTGTGGTTGCTACACAGGCTTAGCCAGTCCTACAGATAGCTCTGTAATTAAGATGGTCCTTCAAAGGTGTCCTTGCTTTGAAGCAAGGGGGCCTGGCTTGGCCTTTATACAACATTTCCCTCCTCTGCCTTCCCCCCCAACACACACCCTTTATCAGACATTGGGTATGGGCTACCTCTCAAGAGAGAGCATGATCTTGGGAAAGGTTGTTATTCTCAAATGAGGTTAATGCCTGGGTAGGAACTCAGCTGTAAGCCCTCAGTCACTGGCACTCCAGCAGCGTGGGGACAAGTACCTTAGTTCTAAAGAGGAATGGAGGCAGCACACCATAGCCTGCACTATAAATATAACTTAACTCCTGAAGAATGAGAAAGCCACAGCCAAATGAAAATACATGGGAAGGACTTTTCAGACAGGTAAAACATCGTGGGCAAAAGCACTGAATTCACATAAAGCATGAGTTATTGACATAACTAAGAATGTCAGTGGGACTACTGTTATTACTACATGAAGAATGGGTTTGGTAGGAATATAAATAAAAGTCAGAACTTTGCAGTGGTTCAAGGAAAATAAAATGGTGGCTAAGATATAATGGTAACAATAAATATGAAGAAATGTATATATTTTCACAATATATTTGAATGTAGAATCAACAGAACCTGGTGATGGATTGAGTGGCAGTGAAGTGAATGAAAAGAAGGGGTCGAGAATATTTGTCCACATTTCTGGCTTGAGCAGCTAAGTGAATGGTGGTGCAGTTTATTAAGATAGGGAACACTGGGGAAGAAACAGGTTTCTGAAGGCTATTATGCAAGAGTATTAAATAAACCACACTTCTATTGGAGTAGTTTGCAACTGTATGGCTCTCTTCCCCATCAATAAAACATCTCCTGAAAAGCAGTAGAGTCATTATTGGGAACTACAAGGGACACAACATAACAAGGTAAGACTTTGTATCAATTCAGAAATGTTTATTCTCTGAGGATTCATTGTGTTCTATAGCCCCTGCATAAAATAACAAGAACAAAATTCCAGATGGTTCTGGATACTCTGTGTGAATATCTTAGCACAGAGCCTATTACTTTCTTATTTTGGATACCCTTCATGGTTTCAAACCATCACTATTTATTTGATTACTCATTCAACTGTTTTTTGTTTTGTTTGTTGTTTTTTGCACCTACAGTTTTCCAGAGACTGTCTTTAAATGCTAGAGAACACAGTTCTGAACATCACAGAAAAGGTTCCTGAGCTTTTTATGAAGCTTACAGTTTGTCACAGGAAAAAGACAATAAACTAGACAGTAGCTAAGATCATTTCAGATAGTGCTTAATATAGAAAAATAAAAAGAGAGTGTGGTGGTGAGAGCTAGGTGTGTTGGGGAGTGCTAGATGAGACAGGGCAGATGAGGAGGCCTCCTTGAGGAGAGGGTGGGCAAGTCGAGAGCTGAACAGTATGAAGGACCCATCATGTGAAGATCTCTAAGATCTTTTCAGGGCAGGTAGAAGAGAAACTCAACGACCCAATGTAGCACAAGCTTGGAGTGTCCTGGAAGCAAAAGGAAGACCAGTTTATGCTGAAGCACAATTTAAGTGATAGGGTGAATATCAGGAAATGAAATTAGAGAAGCAGATTGGAAGTGTCTTGGAATCCATGGAAATAACTTTGTCAATTCAAAGAATCCTAGAAAGTTATTGAAAAATGTAAGCAGCTGAGTGACATTTGATTTTGATTTCTGTTTTCAAAAGATCATTTTTGCTGATATGGAAAATGGATTTTAAATGAAATGGGTAAAGCAGGAGGTGGCTATTTAGGAGGACCTGGCAGTTGACAGAAACAACATGATGGTGACTTGAACTAAGGTGGTAGTAGTGGAGATGGAGAGAAGAATGATGTGAAATACGTTTGGAGGTAAATCCAATGAGTGTTCAGCTTGGATCTGGAACAACAGGAGGGGATGCTATTGAATAAGAAGTGGAAGTGCAGTAAGAAATGAAAGTCTGGAAAGAACAGTTGTGCAAAAAGAAACCAAATGTTCTCTTGTGGAAATGTCAAGGATGCTATTAGGCTTTGTCTGGAGATGAAGGAGAGAAGTTTGAGTTGAAGTTATGAATCTAGGAGTTTTCAGTAGATAGATATTAATAATATGGGACCAAATGGCATCACAGAGAATAAAAGTAGAAAGAACATGGCCCAGGACCAAGGCCAGGGGCAGCCTAGCATCTAGAGGTCTGGCAGAAGAGGAGAGTGCAGCAAAAACCGTATGCATTTTCTACCCCTTGGTGTAGGTGTGTCTAAGTGTGACTTTTCATTAGGCAATGAGCTAGGTGGAACGCCAGAAGAGTGCATTGTCATAGAAAGCAACAAGACAAAATATGTGTCAATAAAGAGAAGATGGTCAAAGACATTGGTTCCTACTGAATGTGAGGCTTGGTAATGATGAAAGTCACTGGTAGGCTTCTTTTTTTATCCTCACCCGAGGACATTTTTGCATTCATCTTCAGATAGAGCAAGAAGGAAGAAGAGAGAGAGAGAGAGAAACATCGATATGAGAGAGACACATCGACTGGCTGCCACCCACACGACCCCAACGGGGGCTGGGGACAAACTGCAACCGAGGTATGTGCCCTTAGCAGGAACCGAACCCGGGTCTCTCTGGACCAGGGGCCATCACTCTAACCCCTAAGCCAAACCAGCCATGGCGCTGGTAGGCTTTTAAAAAGCAGATTCAGAGGGAACTGAATCCTGATTGCAGAAGAGTGAACAGGAGGCAGTGAAATGCAGATGCCAGGAGACCACTGTTTTGACAGGTTTTATTGAGAAAATGGAGCCGCAGAGGGCAGTGGTCGATAGGGAGGAATGAGAAGACTAGAAGTGGGATTTTTACAGAAGAAACCTTCGAGCGGTGTGTATAGTAGTGGAACTATTCCAACTGAGAGAGAAAAAGTGAAGATGCAGGATTGAGAGGGGAACATTGATGGAGTGGTGTCCCCCGGAGGTAATTTGGGGAAAGAACTGGGGCCCCAGTGAAGGGTGCAGACTTCCATCTGAGCAGGGGCTGGGTGTGTCTTCACAGAAGGAAGGCAAAGAATGGGGGAAGAGATGCAGGGCGAATGGCAGGTTTAGTGATGAGAAGGTGAAATGTTTCTGCTCTATTGCATTCATATTTCCCCCCATGAACTCTGAGGCACTGAGAGCAGCAGGATATCACCAAGTAACCATATTTAATAGATAAGGAAATCGGGAAAGATAGCAACCTGTAAGAGCGTATAATGCTGGTCAGAAAGAGGAAATGATACCAACCATCGTGGTGTCATTCCCTCAGTCCGACGTGATGCATCTCATTGCTCTTCAGCAGAAGTAACTATTCCCAATGGTTAAAAATTATGGACATGTCCACTTCAGTTTAGTATGACTTTCTTTTAGGAGTAGTGCCTAAATGTAGTGGGAATAGTTTCACTATTAGATTTATTGTGACCTTATTGAAACCAAGAAAATATTTCTTCTTTCAGGACAAAAATATTGCCTTCTTTCTCCTTATAAATAAGGGATGATCACCACTGTCAGAGCCCATGCAGAGATGCCTACAAAGTATCTGTTTTTAGGGTAATAAAACTCACACGCAGTGGTCTAATACCTCTGCATCCTTAACTCGTTTTCCTCTTCAGCTTTGTGTGAAAATGCAGAGGGGACACAACCAGCCCGTAGACATGCTTTTGAGAGCAGATTTTTACCAGGTTTGAAAAGAAATTATCGTCACGAGAAGAGATCGTTCTACTGTTAGAGGTTCTTAGGCACCTTTCTAGATAACTCTGAGAAGTAAGAAGGAAGGTCAACTCTGGCTGAAAATAATGATGTTCTGTTTTTATTGTTGTTGTTTGTTTGTTTAATTACTGACAGACAGAAAACTAAACCTATGTTTTGTGATAAGTGGAGGGAAAAATTTACCTGCTAAAAATTCCTAACATGAACAAATATGTGTGTGTATATATGTGCATGTCTGCAAGTAGGCATAGATGTATGTACGCATGGATGCATTTCCCTTCCCCATTGACATTAGTCTTCCAAGGATGACTTTTTGCTATGCAGTGTGACTGTCTTTTTCAAGATTATGAGCATTTAGTGGCTTTATTTATTTACATTTTTAACATTCTTAAATTATAAAAAGTAACTTGAGGATTTAAAATATCTCTTTATCCAATGCAAAAAAGAAAGCAGGGAATGGGTGTCATTGAAATTAAATATCAAGGAAGCACAGATGTAGAATAAGAATACTTTCTATTTAAGTTTGAAAATACTTTTGAGAGCTGAGTTTTGATTTATAAGGTGATAGGAGTGGAAGTTTAGCCTTAACCAGTCTTTGTCCTCTGGACCCAAACAGAGGCAAACACCTAAAAAGTTGAAACGGTACCTGGGAACATAGAGGAAAGTGAATATTACCATACATTCTAAAGATCTGTGGCCTGGAGCCAACTGATCTTCAGTGATCGTATTAAAATGCAGACGCACACACAGTGTTCTGTGATTATGTACATGTGAGCAGCAACTTTGTTTGCCTCTGAGTTTCTTTTCCTGTACAAAGGGGTTTAAAATATAAGATTCTATAGTTTTTACTTAGTAATTATTTGTTATTGGTTAGCACTTATGCACGCATATTCTTTGGAGACATAATGCTTTCTAGATCTGAGATATAAATATGTACCTCTTATTAATGTGCAGCTGCCAGTGTATTTTTATGACACATGATATTTTTCTTTGCTCTTTTAGAGTGATTGATTTTTGTCTGTATGTAGCTTTTATGGGTAGATTGAGTGATGATTTTCTCTCACTGAGGCATCAGTGGAAACATTTCTAACTGCCCGAGGCTGTCATAAGCCACAGCTGGCACCGTATTTAAGCTACCTACCCACGTAAGTGCCTAATTTTGTCACCTGGTGATACACAGAAAAAGCTACAAAAGGACATTTTGTGAAAATAGTCCTATTTTTACTGAGCTAATGCTGCACCTCTGTCAATTAGGACTTTCAAGGTAGATGAAAACATTTGTTTGCAAACTAAATGACTCAGCAGATTTCAGCAGGACTCAGCAAAACCCAGAAAGCCATTTCCTGAGAATGCAGCCAGGGTCTCATTAGGCACAGACAATCAGATACTGTCTGTGACATTTAGTGGCTCCCAGATATTGAAAACCATTGAAGTCAAAGAAAATGCAACACCCTTGACTAAGGGAAGGTCAAAGCAGATAACAAATTACACAAAGGTATTAAAAACATGAAATAATTTCAGTTATATGAGAAAAACTGAAAAAAGTTGATAGATATAATAAATTAATTTGAGTTGGTAAATCTTTTCATTATGCATTTCAAGGTTTAGTGCTGATTTCCTTGTGGCTAAGTAATAAAGCTTCTTAATGAAATAACAGGAATATTTCTTGTCTGGATTAATATGATATCAATAGTTTAAACACAGGATAATGATTTAGTAAAAAAAAATAAAAAGACATGTGCTTTAAGTAACATTTGAGAATTACCTTAAAAAATCAATTTTTAAAAGTTTTGTAATTTAAAATTACTGCCTTTTTAACAACCCTCTCAAAATATATTTCTGTCCCAAAGAGAAAAAAATATGAAAATAGTCATAGCCCTATTCTGACAAACCACCCCCTAATATGCTCTGTTCTTTTGCTTTCCCAAAGCTGCCTGCAGTAGGGTACCTCAGGCCAGCTTCCATACCTTCCCTAACCTTTCGTCACTATGAAATCTTCCTGACTTGGGGCTCCCATTTCTTAGATTCCCTAATTTCTGCTTATCAAGTTTTGCTTCGGATGTAAAAGGATACCCTCATCCACTGGATATGTGTCTCCTTGGGAAAAGCACGGTTCACGGCAGAGGTGCCTGTCCCATGGGGGCTGGTGGGATGATTTGCTGCTCTGTCCCCCCGCTGTCCTCACCGAATGAGGCGGGGTTGAAATCGGCTACTTTTGCTTGGGCAGCTTGACCCCACATCTCTCTGCTGAGAATGGAACTGTCAGCCTTTGAAATAACAGAATAATTTAGGTGATAAGGTTTTATTTTTTTTTCTTCTAGGAGGATCATACTGAAAAACATACTACTTTATAGAGAGATAAACCCCCAATTCTATATGAAAAATAAAAACAGTGCCTCTTTCAAAATAGCATTTATGAATAAAGAGAATAGTTCATGTAGTAAATTTGAGATGGAAGTTTCTTTCAGAAACATTAATCGACACCAAGATAATTAAGTTTTCTGGGGAGCAGAAGATTGAGAGAAATTGGACTTTTCTGATTCTGGGTAGATACTGAAACAAAATTACTAATAAAATAAAGAATTATGGTTATTTTTATTAGGGAGATAAGAAAATGAGATACTGGATCAAAGGTCACTGAGTAGCATTACTTTTAGGAAATGTTCATTTTTATTATAAGGTCTGGGAAAAGACCTACAAGTGGTGGTTAGTTTGCTACAAATGTCCTTCAAATTTTCCCAGGCTACCACTGGGCAGCACAGTGTATAAATATGGGGTGGCCAGTTTAGCTCCTGGGTGGTTGATTTAATTTGTCCAGCCACACTAGCTGTTTTGGGAAGCTAAAAATCAAAAGCCTGGAAGAATGAATTTAAGAGACAAATGACTCAGTGAGACTACTAGGAATTCAAGGCAATGGTCAACTCTTCAAATATTTAGAGAGGGCCCATAAATAGTGCAGTCAATGCCTAGTTTGAATAACAGATTCAATTCAGACACAAGCTAAGCATTTGGGGCTCTCTCTCTTTTTAAAAAGTGAAGTGACCCTGGTGATACTTCTCTTGTGTGATTCCAATAAACTGTCAAAAAAAAAGCAGTGCACATTTTTTGAGGGATGAAGTGTAGATTTAGAGATTCCAGATATTCCTAAATTTTGTCATCCCTGGCCTGCTGATTTGAGGTCCACAGTCAACTTTAAAATGTAAATCAAAAGAAATCATTAACAATATCTCAGACTCTCCTTTGCTGTTAGTGTGACAGTATAATGTGTTCAGTCAGTACTGATTTATGCATGGTATTGAATTTCTTCTTTCTGCACTGAAAACGTGCTTTCAGGTAATTGATTAAATGAAGCAACGTTTATGCTTTATTCTGTAGAGGGAGCAGAAATAAACATATATGATACTTTTGTATTATAACGTGTATTTTAGGAAAAGACAAAATGGAAATTAACAGACATATTACATACTCATTCATTCATTTGATCAGAAAACTATTATTGAGTTTCTACTCTGTGCCAGGAACGGTTCTAGGTGCTAGAGATATAGCAATGAACAGATAAATCCCTGCCCTTAGCTAACATAAGTTCCACAAATGAAAGGATAAAACATAAACATGGCTTTTTTCTTTATTTATATTGCCTATTTATTATGACCAGTTAGCATAGATTAGTTCTTTTTGTTTTATAATGTTTTCACATAATGTATCTAATTAAATATCCGTAGTACATTTGTGAGGGCATGATTATACTTCATCCATATGTAAGAAAAGGCCAGCTTGGTGGTAGCCTAAGTTCTCTTGCAAAGTCAGTGGTAGAGGTGACCATGGGCTTCAGATCCTCTGACTGATGGTGACCTACACTTTTTGCTGCTTCTACAACCCTTGTTTTAACGTTCTTTCTTCTCCTTATGATGTAACACTATATACCGTTCCCAGAAAGAATGAATGATGAAATTTTTTTTTTTGCTTTGACACACTACAAGTACAAAAGTACAATTATATCCATCAGCATTGATGGATGTAAGTAAATCTAAGCATTTTATTTTATTTATTTTTTAAACTATATTTTTATTGAATTTTTAGATAGAAGGGAAAAGAGAGGGGGAGAGAGAGAAAAATATCAGTGAGAGAGAAACATCAATCATCTGCCTCCTGCACGTCCCCTCCTGGGGATCGAGCCTGCAACCTGGGCATTGAGCCTGCAACCTACGCATGTGCCCTGAACGGGAATCAAAGCAGTGACCTCTTGGTGCATGGGACGACACTCAGTCCACTGAGCCACACCGGCCAGACAAAATTCAGCATTTTAAAACATACAATTCAGTGATTTCTATTACATTCAAGAACTTTACAACCACCACCCCTATCTAATTCCAGAATATTTTCACCCCCCCCCCCAAAGAAACACTAACTGGTTCATGGTCACTCCCCGTTCTCCTCTCCCTCCAGCTCTGGGCAACCATTAATCTACTTTCTGTCTCTATAGATTTGTCCATTCTGGACATTTCACATAGATGGAATCATATAATACGTGGCCCTTTTCCTCCTGGCTTCTTTCACTTAGCATAATGTTTTCAAGGTTTATTATTATTTTAGCTTGAATCAGTATTTCATTTCTTTTTATGGCGGATAGTATTTCATTGTGTGAATAAACCACATTTTGTTTATCTATTCATTAGTTGATAGGAATTGTATGCATTCATCAGTCGATGGTCATTTGGGTTGTTTCCACTTTTTGGCTATTTATTATGAATAATGCTGCTATGAAAATTTGTGAACAAGATTTGCAGAGAGCGTATATTTTATTTCTCTTGGGAAGATGCCTAGCTGTGGAATCGCTGGGTCATATCGTATCTCTGCTTAACGTTTTAAGAAACTGGTTTTCCACAGTACCTGCAGCATTTTACATTCCCATCAGCAGTGTATAAATGTGCCCAATCTCCATATCCTCATCAAACTTTTTTCTATTAAAAAAAATATATATATATATATCCATCACAGTGTGTATAAAGTGATATCTCATTGTAGTTTTGATTTACATTTCCTTAGTGATGAATGATGTTAACACCTTTTCATGTGCTCATTGCCCATTTGTATATCCTTTACCCATTTGTATTATCATATTTGGAGAAATGTCTATTCAAATTCTTTGCCATTTTTAAGTGGGTTATTTGCCTTTTTATTGTTGAGTTGTGTTCTTCATTCTGGATACTAGACTTTCATCAGATGTATGATTTGCAAATATTTTCTCCCATTCTGAAGGCTGTCTTTTCACTGCATAGCATCCTTTGATGCACAAAGAGTTTACTTGTGCTCAGGTCCAATTTATCCATTTTTTTCTTTTGTGTTTTTTACTTTTAGTGTCAGATCTAAAGAACCGTTGCCTAACCCAAGGTCACGAAGGTTTACATCTATATTTTTCTCTAAGAGTCTTATAGTTTTAACTCTTACATTTAGGCCTTTAATCTATTTTGAGTCCATTTTTGCATATGGCAGGAGGTAGGGGTTCAAATCCGTTCTTCTGCATGTGTATATTCAGTTGTTTCATCACCATTTGTTGAATTAAAACATATTTTTCTCATGCCTTCAAGGCTTTTCCCTCTGTATCTCCTAAACTAGGATTTCCACAAGTGTGGCTCTTCATGATTTAAGGCAGTGATGTGAATGAACAATTTGTTATTCTTTTAATGGTTATATATTTTAGAAAAAAAATCTTTCATATTTTTGTCTCTTATTTCCCATTTATGGTAAGAACATAATTATTTCAGTAAAAACAATATTGATTTAAAGAGAAATATTATGTAAGCCATAACACGGGAGGTGCTTGGATTATCAGAAATAGTGACAGTAAGGTAGAAATAGAAAAATATGGACAATGCTGTTTGGTAGGTTTTAATTGATTAATCTTTAGATTTATTATTAGAAGTTAATGCTTTTGTGGAGGGGACTAAGCTGTTAAATCTCTTTAATGAGTAAGAGCCTCAAGTTTATGCATATTCATTGTGTGCCAACTACGCTCTAGGCACATCATCGTAAGTTACTGCTTCGAATCCATACTCAGCTAACTCTCCTGGTCCCATGGCCAGGGAAGAGCCGTGCCGGACTGTGAAGCGAGGTCTCTCTCACAGCAGCTTGTGTGTCTCCTCCGTACCAGGCTGCCCTTCCCCTCTCAGTTCACATGGGTTTAAGCTTTAATTCAGAGGGAGAGCTCTACTAGTGGTAGTTCGGACCATGAGAGAACTGGAGGACAGGCGAAGGACTAGCAGGAGGGGTCCTCAGTCACCTCTCAATACCATGGAGACAGCTGTTTGACCAACATTTTCCCTTCCTTTTTAACCATCTTCTCCCTTTTCTTTTTCCTTCCCCTTCTAAGAAATAACTAAGAATGACTATTCTATTATCTCATGCATGTGTGTAGTTATTATGTACCAAGATTCATATTTGAAATAGAGCTACAGCAATGAAAAATTACATGTTCTTTTTTTGATGAGTTTTAGAAAGTACAGACCCTCAGGTTTTGACTTTTCATTTTAGTTTTGTAAAATTAATCTTGAATCTATCTATTTCCTCCCTCCCTTTCTTCCTTCCTTCTTCCTGGTGCACTAAGAAGTCTGGAATATTAAAATATAGAAGATGAAAAACTTCTCTGTTATTTTGCATTCTCTTGAGAGGCAATGAGAACAACATTATCTTTTGAGTTTAAATCCTGAGACATTCCCCTAATTATTAAATCTTTCTCAGCTTTGTTTCTCTCATGAAATGGAAGCCATAAAATCAACTTCATAGGATTGTTCTAAAACTTAAATGAGATGTATGTATAGTGCTTACTCATGTAGTGGGCTACCCAACAAATGAAGCCATTATTAATTTTGTTGTATATCATATTATTTTATCATCATCAATATTATTAAACCAAAATTTTGACAAAAATTAGAGTGCTGTAAAATCCATACATGATGAAAAACATTGAGTATTCTGTTGATTGTTAACTGGCTCCCTCTGCAGACACTCTACGACTCTTGGATAGAATGTAAGCCCCTGTCCAGGGTTCAAAATGCATGGAGATTGGAATTGTGTTTGTGGCTCTCAATAGATTTTATTTTGTCCTTTTCATATCAAACATGATCTTAATTAAATCTGTTGGCCATCATGAATTTTATTTTTGATAACCACAGATATAGTACCTAAAATAAAAATAAAGGGTCATAATTCATGACTAATAGGTTTGGCACATTTTATTTAAATAATATATATTATGCAGGATTTCTAATTATCTTTCTATGGAAGAATTAAAAAACACCTTGCAAACCATGATATCTGAGCATAGAGAGAGAAGTTGCAGGTGTTATTTTGTCACTGGAACCTGGCTTGCTATATATGCTGTTCGGGTGAGCGGATACACAGTACGTCATCCGCTTTATATTGCTAGCTAGCGTATGAACATGCTTAACAAGAACACAGAGCTCTACCATAGCCATGTGCGATCTCCTCTGAAATTTTCTGATCTGGTCTATTTCAGAAACCAATGTCACTAAATAGGTTTCACAACCCACTAAAATGTTGCAACACGCAGTTAGATAAACACCTCATTTCAAACGTAAACACTTCACTTCTGACTTCCTTCCAGAGTAAGACCAAGGGATTGTTTGAAACACCTAGAATAATATTAAGATTCATTAACTTTTTAAGTATTTGCCATTTTTATGCTACATCATTCTCTGGTGATATGCCCCTCCTCCTTTACACTGGGGAAAGGCACTCCGCGTACTTTTGTTCAAAATAAGAGAACAAAAGCACTCAAACGCGTCACGGAATTGTATTTTAACCTCGTTAAATACAATAAAAGATAATTTCACTGAATCGATATTATAGCCTTTCATTTTTCCCTCCATCCTTTCTATTAATTTTTCTACATTTGATAAGGTTTGCATTTCATATGATGTTCTTAACAAGTGATTTATATTGAATACCATGTTTTAAATGTAAAAAAAAAAGAGTTATCACAATGAAAAGGAAGCATGTCAAATAAAAGAGCAGACGGACAGGGCTTGATTGATGTTCGAAGTTCTTTTTGCTGTGAACTCCCGTCAGCCTAGAAATCATAAAACAAAAAAAGGAGGCTTAGTTCAGCTCACACGCCCTTAGGGGACGTATAGAAAAGGATTTAAAATTCTGATAGAGTAACTTCAAAAATGTAGCAGCTGAAATAATTTATTTCACTATAGAGCAACCAACTGAACTTTTACGTTGAAATTATTCTTTTTGAACTCGCTCATGGTGGCCGGAAGGCTCAGTGGTGTCTGCACCTCCGAGCTAAAGACGCCAGACCGCACATTTCTGCCTTCCTGCCAAGAACCAAAGAGCAGCGGCTGCTCTGGTCCTGCCTTTACTTTCTCATTGATCATTTCCTGAATAATGGGCAAAAACAACCCAAAGCCTGTGATTTCAATAAAAGGGTGAGGCAGAAGGAGGCTGAGGGTAATGGAGAAGTCGCTCTTTTCATCTTTAGGAAAAGTTTCCAAAGGTTAGTTTTGGGCATTGTGTGAAAAGCAGCAGAAACAGGACTGGGCTACTCGGTACGGGGACATTCTAGTCCGTAATGACTACCACATTCTGTTAGCTAGAATCGTGACCCTTGATCTGGATGGACCTTCAGATCATCTTAGGAGAAGAAATAGAAAAGTAGTGAACCAGGCCAGAGCCGCTGCTAGTTGTTGAAACACGACATTTCTTTCATTCTCTCTCCCCTTGATCAAGCACCATGGGCGGCTCCGTGCCTCCTTTTGTTCGGAGTGATGTTGGGATGATGAGCATCAGGGAAAAAGAAACCCTGTCATCTCTAAACAACGTTTCCCAACCTGCCCCCATCTATGAGAGTTGTATATGTAGTCTTGGTCAACTCAAAATAGACAGAATAATGATAATGAAGAGGCCTATACACTATAAAATGAATTTCCATTGTATTAATCAAAAGCAACAGCACATTTGATAGTGTATTTATCTATGTATATGTATGAGAGTGTATGACCTATCATGTATCCGATCTGCAAAAATATTTACACATAAGAATTCCCAGGTTCTTTGCAATCATGCCACTGTCTATAGTGCTCTGTGACTCGTAAGTTGGAAAACGTGGTTCAAAAATGTTAGAGATTACTATTTCAATCAGGTGAGGAAAATAAGGCCAAAAGGGATCCTTGAATTAACCTTTTAAATAGTTTGAAACGAAACCATAAAATAAAGAGAGTGAATAAAGAAAAAATGTATTACAGTATTTGCCTTTATTGATAGCCATACCTTGAAATGACTAGAAAAAGCTCAAAAGAAAGGAAATGTATATAGGTTTAGGTGAACATTTTCCTGGAATCTACAGATTTTATTTTATTTTTTGGATTAGATCAGGAAATATGCTATAGCTACGAATGATTTTTGTAATTTCAGTAATTTCCTGTGCTAATTACTAAAATGTGTTCTATTATTAAAAATCGCTAGACAATTGGAACCAAAAAAAGACACAATGACAACAACAATAACAATAAAAACAAGTTTTCACATACTCTTCCAACAAAAAGTACATTTTCAATTTAAGTTATCAAAATTTTAGCTCTTTTTTTTTTTTTTAATTTAAGGAGGAAATGTTTCCATTAAAAAAAAAAAAGAATAAGAAGAAAGTAAGAAAGAAAACTGGTTCATGATCAGATATAGAACTACCAACCTGGAAAATTCTGCTTTGGGGTAGAGATTAACATTGAATCATTTCATGGTTTATAGTTACTTAGCATTTATCTAATGTTAAATAGGATAGTCAACAGAAAAACATCTCTGGTTAACAAGCTTTTATAACTGAGGGTAATTTTTGTCTCCAGCTGGGGAGAGCTAGATTGCATTCTGTGCTAATGAAAATGTTTTTCAGTAGAGCGGACAGTGATTTTCATGTCTATTCCTGGCTGGGATGTTGGGAAAATAGCATATAGCCCGAATAATTAAAATGAGACTTAAGGCTATATTTTAGAAGGCTTTTATTTTTCAAGATGGTTATGTATGTGACTGCAGTTACTTCTGACATCTCAAATATTTCAGACATGAGAATAAATTTGGTGCTGAGGAAAGCTGCGAGCTTTGATTCCAATTCTAATTCTGCTACTACTAGTTCCGTGATCTTGACCAATTTACTTAACTTATCTGAGATGCAACTTCCTAACTGTAAAAGAATGTGTACTCACCTTGCAGGGTTGTTAAGAAGGTTCTATATCATATCTAAAGTATCTGTCATGCTATGTTCAATTTATCATAGTTGCTATTATTATTGTCACTAGAATTGTTACCAGTATAATGCGCATAGAGATTACTATTTCTATGCTGTTCAGCAGTTGATCCTTTAAATATATACTGAAAATAAGCTCCTCTCTAATGAAATTGTCAGGTTAAATATATCCACTATAAAAGAAATGAATGGGACTTTGAATGCATTGGTATGATGAACCCATAATAATAAAATTTGGAAATGTCGAATCTGGTACGCTAACTCAGTTTCTCTAGTATGACAGAATAGATGAGATTATACATGGACCCAGATTGTCACACACATCACACACATGCGTTGTCTTCACACCTTTGGGACGTGCCTCTTTTGAATGAATACTGCTCCTTTGGCAATTGTATACAAGGTTGTAAAATGTACATCACTACACCACTCTGAATGCCCCTGAATTTCAGCCAGGACTTCTTAACGTTGTCCAGACTATAGTATGGATATTTCCAAGCACATTCCACCCCACAATACCCTTCTCACTGGAAAAATAAAGTATATCATTTATACTAAGCGCATAGAGCAATGTGGATGAAGGCAAAAGGAAGTAAAAAAATCGAAGAGAAGCTTAGGGCTCCGAGAACTTGGAGATGGTAGGTGTAGGTCTCTCCACAAGATGGCACTCGTTCTCCCTTCTTCTTTTTTTTTTTTCTTTTCCAATTGACCAAAATAAATTTGTCACTTTTTTTCTCCCACAGTCACAGAACAAATATATTTTTGGTTTATGTATCAAATGTAGCTTTTTTCAAGTATTTTTGAAAACGTTCTATTTCTTGGTAGTAAGGAGTGTAATTTTTCATCGAAGGCTCTGTTTGGATGTGAACATGCTATTAAGTCGTAGGAGATCCTTTCCCCCACTCCCACTCCCAAATGTAGTGAAATTCTCCGTTAACCTTCTAAAATTTTTCTACTGAAGTCCCCATGGAGTATAAACCATTTAAAACACAATTGAAGAGTAAAAAAGATTCAGATGCCCGCCCCCCCCCCTTTGTTTTTATCATTATTACTTTACATTTTAAGTGGACTTACCTTTCCATTTGAAAAAAAAAATCTCTATGATACTTTCATGTGGACATGAGTCAGAAAGTTATTTACCTCCAAAGAGCCTTGGGTCTTTTTAGTCTTTAGTGATGTGAACTGTCACCACTATTTTCTTGTCACCTTAAGTTAACTTCAATTGGAGTCTGTAAATCATTTAATTTTCTTAAAACGGAAAAAATGCTAATTCATTAAATAAGTTTTAAGATCAGATACAAGAAATATATGCTACTTATTAAACCTTTAGAGAAAAAAATGTTAGGTTATCAATTCCACTAAAAATAGACTTGGAATGGTAAGTAAATACATAAAGGGAATTCAGTCGACCAGTTCATGCTTTTATCTTTAGCACTTGTATCAGATTCTATTTCCTAGTTACCAATTTTCTTTCAAAAGCCTTAGAAGGTATGGTGTATATGTGGGCAAAATTATAGCTTATTTGATTTGAAAATAGGGTGATAATGTTCCTATACTGAGAAACTTTTATTGCAGTTTCCAGTGTCTAGACTTTCCTCTGGTAGACTTTAGAGTAGCTTATGGTTTCTATAGGACAGATTCCTGAAGGTTATAGTAAAATCTTTCATGCCTCGATCATAACAACTATTATTATGGAGTCTTTGCCTCACCTTTTAGGATACCAGCACTCTGTTGGAAGCTAATATTGCAGAATCCTTGCCACACCATAGCGAAAAGTCACACTTTGAAAGAGGAAGGCAGGAAAATCCCGAGGGGGTTCTAAGAAGAGAAAAATATTATTACAGAGAGCAAAAGTAAGACATATCAGAATGCTCATAAGAAAAACAAAACTGAAAATTGAATGATTTTAATAAAAATAATAGCTAATGCTATAATAACTTGTTATGAGCCAGGCACTAAACTAAGCACTTCATATCTGTTAGCTAATTTACACTGCCAACATTCCTAATGACCAAAATCGTTATCCCCCTTGTTAACGGAAAGGATGGCTGAGGACCAGAAAGGTTAAGTGGCTTGGATTTGGAGATAGGATTTAAAGCGACCTGTGCGTTGTTTCAAAGCCTATGCCTTTAACCATCCCACGTCCCTGCCTCATCGACTTGTAGGGGGTAGAATATTAGAATTGAACTACTGGCTTCTAGCATGAGCGGTATTTTTAAATGAGTGTAGTTCAGTTATTTCATCCTTTCAAAGTTTAAGGTCATTGAGAAAATATACATTCTTTTAACTCAAGAATGATTTAGATTTGATATATGGGAGAAGTTCTTGATCCTCTGGGTGTGAAAACAGCGAAGGAACCACAAGTTAGACGTCTCTAAGAAGCAAGTTGTGATGGTTGTATAGGTCAGTCCTCTAGGGCACCTTTATGTGGAAGGTCTTTCATACATATTGAACTCAATCAACATCATTCCACATGCACTACCCATCTCTGTCAGTAAAAAACCCTGGACCCTCCTGTAGTTGGCATTGCCTGACATGATCATTTTTCTCGTTAATTACTATTTCACATTGTCATCAAACTAAGCACGTAGTAGTCTAATTTAATTTGTAATAGCTACGTGGAAGTGTCTCCTGCTGCGATGCCTTGGTTTATCCAGCTGTTCATACACAGGGTGGGGCAAACATAGGTTTACAGTTGTTTGTATGGAAAAATAATACAATAACTAATAATAATATAAGGATAAACTCTGTTTTGCATACTCACAGCTATAAACCTACATTTGCCCCTGTACTCTACTGGCTATTTAGATTTATTTCCCTGATTTTTGCTATTTTGAGTGAACATTTTGTCTTTTTTGGGAGGTACAGGGGACAGAGTGAGTTCAAGAGATACATGTTGGTTTCTTTGAAATAAAGTCCCCAAAGTGGGATTATTATGTCAAAAGATGTTAATAGATTTTTAACTCTTATTTAATATTTCCAGATAGATTTTTAAAGAAAACAAATAACTTTTCAATGACTTTACCAATATACAAATCATAAATACCAAATTCATTTACTGAATACATAGGCTTTTCTTAGTTTTTCGAAACTGGTAAAATAAGAGAGTGTGGCTGACCAGGTGACTGATGTCAGGGGGGGGCGGGTGAGGACAGCAACCAGCCCAGGGCACGGGCACCATCTCGAAGGGGCAGCAGTCTCTACTTAGCTCTGCCTGGATGTTGCCTTGTGAAAAACGCAGTTTCAGTGTTGGTAAAGAACTTTCAATTTTTATGGAGAATCCAGAAATCCGGGTTTTATGTGAAATCTCACAACTTTCAAGCATTGGCAAGACGTTTTAAAGTGTTTTTGGAAACTGTGTAGGGGAAAGAAAACATTGCTGCCCTGATCCAGCCCGTGGACAGGCTTCCAGTTGGCGACCTCTGAGGTCTATGTTCTAATTTCCCCAAGTCCCACACTGCACATTATCATGTTTTATTGTATCTGCCATACCAGTAGGTAAGCAATGATGCCTTTGTGTTGTTTTAATTATCATTTTTAATTGTTTGCAAGGTTGTGTTTTCCTTCCTTGTGATACTTCTCTATCTGTTCACGCGGAATTTGTATATTTCCTTTGCGAGTGGCAATCTGAATACTGATTTGCATAACACATCAGCTCTTTATACACATAAGCGTGTGTGATAGCATGTTTTAATCATATATACTTATTGCATGACCTCATTATAGTTCAGATGCTTTAGTTTTACATATATGTGTTTGTCCATCTTGCCCTCGATAAGATACTAATATACTCCATTTCTTCAGTATCAGGAATCTATCTTTTCTCTATGGCTGGAGAGGAACTGTTATTTTCCCTCTAGTTTTCAATGAAAAGTTTAACTCTGACTCATCTGGAATTAATACAGTGTGTGGTATGATGAATAACTCTAACATAATTTTTTATACTAATATCACATTGTCTCAATACTATTTATTGGATAGTAATTTATTTCTCTATTGCTGGAGATTCTAATAATCATTTGAATTTATCTTACCATTCTCAATTTTATTTTATCATCTGGTTTTATGGGTTTTGAATGGTTTCTTAATAAGTAACTATTGCTTTGTGATTTTAATCTCTGACAGAATAAATTATACAGAGATATATCGAATTTATTATTTATTTAGACAAGGTGATCTCTTCATGTCTTTTAATGTTTCCTTTTGCCAGAAAAAAAAAAAAGTGCATTAACTTCTAAAACCAACTGTTATGTTCAAGAAAAATTACCTGTTATCAGTTAGGAATGAATGACACATTATTTAGGATAACACATGATGCCTGGTGACTTGTGTCAGCTGATGCAATGGTGTGATTGACAGTTTTCGTTGAATCATTTTTTGAGTCTCTGAAATTAGGAAATTAAATAGATAGATGGTCTCTAACTTTCCTTAAAATTCTGAAGTTCTGTGACTGTTTATTTGTGTGTGTGTGTGTGTGTGTGTTTTTCTGAAATAACTGTAATCATTTAGACAGACCCAATGTCAGACAACATATTTCCTTTGTGATGTGAAGACAATCGCAGACATTGTCTTGTCTGGGGTACCCTCCCTAACTGCCACCATAAGACCCCACGCCCAGATCTCCTGCAGGCTCCCCTGGCTGCCCCTGGCACCCTGTACTTATCACTGCCCATGCCCTGGAACAGCACAGTAGGAGAATAATTTATTAAATGAGGCCCTGTGAGGCCTGTGGAGTGACCTTCACTGTGACAATATTACCCATGTGTGATGGAGGGAAGAATACGTTCTCACACCTGGGACCTTTGCGGTCCTGGCATCACAGGAATCTGCCTGAGTTGCTTTCAAAAGGCAGTTTTATCCTGGCCACAGCTCAAATGTTTGAGATTGGAGGAACAGCTGAAATGAGAACCGAAGTACCTGATAACTGTGATGACAAGCTGAGCATATGTGGCTTCTTTAAATTCTCTTCTTAGTCCAGGAGGAACAGCAGGACCTGAACATGGATACAGAATTAGGAACTTGGAATATTTTCAGTCTCTATCCAGAACACCATAGAAGATATCCTAAAGTTTAAAACTGAAAGCCACTGTGTCTTCACACTCTAATGTATTGTGCACGGTCCGTGATGAACTGGTTATTCTTGTTCCAAGAGTGAGCTGTGCTGAGACTCTGGGAACCGTATTTATCTAGACAATGATAATATATACCATAGAAATAGAAATAAAGTTTTCCCACCTGGCATGTTTTCTGCTTACATCTTAAAGAACGTTCTGGTAAATACATCTAAAATGAAGGTGGGGATGTTTTGCGACTGTAAACCATCCTTGCATAGCAGGGATGTAGTCCATTAATTCTCAGAGCTCGAGGCGAGGCTGACAATGCGTAAGTGATAAATCCAGAGAGTTATGAAGATATTAAATCTCACATCTGGTGAGAAAATGTGTTATTTCGCTGGGCTGATTGATGGACACTTTCCCATTACAGTGCAATTTTGGAAATCGCACTGTTAATTGCTAGGGTTTTAGCAAAGCTCTATAGTTCAATTCCAATTACTTTAGTTTTGAAAAACAGAACAGCTGGATGGCAAAATTGCCTGGAGCTGTCGCCAAGGGAGGGCACAAGCCAGCAGCTCGACCTCTGCCATTCCCGACTTGGATTTTCTGCAGAACTGTTAGCGAAATCGAAGGCCCCCGGTATCCGAGGTCTCCTTGCCACGTGCTTTCTCGTGGCTCAGGAGCAAGTCCTCTGTCTGCTTATGCTCAGGTGATAGAGGCCCCATCGTCTGCCTCCCCTGCCCTGGTTGTTATTCATTTGCTCCTCTGTTCACAGGGGAGAGAGGAGGAAAGGAAATCTCATCACATCTTGATCTCCTAATGCAAGGTGATGGCTCCCTTGCTTTAGAGCTGAGCAGAGTTTTAGACCCTCCCCTGAGGTTTCTTTACGGTCACCTTGACCACTCAGGACTCTGTTTGTGGGGCAAATCACATGTCTCCACACACAATCTCTGTCTCTGGCAAAACATAGAGAGATCAACTCTAGTTGTGGTTTGGAAATGACCTGGCAGCACCAGCTAACTGTGATCCAGCTGAAGTATTCAGTCCTGACTCCCACATCTACCCCAGCTCACTGGCTGTTGGAACCGGACACACACCAGATTTTTCTTTTAGTTAATGTAATAAAGGCTCCAGGGGCTCTGTCTTGCTTAGGTTAGCTGCGAATACACAGGGGCTTTCTTCAGTAGTTTCAGGATGTAGGAGCCATCATAAAACGAAGGAACAGCCAGTGTGACAAAGTCTCCAGAGGGCAGAGGGGAAGAGATTCAAGGAGAAATCTTTGGGAGAAGAAGGAAAGATGAGTCATGCACATGGAAATTTGAGAGAAAACAGTGTCTTACCCTCCTTGAATCCCTTCTTACTATTCAATATACTTTTTTTTTAAATTTTTTTTTTCATTTTTTTTTTTTTTTTTTTTTTTTTTGCTCAGATAGAGTAGGAGGGAGAGAGAGGAAGAGAGAGAGAGAAACATCGACGTGAAAGGGCCACATCGAGTGGCTGCCACCCACACAACCAACCAGGGCCGGGGACAAACTGCAACCGAGGTACATGCCCTTAGCGGGAACCGAACCCGGGTCTCTCCAGACCGCAGGCCGACGCTCTAACCGCTGAGCCAAACCGGCCAGGGCTCAATATACTTTTTGATGTTGTAAAGTCAGACTAATAATTTTTAGTGCCCTTTCAAATCAGTACTTTGAAATGTGCGTTCAGCACATTTGACAGGGTAGCCTGAGGCAGGGTTGGGGGCCAGGAGAGAAGGGGCCTTTCCTCTTTGGCTGTCGTCTGAGCAATCACTCAGGCCCCAGACCCACACAATCAGCAGCTAAAAACACCTGCTCAGACTGCTCTTACTTACACTTGGGGACATGCTTTCTGGGAGCCCTCCCCTTCCCTCCCCGAGGGGCTTATCAATAAGGTGACTTTGCATCCATGTGTTCTGTGCCTTGTTCTTACACAATTATTAATAACCCTTATATAACTCTTAAAAGAGTCCCAGGATGGATAATAAATTACATAGTCACCCTGGTTATCAGTGTATATCTTCTGATCTTATATGCTATGAAATCTGGTAAATAAAATTTTCTCAATCTCCCTCGATTGTCTGTCTTGTTCTTAACCTTTGTAGAAAGATCCCCCTGGGCATGGCCCATCCCTCAATCAAGCCATTCATAAAATCTCTGAGTCATAGAAATTTAGGTCTGATGGGACCCATAAACCAAAAAACCAGAAAGCATCCTGTCAAATTAAGGGGTTTGACTTACTTTCAAAAACCAAGATCTAATAGTGTATATAAACATTGTTTTCATTTGTCATTATTTCTTACTTTGTATTTTGCATCAATGGCACATCTGTCACTTCTGAAATCTTTGAAATACCTCTCTAAGCTGTTGTCTTATCTCTTGTAACTTTTCTTCTTGACATTTAACTCCTTGCTGACATCACTTCTGTTCTTCTCTTGTAGGTCCTCTTTTCCATCTTCTCCTTGCTGTGGATCTGTCCTGTTTCTTTTCCATACTGGCCTCCGGCTCATCCATTTTCTGAAGACTGGGTGGAGACTTTTGGACAAGGCATGTCTGGCGATGAACAGAGGTAGGATCGTTTATGCGCACCTTTGTGACGAACCTGTACTTGCCAACGGCATCGCTGATGTGCATGTTATCAAAGAGACCCTGATTCTTTCCCTCATCCTCCTGCAAAGACGTTTCTTGGCAGTATGGATTTTATTAGTCTTGTTTAAGTGTATGTACTAGGTATGTTTTTTCATCAAGATTCATTTCTTTATACTCCTAATAACAGGGGTCAGTTATTCAAGTTGTAGTTTATATTCAGTCTTGGGCTTCTTTCAGAAAGTCTTTGGGGTTTAGTTCTATTTCATTCTCTCCCTTTACAGGACTGCTTTTTCACAGAAAAACTAGATTTCTTTTTAGTAACTCAGTTATTCATAGTTCTGTAATTGTTTCCCATGTGTGATTTGTGTCTCCCTGGCTTTATTCAAAGCTCACTCAGTGCGGAAAGATGGGGGGCGGGGCGTTAATCATGCCTTCATTAACTTTTTGGATCACTTACAGAACTGAGGTTCTTGTCAGATACATGAAAAAAATTGCATTCATTCTTAACCAAAGATGTCAGTAGTGTGACTATCTACCATTCTTGGATACAGGACCTGTTTTAGTCAGGGCTCATTGATTGTAAGCATCAGAAATCACTTCTGATTCACTTAAGAAAAAGTGAGATTGTTGCTGAGACCTGTTGAAAGGTTATGTGTGGTTACCTAGAAAAATGGAAGGAATGGTAGAAAACCTAGTGTTAGAAACATCAGAATCCAGGCAGCCCTAGGGTTCCCCGTAACTGTTAAGAAATGGGCAAATTCTAATGGTCTTTGTGTTGTTTGGCTCAAGATTCAGTTTCTGAGTTGAGCTCAGGTATTATGCTCAGATTTTGAACGAGGAAGGGTGGGCTTTAGATTGGTGTTACCTTCATGAATGGATAAAGACTTTTAAAAGCCCTGCCTCTAGAGCCTTCTTCTCTGTGTGTTCTACTTCACATACCCAAAGGTGCAGTAAGAGCATTGCCAGTCCACTGAGTGTCCTTTATCTCATTCCGCTGTTGCTTCTTTTACATTTCTTACCCAGGCACACATGCAGGTCCTCAATACTACTCCATCATTCATTTATTTATAGACCATCCCATGGTTTTCTTTAGTTAGAGGTTTTTAAAGCTTTTAAATCTCTGTGGCATCTACCGGATTTCTGTGCAGGTTAAGGGAATGAATGACAATACAAAGTTACTAGCTGTAACAGAATGCTAGTAACACAGGAAAAAAAACCCCTTTATGCATGATTTGAAAACTTAAAGCTTAACATTTTTGTATCCCTTTTACATGTGTTCAAAGTAATATGCTGTCCTATTATTTCTTCCCAACTAAATTTTTTAATCAAAATTTCTCAAAATGGGTGAAGGTTATCCATTCCCCAAAAGGGGAAAAAATTCTTCCATGTTTTCTGTATTACTTCTCAAGTAAGATCTATCTCTTCATTCCTAAAAATTAGAAATCTTTGCTGAGTTTTAACAAGTAGAATATATATAGCCGAAGGTAGCTTCTTGGGGAACATTAAAGAGAAGAGATGGTAGACTAAATTCATTATGTCCAATACAGTAACATTGTTGCTTTTTCTTTGGACTGTCAAGTGCTAGGTATAAAAATAGCTTTTATTAATTTATGTCATCATATTATGCTGCATTTTATTAATATTTATTAATACTTAATATCTTATTGCAAAACTGTCAATTTTCCATCAATACTTAATTTAAAATAATTTCTGCATTTCAAGGCACAATTGAATTACAGCATTGATACCTCTTTGTTTTGGTGGGACTTGTCTGATTTTTTAAAAGAAAGCCAACGGGAAAAAAAACTAATACTTTTATTTGTAGTGCAATTATGACATTTTGAAGTACTTATATCTATGACTTAATTTTAGAGTCATAATGTGATGTGAGAATGACAGGTGATTTAGGATGGGGGCTTTGAGTCACATGGTACCAGTCAACCCTGAGCTGGAAACCAATCAGTGAGCAATCTTAATTATGCTATAAAGTGGAGCCCCAATAAAATCTGTGAGCGCTGAGGCTTGGTGAGCTCCCCCTGTTGGCAGCACTCCGTGAGTACTGTCACACAATGGCAGGAAGTATCGCAGCCAGAGGGACACTGTGACGGGAGCTCTGTGTCTGGTGCTTTTCTGTTTCTGCCGAATGTGCTTCCTCCACTGGCTGATTTTCATCTGTATCCTTTCTCGGTAATAAACTATAACCAAATACAACAGCTTTCAGTGAGTTCCGTGAGTCTTTCTAGAGAATTATTGAGCCTGCGAGTGATTTTGAAATACCCCAAACTTACAGTTAGTATCAGAAATGAGAGTAGTCTTGGAAACTGTGCCCTCTGACTTTGCAATTGCCTAACCTCCAAAGGATTGGTCTAAACTCTATCAAAATCCTGAAGTTTTTTATTTTCTTATCCTGTCCTATCATGTAACTTATTTTGTAAAAGAAACTAATTATTGATTCAATCTTGGTATATTTATGCCAGACTTTACGCCCAAGTTCATTAAAATAAATGTATTCGTTTAAAGAAACCAGTCAATTGGGACTGTAACACTTAAAAATATTTTTCTTTTCTTTAAAAAAAACTGTTATGTTAGAACTTTTAAAAAATAACCAAAGAGAAGGAAAGGAAAGAAAGGGAAAGGGAAAAGAGAAAGAAGCAAGAAAGTAAATTCTCACATGTGGTAAAAATTGAAACAGTACACAAAAATGTATCTGTGGAAAAGTACATCTCTTGCCTCCCTCCTCTGATGGAATCTTTTAAGTTTCTTAAAAAAAGAATTGCTTTCCCTCCTCTTTTAGTTCTTACATGTATATCTTTATTAATGTTAAAGGATCCCTTCCACACTGATTGATTGAGGTCCTCAAGGTTCTATTGTTTGTATGTGAAATTTCAAGCCACGTAGTCAGTGACAATGTCCGTGTTCTTTCTGACTCCTTATCAGTAATTAGCAGGCCCTGCTTCATTCTGTCTCTATTCACATTCTTCTCCACTAGCCTTTTTCCATGCCTGCCAGCTACCATTTCTTTAGCCTTTTTGATTTGGTGCCTCCTTTAAAAATATTTGCCCCCAGCCCTGGCTGATTTGGCTCAGCGGTTAGAGCAGGCCTGTGGACCAAAGAGTCGCGGGTTCAATTCTGGTCAAGGGCATGTGCCTTGGCTGCCATTAGGTCCTGGCCCTGGTCGGGGTCGTGTGGGAGGCAACCGGTCAATGTGTCTGTCTCACATCGATATTTCTCTCTTTCTCTCTCTGTCTCTCTCCCCACCCCCCCCCATGCTATCTGAAAATAAATGGAAAAATATCCTGGGGTGAGGGTTAAAAAAAAAAAATTGCCCCTTTCTTCCCATATCAGTTCAACTACTGGTTGGTTATTGAATGCCTATCATGTGTGAGACACTACTTAATATTTTGAGAGTTGCATCATGGGAAAATCCAGGTCTTAGATGATGAGTGTCTTTGTTGTGCTTTACATTCTGATGTTAGCTTCGATGAGCGTGTGCACATGTGTGTGTGCAAGTGTCTGTGCATGGCTAGCATTCAGCTTTCAGTAGGAAACTGTAGGGAATCAGCTCAGCAAATATTGTCATGTTTCAGCTAGAGACACTGAGCCAATTAAGTGCTAGCTAGTTCATCCTGAACTTGTTCAAATCGGGATAACTGGGACCACAGTGTGCATTCACAATGACAGTGGAACATGGTTTCGACAGGTGATACAGTGGGCAAACGTGTTACTTTAACACCGTGTTACTTTAGGCATGTTTTTCTCTTGTTCTCCTCCTTTTTATTTTTAACTGATAAATCCAAACCAAAGAAGTTATATAAGTGGTTTTGAATATTGGACATGCCAATTCTCTCCGGGTTTCAGATCCCATTTGTTCTCGGGCATCTCTGGTAAAGGCCTAGGATGGCGGAGGGAAGGCCCTGGGAGGGCGGGAGGTGGAGGCCTGGGAGTGTGGGGGGGGGCCCTGGGGAGGTGAGGGGAGGGGTGGAGGCCTGGGGCGGGGAGGGGGAGGCCTGGGAGGGGGGAGGCTCTGGGGAGGTGAGGGGAGGGGTGGAGGCCTGGGAGTGTGGGGGAGGCCTGGGAGGGGGGAGGCTCTGGGGAGGTGAGGGGAGGGGGTTGAGGCCTGGGCAGGTGTGGGGGGTGGAACCCTGGGAGGGCGGAGGGAAGGCTTCCTCGGTTTCGCGATGGAGCAGCCTCCCACAAGACAAAGTGTTTTGAAGTGACAGCCTTTTGTTTGTCTTAATTTAAAAATTGTCTTATATCTTTTATCCTTTAGTAAAATTGCATTAAAATGGTCACTCCAGTGGTCTGTACCATACTTAATGTCATTTGTGGCATTTTTGTCATATGGAAGTCTAACCTTAACTCGAGATAGAATATGTGGGTTTTGGAGGACATAAGTTTTTGGCTGCAGAGATTTTTAGAATTTCTTTTATGTATTAAAAGAAGGGAAAAAAGAGACCTACTAAGCAGCATTTCACAAATCTATTTTACCGTAAAGCTTTTTTCCCACCACTCACTCACTGGCATTTTTTGGAACGAGCGTTCCAAGGAACTCAGTTTGGGAAAGACTTGTCTAATTCATTGTTACATCTTCATTTTATCATATAAATACTTTTTTATATTAAAATAATTTTTCTTAATTTAAAAATGAAATACTATAAATATTAATTCTATTTTAATATGAAAAGAAATGTTTTGTTATTTCTTTTAAACTTTGCTATAAGATAAAGGTTTTTACAAGCTCTTCTCAATATTTGAAAATAATGTCATTAGGCCACTAGCCTAGAAATTCAATGAGCTTGTTGTCACCTAGATTCTAACACCTGTCAGCTCTGGGATTCCAACCTTTCTAGGCATATAACCTCTCTTTACTTCAATTACTTGTTTAAAAATTAAGGGGAAAAAATGATAATACTGGTCCTATCCACTTCACAGTGTTTTGAGTATTAAATTAGGTAGTTAAATTTACTGTATAAACTAGAAAGTATAATAAAAAAAAAATCTAAGATATTATCAATATTACTACCATTATTATCTGACTAATCTCATTTCAATTTAATCTTGTAAATGTTGCATAGAGTTCATGGAGACTAACAAACATGACTGAAAACCATTTGAAGCAAGGAATGGTTGATTATTTGAACCAAATGTGAGTTCCTCCTGGCAGTTTCTTCCATCATCTTTTTAAAATGACCCTCTCTGTTTGTTTATATGGATTAGACAGCTTCTTATTTGCTCTCGCTCTCACAGCTACAATTTTCACAGGAAGCTTTCTATGTCTTTTAATTTATTTTTAAGTGAGATGGCAAGAATGTTGTAGTTTAATGCATTTTTCCTTCAAGTTTCCTGTAAGTGGAATTTATGAGCAATTTCAGATTTATTTAGTAATAATGTCATTTTTAAAAGAATATCTTTAGACATTATGATGGCTTTAGAATAAATCTAGCTAAAAATTCCATCTTTGCTGTGGAAAAGAAAGCTCTTAAATGTCTTTAAACATAGTCCATCTTTCAGAGACCTTCTGTTTGGAGACAAGTTTGTCTCCTGAGTCTATCGAACAACAGTAATTCATGGCATTTCTCCAGCATTGTGTATTTTCAAAGCAATTTGCAATCATCAATTCATTTAACCACCCAGCGATTCCATCGCTGAGAAGCAAAGGCAACCTCACCACCACCTGAGCTGGTACAAGCGCATAAATTACCTCTGTGCTTACATCGTAGAGGCTTGCTTTGATTAAAAATCACCCTTGGAACAAATGAAAGGCTAAATATAAGCTACTCCATTCTACTTCTTGTATTTGCTTGTAAGTAGAAGAATCTATTGCTATTTCAGTGGGAGCTGTCTGTGTCCCCAATACTCCTTAGAGATGGTTTGTCTGTAGAAATATGAGGATAAGCTGTTGTGGTAAGATCCTTTTAGGAAACTTTTTGTACTCACCTTTTAAGGTCCAACTCAGATGTTATTGTACAACTGAAATGTTCTGTAAAACTTCTCCTTCTGTCTTGCTTTGATTTAATTAATTTCTCCCTCCTGTGTGCTTACAGAATTTCTATGTACCTCTGTTACAGCTCTTGTCACAATGTTGGGATAGCTTGGACTCTAGACTGGGGGCATTTCTATGGCCTGTAACCACGTCTCATTTGTCCATCTATCCTCATCACTCAGCACAGCATCTGGAATATGTAGAAACCCAAGCATCTTTGAATCTCATTTTAGAACTTGGCTTCTCCAGGTGGCTTTCATCGCGCCTTCTATATACTTTGCTCTGGTTGATGTGAAGAGTAGAAGGGGGACGTCCAAATCAGATGGATTCAGGGCAGTCTCCCTGGAGCCATTAATGCTTTGCCTAATTTTTCAGAATGATGACATTTTGGTGAAAAGGATAAGAGACAGTCAAGAGGGAGGCGAACAGGGTGTATGAAAGCTCCAAGACAAGAAAGAGCATAACACACTGGACTATTAATAGTCCTAATAATAATGGCCATCACACGTCAGCATCCTCTTTGTCACCATCACTGCCATTGTCACCTTACAGTTACCACTTATTGAGCACTTTCCAGGTGCCTGGCACTGCCTTTGGTGTCTCACAGACTTTACCTCACATCATAGCCACAATAGACATGCAATGTGGGAGTTATATTATCATGCTTTCTCATGTGAAAAAAGTCAGATTCAGAGAGACAAACTCTTTCAGTCCCTGCAGCTAGTAAGCAAGGTAGCTTGGATTTGAGCCTCATGGCCTGTGGATTGTATCTTTGTGTGTTGCACTGGGCCACTTAGATACCATTTCAGGCCTGCTTGCTTCTTGGAATACCTGCTGATTGTATCGCTTCCCTTTTCTCCTTTGTCTATGAATTGCAAGTGGTGAGCAGTCCAGAGGCTACATTCAGTGACACTTTTCAGTTCTGTGATTCTGTTCAGAATCCACACATCCTCTGAAAGGCCTCCTATAGAAGGAGTCGCCATTAGCTGCAAATGGAGCTCTGATCCCAGGAGGGATGGGGACAGGAACTGAGACCATTATTCTCTATTCTAAGATGTCTAAAGCAGACCATAACAGCTTTTATGTTTTCATTCCTTGCTTTGAGGTCTACACCTTGAAGGCTACCTTTCTTCTCAGGTCCGCCAAATGGTTATTATTTGCCAAGTTATAAAAGGGAACGTGATTAGTGTGTGCTCGTGCTGCTTAAGGAAGCAGAAACTGTTCAAATCTTGAGTACAATTACTTAGCAGTGTTTAATTTAAAACAAGGCAGACTGAGCTCTAGTGCTTGAAGTTAAGGATGTGATATGTTCCTCACAGTGCTTTTGACCATGTAGTGGCTCATTGCAGAGTCCCTGGAACCATCTGAGAGTTGCCTGACACAATGCAGAGTCCCTGGCATTTTATGTCAATTAAAGAAATCAATGAAATTTGCAAAGCTTTCTGGCTCTCTGAAGACTTAGGTGTTACTTAAAATCCTAGCAAAGAGTGGCTTACTGTATTGAAGGGTTCCATTCCATCTTCCATCCCAAACATAACTTAATTCAAGGGGCATTTAATTAATATAAAAAGGACAAAGAAGGGTGTACTGTGGGGTGGGTGCATGAGTGTGTGTATTTCTATGTTAATTTTTGGTGTGGAACATTATTTGGTGATTTGGAAAACATGTGGTGGTGATCTTTTCTTTTACTTTCCTTTATATTTTAATTCCCATCTGTTGCTCATGTATGTGTCCTTGAGTAAACCTTCATCTTTTGCCAATTAAGCAGATTTATTTTTAAATTAATGTTCCATGATCCATCTTATGTATCATTCGTTAAAAATTTACCATTAAATGTTATATGTTTTCTTGATTTTGTCCTATAAATGCTTTTAGGTTGTAAAAATCTAGGTTACATCACCTTGAGTGATGGCAAGGTTTGTAACCTTCAGAAGCATTGAAACGCATGAGGTTGTCCATAAGGGATTTCACTCTTGTTCCCACAGGATTTTGTAAAATGTTATTATAGTAGATGTCATTAAACTGAAAACAGAATAGGAGAAAAATAATACAGAGCCCTGAATTTACATTAATGGATAGAAAACTATTAATTGGCATAAATATGTGCTATTAAGTATACCATAGGCCATGTGTCATTAACCTGGACATTCTCAATATGATTAGGTTAACAAAGGCTACCTTAAATAAGACAAAATATATGATGGTGTTTCAAAAATAGGTACAGGCTATATATGAAATTGTGGAAATATTGACACAATTTATAAAAGGTAAGAATAAAATAAATGAGCATTGTTCAGATAATGGCAAGTAAAGGGTGAATCATGGAAGTTTCTTAATTGGGGTGGGAAAATAATTTTTTTTAAATAAAATTTTCAAAGAAAATTTAATGGAATGGTTGGATTTTAAAAACAAGTTAACAAAGGCAATATTGATAAGTTACAAAGCAGAAATCATGTGAGATACATTTGTCATAATGATTAGGTTTCTGAAGAAATCCCCCAGTAGCCAAATTAGAGTTTGAGTTCTTTGATATCTAACAAGAAAAACATAGAATTGGGGGATGAAGGTAAGGAGTCATCCACTGAATGCTCTTATATAAATATTTTATGAACATTAAAATAAAGCAATTAAGGTAGCACACTAAATATACATCCTATTAATGCAATTTATAGGCCTTAAAATTAGTAAAATTTTTTACTATATTTAAGAATTTCCATCTACCAATCCTTTTCCCACAGCAAATATTGTGATATCTTCATCCACTGTCTTAGGAAAATGCTCTCAAATGTGGTGTGCCTTGTTTCAATTATGCAGTTATGGCTCTGTTAGCCACCATCTGAACATGTGATGGGTTCTAACTGAATCACTAAGAGTTACTGAGCCTCTGTCCCAGGTGCTATGGATTCATATTCACCATCTCCTCCTCTTCCTTCCCCTCTCCTTCCCTCCCCTTCTCTCCCCTCCTCACAGTGCTGGTTATAACTTAGGAACTCAAAATATTGAATTCATTCAAAGGAAATAAAGTATTAGAAATGCATTCCTGCCATAAGTTAAGGACGATCTCTTATTCCTTGTTCTCATTGCTATACTGTTGGTGTATGGAATAGGGTTTACTTTAAAGGTGTTTAGGCTGAGACCAGCCTTCTTCAGACTTCAGCCTGAAAGACTGTTATAACTGGATGTTCTGAGCCTTGTGGACTATATGTCTATACAGATAAAGGATAGACAAGAGGAATGGGTTCGTGATGATTTAGTACCAATTCCTACTAGGCAGTAGAGAAAACCTAAACCCCACCTCCCACTCATAGATAATCTATCTAGGATGATTATTACTCATCTGAGAATTGCACTCCTTTATTTCACTTAATTGGGGATGATCTAAATGAAGAATTATTTAATGGTGAAATGGCGCATGGAACTGGATTTTTCATCAAGGGCTTTTTGCTGATAGTGACTTTATTTTCTTTCTCTTTTTAACAAGAGCTCCTGAACTTTGTTAGTTGAGACCACGCCTCCCACAGTTATAGTTAGGTCTGTGGGAATATTATTAAAAGTACATTTTCAGTAGAGGAAGTCTCCTGAAATGTGTTATTGCTAATCTTCTGAGCCATTAGTGGTATTCATATGATAAAATGTTAATGTTTCTCTTCTAATTTAAGTGCATTTCTGAACATACCTCAGAGCCAAGCCATGCTGGGTTGAAATGAGCAATGTGATTGGATTTGATTTTAATGGAACATAACATTGATGGAATTGAGATTGACCTCATTGTGATTCTCAATTCCATACTAGATCTTTGCTTTAGGCTTTAAAGAGCATATGGTAATAAGTTTTTTTTTTTAAGCTTGCTGTTAAAGATTTAGTGAAAAGATTATCTAGAATAGTTTTTATCAAATATCTTATTTAAATAAGAGGAATTCTTTAAAGCATTAGCATTAAAAATTCACAAAACGCAGGAAATTAAAGATAGAAAAATCTATTAGGTTATCTTTTCTCTCCCAGAAAAAGATTGTTTCAGAGGAAAGAAGTTAAGAAAAGAAAATGGAAATGAAACAACTTTAATATCAACATTATAAATGAGAGAGGAAGGGATGTGTTGGATTGGTTAGAGAAATCAACTGAAATAAATATTTTATTCTTTAAGAAATCTTTTACTCCATTTTTATGTAAGTTTGCATGTCTGAAACATTTACAATTAAATCATCAGTTCTTTTTGTTTTTAAACCGAAGTGATTTTTGAGGTGTTTTTGTTACAAATAAGCCGCTGAAATTAAAATGTGATTGAAAATCATTAATGCAAATCACCTGCTTGCAGTACCTTGTTCATATGCTCTGCCATTTTAATTTTTGGATTCCCAACTTAGAAGTCTGTTTAGGCACGCATATATGGTATTTTTATTTTGTTATATGATATAATATGCGCAACTTGAAATGGCTTGAAGTCTTATGTCTGTATTAGAAAGAAATTATTAGCAAACTTATAAATAGAATTGTGTTTCTGATTTTACTTTCAAGAATCAATGAACTTTCGTCTTCCTGAACATGAGGTAGATGGGTATAGGGCAGGAAAAACTTGACTGACAAAAGGCGGATTCACGAAAGAAGCAGAGTTTATCACATGTGCATCATGCAAACACACAGGACAGGACAGGACGCAGTGATGCGTTAACTCCAAGGGGTGGCTAGAACTTGGCCTGATGTAGCATCTTAATAAAAGGACAGTAAATCTGTGGAGCAGGGACAGGACAAAGGAAAAGGGCTTTGAGTTTCTAGGGGTGACAAATTGTGAGAAGGTAACTATATCGTGAAACTAATTGTAGGTAAGGGCCAGTTAGCAAGGTTAGTTGGTGTGGACTCTTTCTTGTGCCATTTTGTCGCTGGTAATATGGTTGTTATACCCTTCCCAATACAGGACTGGGCGTTGGGTAACTTCACAAGAGGAATTTATGTATTGATGTTCTGCTTTCAGGCAGATGTGGAAGGGGAGCAGGGTGTAGTGGTGGCTGGCAGAGACCTCCTCTTGTGTTTGCTTTTTCTAAGTTGCCTTCAGCTCAAAATAATCCTCATGCCAGAGTAGTGAATCGTGAGGTGGCATACTCTGAACCCCTGCATGGGATAGGGAACAAACTTCGGATTAGTTGATTTAGAGCATCACTGATGCTTTCGGTTAAATGATCTCTTTTGGATGACTTGGTACCTTTTAGGAAAATGTTCAGTCTTTTGGATATTCTTCATGCCAACCCTGCTCCTCTCCAGCTGGGCATGTGTGGCTTATTTTCTTGTGGTGAGGGTATAGCTTATTAGCAACAGTGTGGCCAGTCTGGTTTGCTCTTAGCGCTGGCACCTGAGGTAGACTGTCCCATCTGGACATTCGAGCAGAAGGCTGCCACCCACAATTGTAATCTATAACCCAGCAGTGTCACCCTTCTTGCTTTTGCGTGTTCTCTAGCCTTTTCTTACTCTGTGTTCAATTTTAAGACTGATCCTAGAGATTTGGGTAGAATTGATGCTAAGGGTCAAGTAGTCTTAGCCCTGCCCTGGAGAGAGAAAAGATGAAGAAGCTGAATAAAACAGCTCTAATTTTTAAAAAATTATAGTAACAGTAATTTTCATACCTGAAAGGTATTAAACTTAGTGTCCCAGGAAACTTACAGGTCCTAGTAACCTATGACCAGGTGAGCAACAAGGTCCTGTAGGATTCTTCCTGCCTGTGTCCCCACACTCGCCTTGTCTTCTTCACTTCCTGTGGTCCGCTAGTCACAGTGGCCTCCTTTCTACTCCATCGTCTCAAATTCTTTCTGAAACTGGGCCTTTGCACCTGCTGGGCTCTCCCCCTAGAAGGCTCTGTGCTTGGATGGTTCCTTTTCCTTCATTTTCTTACCATCAATGTCACCTCCTCAGTGGTCTATGTTCTTTATGCTCTGCTGTATCCCTAGTGCACGGAACACTGCCTGACATGTGTCATAATACATATTAATTGAGTGAAACTCGAATGAAAAAGAGTAGTATCATTTAGTCTTCATAGTAACTTCCTGAAATGTACATTGTGATCCCCAGTTCACAATGTGAAAACCGACTTATTTGAACTTACCATACTGGCACGAGGCAGAAATGGAATCCTCATTCAGGTCTATGTGAACATAAAGCCCATCTTTGTTTTTTTGTTTTTGTTTTTTATCCTCAGGACATTTTTTGCATTTATCTTGAGATAGAGTGGAAGGGAAGGAGGGAGGAAGAGAGAAACATCGATGTGAGAGAGACACATCAACTGGTTGCCACCCACACGACCCCAACCGGGGCGGGGACAAACTGCAACCAAGGTACGTGCCCTTAGCAGGAACTGAACCTGGGACTCTCTGGTCCACGGGCCGACGCTCTAACCGCTGAGCCAAACCGGCCAGGGCTAAAGCCCATCTTTGGAGACTAAGCTGTGCGCTCTGCTTCTGTAGTACAAATCTGTCACTTATTTCTGGTAACTTGGTCCACATGCTAATAGATTAATGCATTGTCTTTCTCCATGTACGACCAGTATAAGCGTATTACGCACATAATGAAGAAGATTCCCCTCTGCATCTCACAGGAGAGGGAACCACATCTGCATATGTATTTTCTGAAAGCCCCATAAAAGGGGTTGTTGAATTGTATTCTGTGCTCTTAACAGTAAAGCTGAAAATGTCATATCCACTCAGGTAAGGAAATAATTTTCATAAATAATTCAAAGAGATGGAAACATTATTAGGCAGTGACAACTTTCTGAAACTCTCAAAAATGTGAAGTTTCTTATATTTGGCTTTTATGCTCATCTCCCATTGGGAAATGCCATTATGGTGTAATATTCCATGTCATTGGATAAAAGGTTCAGGTAGAAGAATATAGGGAATCTATTCTAAGGAATAGCCAATGACTTTATTGATGAATTAACCCGAGTTTGCATTTGGACAGAGCTCCGGGTTCTCTTCATGACCACGATCGGCCACACTTCTTCTCACTCTCCAGACCACTGACCCATCCGCACACGGGGGGGCTAACCCCGCAAACGGACTGCATCACTCTGCCTCTACTTGGGGATGATTTTGTGCCTCTACTTGATATAGTTACTTTGGCATGCTTCTGGCTGACTACCTCTTCTCTAATTTTGTGAATGAGAGAAGGACAAATATAAGATTTTTTTTCCATCAAATTTCCAAACTTCACACGTTTTGCTTCAGCAACTTGGGCAGTAGGACACCGCAGTAGTGGCCGTGCTGCCCGTTTCCGCAGATCGATCCGCAAAGGACAGAACAGAGTGCATTCTGACGGAGCAGGAATTAGAAAACGAATCCAAATCAACAGAACAAAAAGCCTGAAGCAAATTAATCATGACACAACCTATATGAAATCTGGAGAATAAATAGCTGCACCTTGAACTTTCAATAAACAAATTCATTTTGTTTGACCAGGATGAGAAATTTAAATGCAAACTGACTCTAGATGTAAAAGAAAGTTAAACATAGAGATAGATTTTGAGAGAAATTAATAGTAATAATTGAGTAGTCTGTCGTATATATTACAGTTCAAAGATCATTTACTAAAATATTATTATAATACCACAAAAGTGAAGACTTTTATCTTCCCTAGGAAAAAAAAAACTTTGCTGTTTCTTATTTAAACCAATACGATTCCACTAATATGAAATGCATATGTTTGGTAAGATCATAATATTTTGGACTTAATTCTTGACACAGAAACTTTGACAGTTTTTAATACAAACTGTTATGTTGATAAGAAGAGAATTTCTATATATTAAAAACAAACTAATTGTTGCCTTTTACTATCATCTATTTCAGTTTGTTAGAATGTTTTCTATTAGTTGAACTAACTTTGTTAATAATCACTTACCCTGGTAACCATCTATATTGGTTGTATGGTAAAGAACATTAGATTTGCTTATGTGTTTGCCTTTATATTTCTTAATGAAAAAACCAACTGCTAAATTATTGGTGGCTAAATTATAGGACTCAAAAACTTGTGACTTCTTTCTTTTCAAAACTAGTAACAGGTTATTGTAATAGGAGATGCTCTTTTGAGTGAAAATCATAGATGCGACTGTATGTAGAACAACAATGGCTCATGATAATTACATGCACAAGACAATAGGTAACACTACAAGATAGAATTTGCTGAAATGCACATTTGTGTAGTGGCGCTAAATATCACTGATACTATATAAAAATTCTAAGAAAACATCTTCAGTGTTTTTAAAGATATAGGCAGAAAACTGAAGTTTTGGGGAACATGGCTTGAGGTCTCATTGCTCCTTTCAGAATATGGCTGGGACAGTGGAAGAGAGAGGATGGGTTGGGAAAGAAATGGCTGGCTTTGAATTTCTGAGCCTTGGCTTAAGACACATGGTCTCTGGATAGCAATCAAAAGAATGGAGAGCCCTGGCCGGGTTGGCTCAGAGGTTAGCATGTCGGCCTGTGGACCAGTGTCGCAAGTTCAGTTCCGGTCAGGGGCACGTACCTCGGTTGCAGTTCGTCCCCAGCCCTGGTTGGGATCGTGCGGGAGGCAACCAATCGATGTGTCCTTCTCACGCCAATGTTTCTCTCTCTCTCCCTCTCTCTTCCTCTCTCTCCTTCCCACTCTATCTGAACAAAAATGGAAAAATATCCTCGGGTGAGGATTAAAAAAAATGGAGAGACAGATGCTTCTCTCATAATACTCTCTGTATAGTTTCTCTACAAATAGAATGAGGCTGCATCAGAAAGTAGAATTCCTTATTTGGGGGGAATGTTGAAACTAATGAACAACTTCTTGATGAGCAAACTGTGAATGATAGGACTAGATGCTTTTTAAATTTCCTTACAATCTGAGATTTTATTTATTTTTTTCTGTACTTTTGAATATTTGTTACAGGGGTGTAATTTTATAAAACACCCACCAGCTAACCTAGGTTACAGAATAGAAATATAAATTTCTCTCTTTTGAAAATAATAAAGTATCTCTTTTTCTAATTCAATACACAGAATTTAAAATTTACAAAATTGAAAATTTTATGTAACTCATCATCTCAAACTTAAGAACTTTTAGATACTATTATTTAATGTGATACCACATGGGGGAATTATGCGTTTGTTCTATTAGCCATCTCTTAGGGGGGAAAAGTAGAGAACACCTTCAGGAATCATGGGATGGGGGTCAGGAGAGGATTGGATCACCCAGAAGAAAGAATGACTGATAAGGAAGATGAATTTTCAGATGCTGGTTAAAACCATATTCAGAAAGTGAGGTAAATTGTTAGGTTACTTTTCTTCCTCTCACGAGGCCAATCTATTATATATCTAACCATAGTAGGACTAGGCCTTCGATTTTATAATGAAAATTATTAGAGAATGAGAGTTATAACCAAGCTTTCTACATGGAAAATAATACAATAAAAAATAAGTAATAATACAAGAATAACCTCTGTTTCACATACTCATAGCTGTAAACCTACTTTTCCCCACCCTATTCTACAAAACTGAAGGATCTTTGTTCTAAGAAATGTCACTGGATTGTGACATTTCTTAAATATAATTGATAAGAGTTATCTGAGTCATCATATTCCTAATTTAACTAAACACAAATAAGAATCACAGTTAAAAAAAACTGTCATAACGTATCTTTTAATTTTCCTTTTTGAATCATTTCAAAGAAAACCAAGTTGTCACATGAAACATAGTGCTGCTTGAAAACATCTCATGATGGCTAAAATTAAAGCCTTTCACCTAGTAAGTAGGTAAGGTTTTGAGATGACATATTTTCAGTTACTATCAGAAATTAAATACTATTATCATGGGCACTTAGAACTGTGTTTACCCTTTAGGTAGGTAAAGGGTACCCTTTAGGTAAACACAGTTTACTTAAATGTGTATATCTCTATTCTTAATTATTTGGATAGGTCATATGACATCTAAGACCCTTTTCAACCTGATGCTCTAATATTCTATTCTATTTCATGTTTCTTTTCTTGAGGATCTGCATCAATTTTTGTTTCTTCAATAGAAATTACTTTTTGCTATGTTAATAGTTAACTCAATGATTTAGAAAATAGTCATCAAACGGGTGAGATCTTATGTGAAATCCCAAAATTGGGAGTTTCTGCATAGCATCACCAGCCACCCTAGAAATGCACATGATGTATTAGTTTTGCTGAACATACTTGACCACATTAAGTGAAGGAATGTGTTAAGATGCTATATGAGCATTAAGTTCTAAACATCCTTTTGAGTCACTCGTCACTGAGTTCTCCCCTGTGTACACATGATGTATGCATAAAAACACTCTTTGTTTTTCTCTTGTTAAGCTTTTTTTTTTTTTTTTTTCCAGTTTATTTCACAGGCTGAGCTACTGAATCTAAGAGGGTGGAGGGATTTTTTTACTCCCTTACATAGGAATACGACTCAGCTGGTGGATGAAGAAGCTAATGGTGAAAGAATAGTCACTAGCGTGAGGGTTTTACACGCTGTAGACTGAAATCTGTCATTGTGTTTAAAGGAGGAAATGGCTAGTGAGGCTTAGTCGAACAAGTCACATAAATAGAGGTCAGTTAAGAGAGCTTCTAGTGTTCAATTTCCTTGATTGTACAATTCCTTGAACAAAGTTACGATGTCTTATGCATTTTTATATTTGTTGCTTACCTAGCACAGTGCCTGGCATATAATCGATATAAGCATTTGTCCCTTTCTTTGAATTAATACATTTTGACAACACATAATCATCCCAATGGAAAACTGTTCCGTCTAAAGTCATAAGTGGTGGCTGTATTTTCCTTTGTTTGCTCCTATGCTCTCTGAGCAATAAGGCAATATTAACATCCTGTTTGTGTTTCATTTTGATTGCCACTTGGTCAGCTTGAACCTGAGAAAATTTATGCACAGAGTGTAAGAGGACCAATTTACACTGGAAGCTTTGGAATTATCTTAGAGCCATCTTGAAGCCACTGCAAATTGCCGTCACAGTCTTACAAATGCTAGAAATCAAATGAATGGAGTGACATTTGGTATGCAGTGTCAGAACGTGTTTGGATTACTCCCTTGAACACAAGCACTGAAGAGCTGCCATTAGTGGATTATAGGATTTTTACTAGATATTTGCTTTCAATAAAAATGCATTTGTATCTTATGAAAGTTGTGCATGTTCACAGTTTTAAAAGTCAAAGAATTATACAAGGCTTATTAAAAAACAAAAAACAACAACAAAAAAAAGTGCAACAACTCCCTATAGACTCACCATTTCTATTCCTCAGTCTCTGATCTCTTTACAGGACCTAATCTCAATTCTTTCATAGCTGTTTCTTCTCATATGTATTTCTGTATTTCTAAATGATATGATAATTTGCTGTTTTCTGATATTTCTGTTCTAGTTATGGTCTGTCTTCCTACTATGAAAAACGAGGATTGAGCCCTCTCACTTCCTATCTGTCTCTGCCCCTTCTTATATACATTTTCTCTCTCCTCTCTCCTCAAAAAACTTCATAGGCTTTTAAAACTTTTAAATAAAGCCTTGGCTGGTGTGGCTCAGTTGGTTAAGCATTATACCTTGCACCGACCTTCGTACAGGAGGCTACTGATCAATGTTTCTTTCTCACATTGATGTTTCTCTCTCTCTCTCTCTCTCCCTTCTTCTCTCTCCAAAATCAATAAAGACATGTTTAGACTGACAACCCTCAGAGGAGGGGGAAGGGGGGAGGGAAGACATAAACTACAGAACTTATATGCATGTATGTGTAACCGTGGACATAGACAACAATGCTGGGGATGGGGCGGGGGGGGGGGATTGGGAAGAGGGTGTCAATGGGGGAAAAAGGAGAAACATCTGTAACAGAAATATATTAATAAAAAATTTTTTAAATAAAAATTTTAAATAGAAATTCTGTATTTAAATAGCTATATAAATATTGATCCTAGATCATCCATTTAGCATACTATGATTACATTTTTTTCTTTTCTGACTTTTTCATGGAGCCAGTAGTTGCTTTATTTTTCTCATTTGCTAATTTTCCTCTGTAACTAACAGTAATTCAGTGCAAACTTTCTGAAAGAATTTATAGACTCCTTTCAATTAGGTCCAACCCATGAAGAAATAGAACAGTCCTTCTTTTGTCTGGAGAAAGCTCTCGTTGGCCCCCTAGCCACTGCTGCAGAGGGCATGGTTTTCTCTTCATCATTGCTTCAGGAATTGCTTCTGCTTCTCCCTTGTATTAGCTCTCCTGTTTTCTGAATTTTATGTCTAATTATTTCTTTCTTTTCTTTTCTTTTCTTTGTTAATTCTCACCTAAAGGTATTTTTCCATTGATTCTTAGATAGAGTGGAAGGGAGGGAGGGAGAGAGAGACATCAATTAGTTGCCTCCTGCATGACCCTGACTGGGGCAGGGATTAAACCTGAAACTAGGTATGTGCCCTTTACTGGGAATCGAACCTGCGACCCTTCGGTCTGAGGGCTGAAATTCTAACTGCTGAGCCAAACTGGCCAGGTTTGTGTCTAATTATTTTTAATGGAGAACATCTTTCAGTGGCTTCTTGAGAAAGAGGAATTGAGAGGTAAATTCCTTGAAATCTTCACTCTCTCAAGAAGTCTTTCTTATACCCCATGTGTGATTGACCACATGGCTGGTTATAGAATTCTAGGTTGAGAACAATTGCCCTGAGAATTTTGAAAGCAATTTTCCATTCTATTATTGTCTAGCTTCCAGTTTGCAAAGTCTGATAGCCTTCAGATCCACAATCTATTGTATCTGACTGCTTATTTTTAAAAGCTTTTACAATTTGTTTTTTTTCTACCTGCTATTCTGAAATTTCGCAATATTGTGGCTTGATGTGAGCCTGTTCTCATTTGTCTGTGTTCTGCATTTAGGTAGCTCTTTTGATCCAGAAATGCATGCCTTCAGCCCTGGAAAATTGTGCTCTATTTTCTTGGATCCTTTCTGACTCTCTGTTTTCTCTCTTTTCTCTTTCTGGAACCACCATTAATTAGATGTTGATCTCCTGGATTGATTCCCTACTATATGCAAGGTTTTGTTCTCCTTGGTTTTGTTTCCATTCATTTGTGTTATTTTTATATTCTCTCAGAAATTTCTTCAACCTTTATATTATTTTCTTGGACAATCGTCATTTTAATTTCTAAGAGCTTTTTCCTGTTTTATAAATGCTTCTGTTTATAGTTTCCTGATAAAATTAGGTGCAATATCTGCAATATATTTTTCTTTTATGTCCAAGGATATACTCACACACACAAACACACACATACACATGCACACACTTATTTAGTTTCTTCTTCTTGAATTGTCTGTTTCCTCAGTTTTTTGTTGTTTTTGGTCCTTACCTCAGTACTACCAAATAGTACAGAAAAAGTTGATGGCAATCAGTATAATAGGTGTGTGTGTGCAAGGAGCCATCTTTGGATAAATATATAGGAACAAGGATTAGCATTTTTTGGAGGACATCCAAATATAAGTCAGAGTTTCTAGGTCTTTTTCTGCTTGGGCCACTTGTTTTCCAGAAAAGAATCCTCCACTCTCATTCAATATGGAAAAGTATATTTATCCTCCATTTATAGTGCATTACTTCACCCCCAAGCCCAGCTGGGTTCCATGAATCTTTTTAGGAAGTAAACTTCCTGTCTTCCTGAGGGGGGGAAGGGAAATTGATGATGTTACTAGACAGGGACCCTCCTGGAGTGGGTTTGCCTCAGACCCCCATGTTGTGTGTGGGTTTTTGACTTCCTGTAGGAAAAATTTCACCAGTCCAAGTGATTTTGAGAGTGTGTTTATTAAAACTGGGGACAGCCCAGCTGGTGTAGCTCAGTGGATTGAGTGTCGTCCCATGACTGAGAGGTCCTGGTTCAATTCCTGGTCAGGGTACATGCCAGGATTGTGAGCTCGATACGTAATGGGCTAGCAGGAGGCAGCCAATGGATGTTTCTCTCTCACATCAATGGTTCTATCTTTCTCTCTAAAAAAATCAATAAAAATATGTTTTAAAAAATGGAGACAGTAAAACAAAGGAAGTCTTAGGGTAGAGGAAGCAAGGGAAGAGCCTAGGCATGCTCTGCCTTGGCTCCCTAGAAACGTGACAGGAAAGAACTGAGCCAGGGCTGGGCTGCTGTCAGCTCACTGGGAAGTGAGAGAGGAAAATGGGGGTCTTGGAGAGAGGATCAGGGGGCGAGCCCGGGTGGAGCTGCTGCTGCCCAGTGCTCCCTGGTTGTAAGTCTCATGGGGAACCTTAGAGTTTAGGAAGAAATAAAAAATTCATGCCAGGGAAGGGGCATGGGCATGTTTGGGGGGTTTTATCTCTCTTCTTTGGGTGAGAGTTTTAGGAGAGGGTTTCAGTAGAATATTCATCAGCTTCCCAGGTGCACTTTTTAATACGCTGATGCATCTTTTGGTCTGCTTTATTGTTTCACTTTGTCTTGGGTCTGTCTGTCCCTAATGGGGTTTTTGTTATTTGTTCCCCAGACTTCATCTGTCCTTGTTTAACTGGAACAAATAGCATTAATTGGGTCTTTGTTCTCTATTTTCCCAGGCCAGGGTGATTTAAGCTATGTATTCTCTGGTTAGGGAGGAGAGGTATAAACCATTTGCTCTGAAGAGTCCTTGGTGAGGGAAGATAAGGTCTTGCAATTCACCAGCTGACTGTAAAAAGTTCAAATTTTTTGGCCTTGTTTAATTTTCTTGTCTCAGTTTCCCCATTGCCCAGGAATTTCCCGAGCTTCTTACTATCCTGCCTCAATTAGCTCTGAAGCACCATGGAATCTGAGAGTCAGCATTCCCCTGTATGGATTTAAAAACAATCTTCCTGCTTTTAGTCCTGTCCTGCACCCTGGACATCCAAGGTCCCTGGTAACTAATTCCTAAGCCTAGTGGGGATTGTGTTTCTGAACTTGGTTTCCATCCTACTTTTCTTCCCCAGGCAATCGGGTTTGTCTGGCTGATAAAGTAACATAGCATCACTTCCCTCAACTATTTTGCTTCCCAAATTTGGCAGCCAGCTTGCTTTCTTTCTTTCTCTTTCTTTCTTTCTTTCTTTCTTTCTTTCTTTCTTTCTTTCTTTCTTTCTTTCTTTCTTTCTTTCTTTCTTTCTTTCTTTCTTTCTTTTCCTTCCTTCCTTCCTTCCTTCCTTCCTTCCTTCCTTCCTTCCTTCCTTCCTTCCTTCCTTCCTTCTTTCCTTCCTTCCTTCCTTCCTTCCTTCTTTCCTTCCTTCCTTCCTTTCCCTTCCTTCCTTCCTTCCTTCCTTCCTTCCTTCCTTCCTTCCTTCCTTCCTTCCTTCCTTCCTTCCTTCTTTCCTTCCTTCCTTCCTTTCCCTTCCTTCCTTCCTTCCTTCCTTCCTTCCTTCCTTCCTTCCTTCCTTCCTTCCTTCCTTCCTTCCTTCCTTTCCCTTCCTTCCTTCCTTCCTTCCTTCCTTCCTTCCTTCCTTCCTTCCTTCCTTCCTTCCTTCCTTCCTTTTCTCTCTTTCTTTCCTTCTTTTTAAATTTATCTTTGTTGTTGAAAGTTTTCTGCTGATATCCCATCTTCTATTCTTTCTGCATTTCTGTGCTTATACTTGATTTTTTTATTTTCATTTTGATAATTTTTTTATTCAAGTGAGATTTGGGGAGGGAATAGGATGAAGATTATGAGAGGTTTTTTCTCTCTCTCCAGTAGAGAAAATTGCTTAGTAATTGTTTCCTACAGTACATACTAAATGTACTGTATAGTAACTGCTATTAATTTATCAGGTCTCACTTCTGCTTAACAGTATTTTGAGTTTAAATATTAACTTTCCCAAATTCCATACACTTAAAACCATAAGAACAATTTATCATTTATTTTTATAACCTAAAGAATAAGCAGTCTTAGAGCGATAATAAAACGAAAACAGTTAATTTGCACACTATTGCTTTTGAATGTTGTAATTTAGATTATGTTCTTAAGTAGATCTTATCTGTTCAATAAGAGATTTTAAAGCACATCTGATTCCCTATCATTCTTGCAAGTATTTGCATTTAATGCTTTGTTTTCTTATCTGATTTACCTTATGAAAATTCCCTTTAGCAGAGATTAGAAGTAGTTCATTATTTATTTTCTGAGTCAATGAGATTTTATACATGTAAATATTATAATCCAGTTATATGGTCAGAATACTTTTGCGTGCATGCTTGAATTGTTTTCTCTACTAACATAATTTTCAATCGAAAGGTATTGCTTTCTCTTGCAGATAAAATATATTAAGGGTCTCTTCTTTTTAAATAATGTATGAATTATAAATCTGAGCTTATAAGTTTATGATGCCTTCAAGTAGGCAACATTGTCAGTGGGAAAATTATGGTGTGAGTTTGTTTTTATGGTACTAATAAAATGAAACTGTGTTAGGTAAGAATATATTAAAAACTGATAGTTAAAGTTAAATAGAAAGCCACTGAATTGTGTTTGTGTTGAAATGGAAACAAAAAAGCAATATTTACCCAGCATTTCCTGAAGCAACCATGTCAGATGAAGTTTTTATTGAGCTTGGCAAATAAATAATGACAACCGTGTTCTTAAGTAGACTAAATTGCGGGAAAAATGAATAGCTCCACCTCAATGACCAATTTTGCTATTCTTTTTAACCAGTCTGATTTTGGCTTTACCTGAGCTTAATTGATTATTTACTAGTCACTTGGTTTAAGCAGGAAGTTCCGTTTATTCTGTGTAGGATGAGCAGTAGCAAACAGTACAGAACCACCAGCAGTGTGATAGGTTACAGAGTCCCTAAGTCCACATTCTAATCCACTGACTCTGTGACTATGTCACTGTATATGGCAAAAAGGAGTCTGCAGATATAATTAAATGACCTGGAGATGGGAAGGTTATACTGGGATGTCCAGGTGAGCCCAGTGACATAATCACAAGTGTCCTTCGAAGAGGGAAGCAGGAGATGAGACTACAGAAGAGGAGAAGGTAAGGTGATGAAAGCAAAGACAGGTTTGAAGATGCTGTGCTGCTGGCTTGAAGACAGGGGCAGGGGCCATTCGCCGAGGAGTGCAAGGAATGTAGCTCTAGAAGCTGGGAAGTGTGAGGGAAAGAATTCTCTTAGGAGTTCCAGAGGGAGCGTGACCCTTACAGTCCCTTGACTTTAGCTCAGTTACACTGATTCCAGACTTCTGGCTTCCAGAGCTATAGGAGACTAAATTTATGTTAAGTGTAATTTGTTATAGCAGCAATAGGAAACTAATACCGCTAGTTATCCCTCAAATCACTACATGATAACTTAAAACCAGAAATAGGAAAAGAAAGCCGCAAAGCCTTCACCAAAAACCTAGATCATGCACAAGAAAGAGTCTGATGAAATGTTTGTAAAATGTTTCAGCTACCACTGTTTTAAAAGAAAGGTTCCTGGGGCAGTTTAACATTAGGTGGACTATTTAGTGAAATGGTTTGTAAAAATTATCAGAGGGAGCCAAGCTTGGATATATTCTTAGGTTCCGCAACAGAACAATTTTGTTTTAATCCCTCCTAGAATTTTCCTTTTTATACCTTATTCTCTAGAGGGAAATGAAGTAAATTATAAAACTTAGTAATTATAGAGGAACTTCAGGCTAATTTGTTTCCCGACTTTTTTAGAGATGGCTGTGGCAGTTTTTTTCTCCCCCTACAAGTAATCATGGAAGAAAATGCGAAGCAAATGTATGCTTTTTATGAAATTTAAAGGGGAGAGATTGAACTGCAAAATACTTTATGAAGATATGAATTTAAAAATCTGTTACTTATGCCCTGGCAGGTGTGGCTCACTTGGTTGGGCATCATCCTGTGCACCAAAAGGTTGCCAGTTCAATTTCCAATCGGGCGCATGCCTGGGTTGCAGGGATGTTTTACTCTCACATTGATGTTTCTCTCTCTCTCTCTCTCCCTCCCCCCCTCCCTCCCTCCCTCTCTCTTCCTCTCTCTCTAAAAGTCAATTTAAATCTTTTAAAACTCTTGTTACTTTCAAATTGCACACAATACACATATATGAAGTCAAGCACAGTCATCACCAATTCTTTTCAATATTTCGTAAATGTCTATATCTATTATCTCTTGGTACATACCAAATCTCCCCAAAACTTACCATCTTAAATCTGCAACAATTTATTTGCTCATGATTCTGCAATTTGGGCCAGGGTCAGCTGGTGGATTGTCCCAGCCCTGCCCAGGATCCTGCCTGGGCTCGCTCATGCAGCTATAGAAATTTGCAAACTCAGCTGAGGCCAGGTTGTCCAAATGGATCTCACTCACACGCCTGGCAGTTGATGCTGCCTGTTGGCTGTGGCACCCTGGTTCTCTTCTACTCTACCTCTCATTTTCTAATAGGCTAAACTAGGTTTCTTCAGATGATGATGGAAATGGTCCAAGAGGGCAAAAACAGAAGCCACCACTTTCTTAAGGCTCAGCCTGAGAAGTCACACCATGGTCTTTCCATCGCATTCTCTTGGTAAAAGTAAATCACATGGCCAGCCGTTTCCGAGTGTTGGGGAAATAGAGTCTGACCCTTCTCAATGGACAGGGTGTCAAGACACATGTAGAGGATGTGAATGTAGCACAGTAGGGTTCATGAGGGAATACTTGTACAATCATCTACTACACATCTCTAAAGCACGTGATCATGTATCTTTACCCAGACAAAGTGGGTCTTTGTTTTTATTTTTTCTTAACCAGTGATGACTAGTGGTGGGAAATAGTAGGCCAGAGGGGAAGGATTATGGAAATTTGGTTGAGAAAAGCAAATCACTTGAATATTTGAAGGCACATATATATTGGGCATTTGTTTCTTCTTGTTACGGTTTTTTTCCACCACTTTCACTATGTGTTTGAATATAGAAAATATAGAAATATTCTATATGTATATATAAAATGCAGTGAGATTGTTCAAATTACTTGGTAGAAATTTATTGAAAACCACAGTGCTTTGATCTCTGGTTCTATGTGTTTGTGACAGGAACGTGGTTAGATCTACAGTTTGAGGAAATAAGGAGTGGAAATGGATGATGGGACTACTGGTAGATTGCTTTAGGGCAGTGATTCTCAACCTGGCTGCACCTTAGACCACCAGGGAGCTTATAAATGTGTTGATGCTCAAGTCCTATCCCAGCCCAATTACATTAGAATTTCTAGCTATCCATATTTTGTAAAAGCTTCCCAGGAGAGTCTAATGTGCAGCCGGGATTGAGGACCACTCTCTGTTTAAGAGTTAGAGATTTGGAGAAACGGGTTGAAATAATGAGGTTTGGGGATATAGAACAGACAGGTTGGGTTTGGGCAGGGGCCTCCAACCAGAGCTGATAAATTGGCAGTGCCTTAAGGCAGAAAAATTATTAACCTTCCTCCTTGATTGGATAGGAGAGCAACTGTCTGAATTTTCTGATGAGGCTCCTAATTTTTTAACATATTTGCAGAGGGCAAAAAGATATCAGTGACAATACATTATTTTGAACTAACCTAAGTAATCAAAACTGTGATAGTGGAATGGCTAGAGATAAAATCATGGTAATAAGATTTTTATATAAGCAATGCATTTTTATGTTCTGTGTTTAAAAGAAGAAAATTCGTAGCTAGCGATTTATCATTTGATTTATAATTTATAAGTCCCCAATGAGATTATTCTTAACTTACATATAGCTAGAGTTGAAAGTTTATTGTTTAAAAGTTGGTGAGGCTTTTCAAAGGAGCAAGTGACTATGCTACTTTTAAAAAAAAAATCATTCTTAAATATATTACTGCCAGGAAATGGAAAACTACATCTGCAAATGGTATGAAAACCATTTGTCCAGTTGTGTTGTTTTGTATAGGACAGAACTGTTACCCACTGTAGTTGGGGAATTTACAAGACTCTAGAGTAATCTTGGATGGATAGAAGTGTAGTTTGTACATTGATGCCACTGCAATTTTGCTTGTTACTAACAAAGCTCCTTTCTCACTAATATTTTCCATTGCACACAGAATATGTGTTTGTACCTGAGCTACTCACCAAGGGCTGAAATAATTGGATTATTCATTTGTTGACCTTCAAAAGTGGCCGATTAAAAACAGTGTCCCAAATCAAGACTTGATTGTGAGTAGGGAGAATAATCTAATACTGTACCCAGAGTAAGATATGAATGTCTCAGCCTGGGTCAAACCATCAAGTAGGTAATATTTATTTCTTTTTCCCTTAAACAATAATTACTGCTGGAGTAAAGAATACATTCAGGCATTCAGAGATTTCAGATGACCTGAAGTCTTTGGAGTTAGAGTTATAAATGTTGATTTATTTCTGAGGATCCAGAGAAATGGTTCAATGAAGCCATCTCTGTATCTCGGCCTGTTGAGACTGTTCACTTCAACTCCAGTCTCTAGGAGAGAAAAACCAGCTCTGAGCTGAGAAATTCCATCTAAGGAAATACTCTTCTGTCAGAACTAAGGATTTAAAATTAAATAAAATAATAAAATAAATTTACCCCTTTGATCCTGAAGCCAAATCTAAAGTCATCTGCCGCAAAAGGTCTTTCTTTTTTGTTTAAGGATTCCCAGTCCTTTGAGGTGAGGTGTGTGCTGTGTTTAATAAAGATTATGAGACTGATTACTTTTCACATACTGGCAGCTCCCTGTGGTGTCTTTTATGTGTGTTTGGTAGGGGAGGGAGGTTTATATTAAAGCTCTTTTTCTGTATGGTAGCCACCTGTTCCTTAAAAAGGTTGTATCAAACTTTCTTGGAGGGAACATTAGGGGGCAAAGCATAATCCAGAAGCTGATGAAACTGATCTGCATGTAAACCATGAGGCACAGTGAATAGCAATGAAGTGAGGAGGATGGAGCCCCAGGCGAGGTAGGATATCTGCTCGGTTGTTATATTTACGGAGAATTATCCTGAAACCCAATTCTGATTATGGACAAAGTGGTGTATGCTGAAGTAAAGATGATGAATACATGAAAACAGGGAAGACGCTTCTTTCTCTGTGATACGTATGCATGAATGAGCTTTACAAATTTATTTTATTTGCCTAATTGATTTCATGGAGGAATCTTATTGAGTGGGAAAAGCAATTTTTACACTAAGCCTCAGTGTAAAGTATAACAAATGATTACTAGAGGCCCTGAAATTAATTATACTACATGGGAATCAATATAATTCTATATTGCAGTATTCATTTTACTTATGAAATGGTGGAAATGATTGCATTCTTTCTTGGGATAAACTGAGCTGAAGTTTGCTTTCAAAATAACAAATAGGCAAGTATCTTTTATGTCAATATCAAATATAGTTAAACAGTGAGACTTGATAAAACAATATACAAATCTTTGTCAGTGTTAAAACATGTCTAATAAGATAATATTATTTCCTATGGCCTATACAAAAGTTGGCATGTTCTTTCTCTTGATTTTTTTTTCTCTCTACTTTCTCCTGAAAATTGGGGGACCTGTTTTTCTGTCTTCCAGTCATCATTCTCTCTCTCTATGCTGGCCTTGTGTTGTCCTGAGTATTCTTTTGGTTTTAAATGCCAGGATTCTTAAATCTGTTCTTTTTAATTTAATATTTTGAATCTAGCTCATTATCTACCTTCTTTAAATCTCCGTACTGTTTTCTATTTTGCTGTCAATAAAGGGCATCGCCAGCCACGTTCAGGTAAGCAGCATCGTACCTTCTCCCTACATGAGCACATCTACTCTTCAATTTTTTTAACCTTTCCTGCCACAAGTCAGGCGTTAGGCCCTCCTCATTCTCCACCTGAGCACTGTGACAGCTTCCTAACTCTGGTCTCCAGTATCTCACCACTTACTGGTAAAATATCCAAACTCTCTGCCATTAAGATTATGGCCTTTCATAGTGTGGCCCTTGTAAGCTAATCTTTTACCAGTTTTCTGCATCTGTCCCCAGTCCCTCCCTCTTACTCATTCTCTGGTGATAATAAATTTCTAGGAGCTTCTGAATCTTTCATATCACTTGCCTTTGCTCAGCCTTCTCCCCGTTCTGGAAGGCCTTTTCTATTTTAATTGTCTACTTGGTAAGTCCCTTTTCATCTTTTGTATCACTAGTTCCACTCTTCCACCCTACATCCCACATCATGTATTGGTCATGGGCCTATGGAATGTCCCTATTATGCGGCCTGTGCCCTTTAAGCAAATGCTACCTTGACATGCAATTTTCTGCAAAAAAGTTAATGTTGGTAAAATGCGACTTGGGAATCAAAGCATAGTGCTTGGAGAAGTAAAGTACATTGATCTTATAAAGAACTAGAAACTGTTTGACCAAGGTGCTTTCTCTCAAGGCTGGCATACTTAAGAGATGTAGTATCTTGACCAGGGGCTCTGCTCATGTGTATGGTGTTGGGAGATGGTGCTCATGGTGGTTATAGGCGGTGGCGTGTGGACCCAGCCCAGGTGATCCTTTCTGTGTTGGGAAGCAAGAAAGGAAAAAGCCAAAGAGGCCAGTAGAGAATAGAATCTTTAGAGAGAACGGAAGATCAAAGCTAAGACAAAGGAATGCAAACACTGAACTGAACCCTTGGTGCCAGGGTTGATGACAGTGAGATGATGCTCAATGGGGAAGCTAGGGAGAAATGGAACTGAATGGGAGCAGGGAGGGAAGGGAGCAAGGAGGTTTCTGGGCCACTCTCAAGACCAGGTATGAAATGTCCTCAGCTTATTGTTCTTTTTGGAGGGCACATGGAAGCATGGGGCTTGGGCATGACGGATTGACACAGGTCATTGATTTTGGCAACCTCTGATATCTCATTTCCAAACTCAGATTGAAATGAAGGCCAATATTGCCTACTTTTCCACCTCTAAATGATGTGGAGTGGATAGAGGCTTACTTCTAAGGTATCTTTCAGTTGTAAGCTACAACACTTACATTTTTTTCTTATTTGATAAATTTATGTGCACCATAATTGCATTTTGCTAATTTAGAAATGTTATATTGGCGTGTTTTTTCTGTTACTTAGTTTCTGTTTCCCTTTTAATATTGAGAGATTGCAATACACATTTATAACATCCTAACTTAATAGAAATTGGTCAAGTCTTTAGAATGTCTTAAAATTATATAGTATGTTTTTTTTTTTTTAAAAAGTTCTACATTTTCTAAAATCAAATTTGTCAGATAAAGCTTTAGGTATTATGGAGAAATTCAGTGGATTTATGTATTGGAGGTATATCTTAGATTGTGTTTTTCTTTTGGTAGCTCATACAAGTGTAAGCCAACATTAAAAGGACTATACAGAAGTGGGTGCTTTGTAAATACAATTTGGTGATGGAGGAAGTTAAACACTTAGGTCTAGAATGATTGGTGTAAAGTACATTGGATAAGACTCTGTAGTGGAATTTCCCAAATGACAGAAAATAGGCAGTAAAGAAATATATACAAAATGCCTTTCAAGAGTTGTTGGATATTTACCTGTCACTACAAATCATCTTGGAGACAGTGCAGATAATCTGAATGGAAAATTGCACCAGAAATGTCTTTCTGTGAGCCATTTTCACTGGCACTTTTATGAAATGTTATTTACCCAATGATTTTACTATGTCTTCTCTTGTTTTGCTCTCTTACCTTCTTCTGCTGGTTCTCCTGACTTCAGACCTCTATAAGATCTGCCGGATGTGCTCTCCTGGCCCATGAAATCAAGCGTGGGTGAGACCTGGTGCAGAACAGGAAGGCGACCCATACTTGGTTTCAGAGGCTGCGAGAATACCTACGATTTTGAGAGAATGCCATTTATGTTCATATAGGCCTTTTGAACGAAAACTTCAGGAATCCTGGTTTTATTACAGACAGAAACAAATAAGAAACAGATAAAATTCATGGCCAGTTTACATCTCTGGCCTAATGAACTTTTTTAGAACTTAATAAATGACAGGAACTGGATTGATAGATAATGACTTAACACCTCTGTTAATGATTGTGAAAACATTGTACAGAAATGATGCTTTTCTTCCTCAAGGATATATCTAGTCCCCTCTCCACCCCATGGTCCTTGGCTAGCTCCTTTGTGGTGAACACAGATGGACAGAGATGCAAGGACAACAGTATGGATTTTGCTGGGTCCTCATTTATGCTTTAGCATCTACCCACGCTTACTAACCACATTTTCCCCCCACACACCCATCTCCACTCACAGCTGCTTGCCTATAGGGCCAAAAATCTTTAGTTAGCAATCTGCCAGAATCTCACTTTTCTGTGTAGGAGATTGGAGATATTTCAAATAACCCATCTGGTAGGATGAAGAGAAGTAAAGAAACTGAGGTAAATAAGATATATTTAATTAAATACTTAGTTGCATATGTTGTATGTTTGCTGATAATTCACTTGTAGACTCTATTTGTGGAGCTGGTATTTGTTAATTTTTGTTTGTCCTGTACTTCTTAATTTTGCTGCAAGGGTAAGGTGGGCATAGTAGTCATGATATGTGTTGTCATCTCTTAGGCCAGAGGAACCATTAACAATTGCTTTTTGTTTTCTCAACCAAAATTCTGAAGACCTGGATTCTTGGAAAAAAAAAAATTTAAATTAAGCCAGAAAGACAAGTTCTGCCAAGTACATATTACATACCTCCTGGCCATGGATTTTGGTAGGCTGCTTAGAGACATATGAAAGTAATCTCCAATAAAGACTTCTCTGTATTTCTTCTGTATTCTGACTTTCACATTTTTAATACATTTTCTAGTAATACATGGTATTCTTTTGTTCCACTTAAGATAGTTTAATTTATAAATTTGAAAAATTGGTAAAGGACACATCCCTGTTCGGTTGGGCTCTGATACTTAAAACACGTTCTTTTTGTGTGTGTTTTAATCCTCACCTGGGGATATTTTTCTATTATCTTCAGATAGGGAGAGGGGGTGAGAGAGAAAGAGAGAAAGAGAAAGATGGAAACATCGATGTGTTACACATCGACCGGTTGCCTCCCACACGACCCTGACCAGGACCGGGGACAAACCACAACCGAGGTACGTGCCCTTGACCGGAATAGAACCCACGGCTCATTAGTCCTCAGGCTGACGCTGTAACCACTGGGAAAAACTGTCCAGGGCTTAAAACACATTCTTTACCCAGACTGTTGGGGAATGATTGGAGAAACTCAGTTTCCTTTGATCTGATATCTCAGTTAAAGAACTTCTCTTGGATGGTCTAGAGAAGTGGTGATGGTAGGTTATTCTGCAGTAATGGAAGTGACCTCTCATATTGTAGCTCTAAAATCATAGCCAATAGCCACGGAACATTTGGAACATGGCTGGTGCAATTGATGAACCAAATTTTAAAATTTATATTGCCACATTTGGTTAGTGGATACTGTATTCAACATCATGGTTCTAGAATACTTTAGTCATTTAAACAATTTCTTCTAAGTTAAAAATTTACAAATTGTATATTTTTAGGTTCTCGTATGAATTTAGTTTGTTTTGATGAGTAGCTTAAGTTTAGAACTGTTTTAATTACTCACCATGTTCTCATACAATGAATTGTATACATAATACTGGAAGAAAACAGTTTGTCAATTTTTAAATTCTTTACATGGATTCCACTTTATTTTTAATAAAAACACTCATCAGATTTCTGCTGGAAACCAAAAGCTGACCAATTTTCAAGCAACGACACCACAGTGATGGTGTTACTCTGGCCAGCATTGCATAAAATGCTCCTTAACAAGTGTTTGCTATGATTCCTCTCCTCAACTATCTTATAGTCTTGCTGGAAAGAAAAAACTAGTAGGCACAAAATAATTAAAAATCAATCAGTGCTAATTAAAATGTATTATGCAAAATAGGAGTGTAGAAGATGATGAGATCAGTATGATCACAGTAGCCAATCTCCACACTTTAAATTCTAAAGCATCCTTAGGAATAATTTTTTCTGAATTTTATACATTATGAAATTGTAATTCAGTGGGCTTACCCATTCAGAATTGTACAACCAGCTAGTGACATTTCCAGAGCGTCCTGACCATCCACCTATTGGTCTTTCCTCACTAGTATATCTTTATATATCTTTATCCTCACTAGTATATCTCACTAGTACATGCCTCCTGAAAGAGATTTTTCTTAGCAATTGAATAAAAAGAAAACTTGAAATCAAACAGTTATAAACCAAGCTTCATTGTAAATATTACTTTTCTCTAGCAGAGCATTGTTCGAACTTTAGTTGTTCACTTAATGCATTCATAATGTTTACCACATCCTTCTACCACCCATCCTATTATTTATACATTTCTCTTCTTTTAAATTTAAACTTAGGAAAATGAAAAACCAATATCATTTACCAAAAGTAGAAGGTAACTGGGAAATAAATACCTAAAAAATAAAAGCTACACTATACACTAAATTTCCAGCCAGACACTATGCCTAAGCCAGAGGCTCCTTCACTTTCTTGTAGAGGGGATTAGTGCGTGTTAGAAGCAGTGGTCTCACACTGCTGTGCAGAGAAAGCCTTTCTTTTACTTCCAGTTTTAAAACTGTGGGATTTACAAGGTCTCACTCCTGCACGTGATACTTCTCGCTGCCCGCCCCCCATGGCTGTTTTAGGACTGCCTCATCTGCATGGACTTGTGTCTGTGTTGGTGGGTGGTGGGGGTTTGGGTGGTTATGTTTTCAAATTATATGATAATTGTGTATGTTTTCTGATTTATTTTCCTACCTGAAACGAAGCTCTTTGGATCTATACGTTGTTGTTTTGTTGTTATTCTTTACAGGGAAAGTAATCGTATAATTAAGTAATCTTTTTTTAAATGTTAATTAAATGGAATTTAGATAGATGCTATCTCCACGTACAAACATACAATTCTTACCATTCATTAAGTGAAAAAGCTTTATGGTTGATGATAGGGCAGTCAGGAGTCCCTAGGTAACTCTGCAGTTTATGGAAATGTTTATTAGAGGGAAAATGACATGCATATTTATTTAAAGGTGGAAAGAGCTGTCAAAGTATAGTTTAAAAATTCTTAAAAACGTGACTCTCACACCAATATCAAGCAAGGGGGCATCGTAGTGTCCTTAACGCATTAATGAGACAACCCTCAGGATGGTGGAGCTGATTTTAAAAGCCATTGAGGAAGAAAGATTATATAGTTAGTTAGGAGAAGTGTAATGAAATAAGTTTGCTAAGTTAGAAAAAATAACGATTACTGTTCAGCAAAATAACCTTTGAGTGTATCTTTTCTATCAGCGAGAAATCATTTGTATCTCTACCAAACAAGTTCTACAAGTTTAGGAAGTTGACTAACTCCGGGCACTTATCAGTAGTAAATCAAGCAATGGTACATTTCACAAAAGCAGGATTTCGGGAATCCAGGGTCTTTTGTCCCCTGGGGGATATTCGGCAAAGTCTGTAGACATTTTGGTCTTGACCATCTGCAGGGTGCTACTGGTATCTAGTGGGTCAAGTCTGGGGAAGCCGCTAAACATCCTACAATGTACACGGCAGCCTCCCTGCCTCCTCTTCATACTCTCAAGAAAGGATCACCCAGCCCCAAATCTCAGTGGTATTCCAGTGGAGAAACTGCCCAAGCAAATGAAATAACCTTTGCTGAGCCTGTGAATGCTCCAGTGTAAACTTGAAGGGACCCACAGTCATCCTTTTGCCTTGGATAATTTTTCTAAACAATGCAGAGGTCTCCATGCCGTACAAGGTTGTTGTTTTCATATACTCTTGACATATATTTTCTGAATATGCCTGAGGAAGTAGAGGCCATGAGGCTGCCTGCTAGCCTAGAGCTCTACTTTGTCTTCACTTTTCCTGTCCTAGTCTTTCATTCTGTGGTTGCTTTCTTACATTTGAGTTTTTTTTTTTTTTTTTAATCTAAAATTAAATGGTGAGCCCGGCCGGTGTGGCTCGGTGGTTGAGCATCGACCCATGCACCAGGAGGTTGCCGGTTTAATTCCAGGTCAAGGCACATGCCCAGGTTGTGGGCCGAATCCCCAGTCAGGGGACATGCAGGAGGCGGCCAATTGATGTTCTCTCTCATCAATGTTTCTATCTCTCTCTCCCTCTCCATTCTTCTCTCCCTAAAAATCAATAAAGAAAAAAAAAATTAAATGGTGAAAAAATGTTCAAACATGCATAACCTGTCATTATGACCATTTTAATGAATGCCCCATTCCATTTCTAAAGGACAGTATTTTTCTCAGTTGACTGTATCTTCTACTGATTGACATTTAAACGATTCTGGAAAAAGAAACTGAGGCTGGTGCACAATGATGCAGGAGGAGAGAACATACTGGCAAAGTGCCGCTTCTCCATGCTTCTTCCGACGACATCTGCACTACAGTTCAGAGGCTAAGAAAAACTGGCACGTTCCCTGTAAGGAAATGTGGAGTTGATAGCATCATACCTCAGTCTTCTAATCACCTCAGTGATTGCACTGAGGTCAGAAGTCAAGGGCAGTCTTCTCTTATACCTCTGATTTAGTGAAAAGCTAAACACAGAAGGAAAACCTACTAGTAATCTGCTATGATAACCCAGGAACGGAAACTATCATTTTTGTGTATTAGTTCAAACTTTTACTAGGTACAGCCTCATGGTTATTATTTTCTTTTTTAATTTAGTGTAATTTAATTCAGCAAATGCCTCTGGACTGGGCACAGGCACACAGAGATGAGGATGAACATTTGCTTCTGCACCAAAGAAACTCTTAGATCAGCACCTAAAGTTGTAACTATAGAAATCATGCCATTTTATGTACTAGTTTTTCACTTACTATTACGCTATCAGCATTTTTATGTTGCCCTATTGTCTTCTGATTATCATTTTAATGGTGTGATTTAGATGGTTTCAGAACAGCCGAAGTTTCCCATAGAAAATATGGGGTAACTTATGGTTACGTTGCTATATAAGGCTTAGCAATAGAATCAGCATTCACATCCAGGAGTAAAATTATCTGCCAACTTATCTAGTTAAGTATCTGCTATTTGATAGGTGCTCCGAAAATGTGTGTTCCTTTTCTTCTCTCTGAATCCTAGAATTTTTACAGCGGAAGGAGCCTTGGGTGTGGTACAAGTTTTTTGTTTGTTTGTTTGTCTGTTTCAGTGGTAAAGAAACCGAGACCTTGTTCATTTAACCGAGGCATTGTCGAGCTCTGCCCTTGAACTTAGGTTGGATTCAAGCCCTATTTCTGCCTCTTATTGATCGTATGTCATTATATAAGTCACATTACCCCTTGGGGAATTTTTCTGTATATTAAGGGGAAGAGTTGTACTAGATAATGTAAACTGTTTCTTTAAGACAACACTTTTTTTTGCTTCTGCCCAAGATCTCAAGCTAACAAATCGAGATAAAGATCCAAGGTCTCTTTAGAAAAAAAACATCTAATAAAATGAGTGTTAATCTATCAAATAAGCTCCCTATATAAGGAACCTCAGAGCACTGTAAAGTAATACACATTCATTTGGAAGCAGAAAAACTGACATTTTAGGAGCACACTGTGTATTAAGGACATCTTTAAGTACTGTATGTAGGTTTTCACTATTCATCCTCAATTATTTCTCGGGTAGGTGGAATGCTTCTCACTTTTTTTGAGGAATTGCAGCTCAGGGAAGTTACAACATTGTCCCACTAACCCAGCAAGTATACTTTCCAGTATATCATGCCAACTGATGTGTTTATTTAAAACAGTACTTAAACCTGTAAGTAGCTGTCTTTTTCCTTCTTTAAAGTTCTAGAAGGACTTTTTGAGAATGGTTTTGTGCTTCACGACTGTTTAAAAAGCCATGGGAACGTAGGAAATAACTTCTTCATCACACAAGAATTGTTCCTGAAGCAAGGAGACTGTCAGAACCCTCCTTTGCATCCTTCTGCAGACAGATGTCGGGGTTTGGGGTCTGGGTGGCTCTCGAACGGGAAGCCCCAGGGTACAGTGGAGAGCACGGCGGAGCCGAGTGGGAGGCCCACACCCTGGTCCAGCACCGCTGCTCACTTGCGTGTGAGGGAGCTGACTTCCAGAGGCCATTGATGACAGTGAGGGTGAAGAACCAGATGCTCTCCCAGGTCTTACCCCCGTTTTCGACCTCTCCCTGTATGTCATTTTATTATTATTCCTTTGCTGTTCTGCTTGTGGGAGGGAAGTGAGGGCCTGCAGTTCCATTGGCAAGCTTCCCATCAATCCTGTTTATTTGCCTCATCCCTCACCTCAATCACCACTCTTATCTGATGCTACAAGTTCCAAACCTTTTCAGGGTTTTGGCCACTTGGTTCCTTCCTGGCCCTGTTCCCTACTATGACCATCTAAATGATGACTTCCATTCCTCTCTTACATGTTCTCCATCTCCTCAGAAGAGTTTCCAGAGTTGTAATGAGAGCTTTCATTCGGAGATGGCCCCCTCTCCTCGCTCTCTCTCTCTTTATTGTGGTAGGTGTTGTTATCGCTATTATACCTTTCCAGTGATTTCAGTGTCGTTTCTGGACAGAAAGAGGTAGATACACAGAGGGGTACACCATGTTGGAGCCTTGGGAACGTAAGTGGGGAGTGGAGAATATCAGTATAAATTGGGGAGAAAGCCAAAGAACATCACTGGAATTTCCCAAAGAGAATATGCCTGAGGAGGGGCCCATAGATGGCTGGGAACCACAGGCGATAGATAAACTTTTTGTACTGTGAATAGCTAGATGAGACAGTAGAGTTATTCATTAACTCAAGAGGTATTTAGCGACAGCATACTATGTGTAAACTCTACCTGGGTGCTGATGCAGGGAAAACCAATGGGTACAACTTCTGTCTTCCATTTGCTCCTGATACTGAGGTAGAGCCAGAGGTTTAAACAAACACATAGAATAGAAATACAACACAGTATGTGTTAAAGAGATGGTATCATAATTTTAAAGTAACTAATTGCCCAAACTGAAAGGGAAAATTTTATAACACATATTCTGGTTAATATTTTATAGAGTGGATGATAATTATTTTTAAACTACTCAGATGTTTGAAAAATATCTATTAGAGAGTGGTTTCTATGATACATCCCATCTAAGAAAAATATATGGCACATAATTCCAAGAATATTGGAAACATAAGGTGAATGCGTTGTGAAGCTTTGGAAGGGAGAGTTAATTTGCGATTGGGATTCATTCTTATTTTGGAAAATACAATAAAAGGAAGTGACACTTTATTTTGCACCAATTATAACAGCTCAAGGCATGGATAGCTCTGAGAGGCACTTGAACACAAAGATAATGCATTGCAGGGCCCAGGGATCCCTTGGTTTAGTGGGGAAACATGTTCTCCAAGGGTAGACTCTCCTGACGCATTCCGAAGAGATCCTAACTACTTATATCCGGGCTTTGAGATGATGGGGACTGTGAATGTGCCTTTCAGTGGACAACATGTCCTGGGAGGAAGAGATAGCTGAAGAAAGCATACCAAACTTACTAACCTTGGGATTTCTCTACCTCTGCCATGCCATTATCTATTCGTACAATTTTCCTTATCCGGTAATAAGAAAGGGGCCACAGAGGGCATAACCCTGGCTCCCATCCTCTTCAGACCCCTAACAATGATCAGGAGGGTGCAGCCGTGAAGTAGGAAACATTGACTCTCAGGCACTGCCTTCATTCATTTTTAATCAGGAATTGTTACCAAGTGCCAGTCATGCTGTTATTAATTTCAAATTAAAACTCAGTCTATGTATGACCTCTTTAAATCAGCTATTTTCCAATTCATTTATTTGGGCTGAATTATGACTGATTACTCAATTCTTCTTGGAACAGCAATGGTGTGATTTAATTTTAGTTGAAGCTTTTACAATAATAACTAGGGAATTTTCTCCACAAAAATGTATATGATACCTATTTTTAACTTATTGCATTAAGGTAACAGACTTGAACACCTGATGTATTTCTCCTTACTGCATTGTGGAAAATAATTTGTTTTTAATTCTGTGACTATGTCTAAGCAGCTTGAACAAATTGAACTTTGTTTCATTAGGAAAAAAAAAAGAAGCAAGAAACATAGCATAAGTTGTTTCTTAATGTCACTACTTCATTATTTGCTATTATATGTGTGTATGTGCACATATCCACCCATATCCACACACACCCACATATCCACAAACATACCCACACATATCCACACCCACATATCCACACCACACCCACACATATCCACACCACACCCACACATATCCACACCACACCCACACATCCACACATATATCCACACATATACCCACACATATCCACATATCCACACATGCATGCATACATGCACACATACATACACACACACATATCCACACACACACACACACACACATCCACACATATACTCACACATATCCACACACACATCCACATATACATCCACACCCACGCATATCCACACACACCCCCACACATATACACATACACCCACACATATACATGCATGCACACATGCATGCACACATACATGCACACACCCACACACATATCCACACATACATCTACTCATGTACCCACACATTTTCACATATACATCCACACATATCCACACACCCATGCACACAGTCATGTGTATAAACATGCCCAGAGAGCGAAATAAAAGTATTCCTTGATAAGAGTATCTTTAAAAAGCCCAATCAAGGTCTGTGTCACAGCCCTCCTGAAAAACCAGACCCCCCCTTTATTTTGCATATTGAAAGTAGAAAATAAATTTCATTGATTGTTTTTATTATGTAAAAGGCTCAACCTTTTCATTTGACATTGTGTTCTGTTTAAGCTCATCCTTTATCATTTGACAGAAATCCATTTAAAATATTGTTTGGAAGTCAGATTTCTGAGGCTCTCCACAGTTACTAGACTTTATTTGTGTGTGTGTGATGTACTGCACAAAATTGTCTATTGATATGAAGCAGGCGGCGGAATGATTTTTCAGCTTTGATCACGAGAATGAATCGATCTTTAACAAGCCCTGCATGGCAGCGGTGGCTGATGGTGTGTGTCTAACAACTTCATTGAAGGGCTGCATTTGATTTGCTGTTGCTAAGTGCTGTCTTTCAGCGGCTAGTCCGTGAAGACGCCCTCCACCAACTGAAGATCTTTTATTGGGTTAGAAAATGCTGTTAAATATTATTTACTGATTAAAAAATAATCAGAGGCAGTCTTCATTACACAGAATCATCAATTTGCCATTAGTATAACTTGGTGTAGGCTTTGAAAACGAGAATTAAACTCAAAACTAGCTTTCCCACTGATCATGCTGATGAAAATAAAAAGGTGTTTGCTCACTTTGAATGTGCAGAGTTAGTGGCGGGAACCTATTGTGGTGTTCCTGTTCAGCCGGGAGGCTAGGTTAGAAGGCTCTGTTGTCTTCTCGGAAGAATCATGCGATTGGAAGTCTCCAGAACTGTCAGCACCCTCACATAATTGGAAACGTAAAATCATAACAACACTGATTATGTATGTGCCAGTTGCAAACTGCCCTGTGGACCAGTATTCTAAGCCAGACAATTAACTATTGTCACTGGCTTCCTAAAAATAGCAATACAGCTTTTAAATCTGCAATAGAATTGTCAGTCCCTTTCCCCCTAATCCTCATTTGATTTCTAAAGTCAGTTAACAAGCCAAACTGGGTAAAATGTCAAGAAAGACAAAGTCTTTATTTTAAAAATAATTCTAATTGATATTACTACACATTTTATTCAACAAAATATTTTACTCTAGTTTTCCCTTTAATATGGTAAATTAATCCATGAGGGGTTTTATGTTTATGAGTGTGTATGTGTAGTATTAGCTCTTTGGAGCATGGAAAGGGCTTGTTTTTCTAAAAAAAGGTTTTAACCTAGTTGTTAAGTATCATGGAATTATCCTCTTGTTGGATTCCACTAAGGTTATAATGTCCTTTAAATATATTGACAACATGACCCCAGAGTATTCGTGATTTCCTCCTTCCATTTAAAAATATAGTTGAGCTTTTTTCATTAATCTTGAGATTTTCATCTTGACCAAAGATGGACAGTTTTAAGAGTATTTTTGACATCTGTGACTGTCCAGAACAGAGTAGAGTCAATGATTAAACTTGGTAAATCCAGGAAAACCAACCTGACAGCACAAAGGAAAAAAAACGTATTTCTGGTTTTAGAAATAAATGTCAACTAAAATAATTGCATTTGTCCTCAGTCCACTTTCCTGAGAGCTTATCATCACTTTAACGCTGCGGAAGGATTCAGATCAGAGAGGACACATTCTGCAGTTTCACAGGCTCAATCATGTCATTGATTAGTATAGAAATTCAGTCTTCTATTAAAATAGTTCAACTTACAGCGAAATTGGAAAGAAACCAGGACCATGATAAACTGAGTTTTGCTTTACAAAGCACGAATGGGGACCAGAATGACGAAGTTGCTTATAACTTCATACTTACCGTTTTCCTTCTTGTCTTCTTTGTGTTTGCTTTTTGTGTTATGTGTTAAATTGACCACAACAGCTTAAAAACTCTGGGGTTTTCTGTTAAATATACGATGAACCACCAAACGTGGTAGGTACACAAAACACTATTTGTTAACAATATTTTTCTTGTCAGCTCTCATTTTGCTCTCTGTTAATAAGACTAATCAAAAGGAACAATTCAATGAGTTCTGTGTTTATTCTATTTCCTTGGGTGGTCTCTGGGTTTCTGTATTCTCTGAGGAACACATTTACGTTTCATTCCTCAACATGTAAATATTTAGCAAAATTTAGGGACTAGTCAAGAGACATGAAGTGGACTGCTTGTTTTTATCTATCTGTTTATTCTTCAAGTTAGCAGAGCTTAAAAAATCCTCAACAGTCTGGCTCAAGACCACCTTTTTTGAATGAAACTTTACTCAGACCCAGAACCATAAATTTATAATGACTGCTATACAGTTATTAATTATAGATGAGAACCCTTGATTCAGGTCTTGGTCCTGTCTTACTTCACCGAATCACAGATGCTCCATGATTCACCATTTACCATTTTTAGTACATCTTAGAGTAAAATTAGACACTCCCTGTAAGTCTTTCCATTACCTTTATTCTTCTTTGGGAGAGAAAATAATTCTTTGTCTCACTTGTCACATGTTTGAAGACCATCTTTTCTTGAATAATTTTCTCAGAAAGCTCCCAAAGTTTCTATCACTTTTCTAAAATGGCAATTCTATCTTCCCCTCTGAAAACCTGTTGGAATAAAAGATGCCTGACAGCTGATTAGGAAAGTGACACATATTTTACTTCCTTTTAGATGAGAGCTTCTAAAATGTATTTACTTACCAGGGGCAGTGACAGCCTGTCCAGCAAAAATAATTGATATCCTTTCTGGTTATTGTAGCAGGGGAACAATGAAACAAGAAAGACCTTTCTCATACCTTCAGAGATGAAGAAACTGGAAGAAAATGGATTTTCATTAAATTAAGGTTCGGGGGGGGGGGGCACATCTGGCCACTGACACATTCTTACATAATTGTACGAACTCTTTGCCTCACTGGGATTAACAGTCAGGCTGGGTGTGCTGTTTTCAAGTATTTCTGCCTTTGAGCTAGGTGAAAAATATTTGAAAATAATCAAGTTTATGCATTACTTTCCCTGAAATATTATCCCAGTTAAATAGATTGCAGCTACAGTCATTCAGATGAATATACACAAAAGTCCTTTTTAAATGAATGCTTATTTGCTTTGGAATGAATTTTGAGCTAGAATGCTGCTTCCAGCATTTATGAGCTAAATGATCATACAGAAGTCTGTTGCACTTTTTGGAGTTTTTACTTCTGACGTATATAAAATAGATATGGCTGTAGTACCCAATTCATGGAGTTGTTTGTTGTGAGGGTTATCTAGAGTCATGAAAATATTATTAATTATCATGGGATATCTTTAAAGAATTGTGGTTTTGGTACTCATTTGTACAACAAGCAAGAATAATATGTACAAATTTTTCCTGAAAGAGAGACTTTATGTTCTGCTTTAAGGAACAAATAAAACTTGCTTGGTTTTTTTATTTTTTTATTTTTTTATTTTTCAAAGGGCCACAGTCAAAGATGTCCAAGTTGCTCTTTTAAGCACCACAAAAACTTTCAAAGGAATGTTTATAAGATTAATTTCTTAAAGATTTTGTTATAAGCCCTGGCCAGTTTGGCTCAGCGGTTAGAGCGTCGGCCTGCGGTCCAGAGAGACCCGGGTTCGGTTCCCGCTAAGGGCATGTACCTCGGTTGCAGTTTGTCCCCGGCCCCTGGTTGGTCGTAAGGGTGGCAGCCACTCGATGTGTCCCTTACACGTCGATGTTTCTCTCTCTCTCTTCCTCTCTCTCTCCCACTCTATCTGAACCAAAAAAAAAAAGATTTTGTTATAAATCCTTTTTTTTTTTCTTAGCACTTCAACCCAGTCTCGATCAAACTATCATCTGCAGAGGTAATATATATGATCTTGGCTTTTGAAATGCAGCCCCAGGTCAGCACTGCTCATTTTAAAGCTTGAGAGAGTGAGGTTATTCACTATTCCAGAAATTACAGTAAGTCTGTGGCAAACCTAGGGATCGGGACCCGAGCTGCTCTGCCAAACTCCCTCCTCTCTGAGCACATCCTGATTTCCGTCATGAAAGCATTCTGCTGTACAGAAGTCAGGGACAGCAGCTGTGTCTGATCAGAGTGGGTGGGGCATCTGCCGAGGTCATGCACTGTTGACCTAATGAAAGCTCTGTCTTCAGAGAGGTAAAAAATTGGTTGTTTCTGTAGGTTATAAAGTTCCAAGCCATTGCTTGCCACCTGAGTGCATTAATCCCATTACATTGGTTGTTTTCGTAGTTAAGGAGTGGTTTGTCCAATGGCTAACCGTCCATGTCACTTCTCCAGGCCATTTGGTAATAAATTGGATGTAATGTGTCATTTCTCAGGGTTTTTGTTTTAACGAAAGGTATTATGTTAAATCCCATGCACTCAGATGTTCGTCAGCCGTATTATATGGGGAAGGGCAGAAGTAGGTTTACAGTTGTGAGGACACGAAGCACAGTGTTTATTCTAGTATTATTATTTATTAATTGTTGTACTATTTTCCGTACGAACCACTGTAAACCTATTTTGCCTCACCCTGTATGATCTCACGTTTTCTGACCTGTGAAAAGTGCAAAAACTCCTAGTTTCAGGACAGACTCCATTTTGCTAGTAGGTTTATCAGTTTTCTTCCCTTAAGAATGTTTGACTTTGGGGAATCATATATAGGGTACCTGATTAGATGCGTAATGTATTAAATCTGCCCTTGAGACCTTTCACTCCTAAATAGCTGTCCAATTTTAAATGAATCCTGAAAGGTCAGGAATGTTGCTTAAATTTTATTTTGTCATATTAATAACATTTTGATGGATATCACTTATAATCTTGAAGTTTAATGTTACAAATCATAAACAAATTAATTCAAACGTTGAGTATGTGCATGTGTTTTTAAGATACAATGTGTTAAAAAGTTTCATACTTTTCAGCATATTGTATTCTGTAAAACATTATTATTTCACTTATTTTTCATTATTTGTCTCATCTGTGACTTGAGATTGAAGTGAGGAGGTTGACCTGACCAAGGAAAGGTCATATAGCCAGTTAAGGGCCAAACAAAGGCTAGAGCACAGATAGAATTCAGTATCTCCACTATAATGCACGGGAAGTAGTACATAGTTTCCATGATCAGAGTGGTATTTTGTGCAATATATCAAGCTTCCTTTCTCAATAATTGTGACTATTTATTGCTTTCTGATAACACGAATGAATCATGTTACTGAAGAATTTTGCAAATAATGTCTGGTGGGAGCCCCTGACAGGTTTCCCGGTTTGGAATCCACCCTGTGCGGGCGTGGTGCCCACATGAAAAAAGGTGAATGAGGACTTCTTGCACAACAGCAACAACAACACGTTTCAATGGAAGTTTTAGATGACTGGCATGCTATTGTATGACTTAGACCAGAGCAAACTCTAAAGCATCTACCACATTACCAATCGAAACTCCCTACATCAATGTTTTTTTCTCTCCGTTAGGAAAACAATGTAATTTCCACCATTGCAGATTCTCAAAATAAATTATAGTTGAAAGAGCCACACTGTTTCCAATCAAAATTTCCCCAACCTTTTGCATCCCCTTGTTTTGGTTGCAAATCAAAGAAGAGAAGCTGTGTTCCCAGTGGAGAGGCCACAAGGAAGGCTTTATGTAGGAGCCAATGTTAAAATGATGCCAACAGGCAGATGGAACCCAAGTATGAATGAGAAAATTCTGAGCCAGGCCTCTTGCTGTGGCTTGAACGCTTTAATACACCCTGATTTCCCTGTCTTTATGACTCAGATTCCAGTTATTTATGAACTGAATTCCCATGTAGTTATCTGGCTGTTATTGTAAAATGCCACATGATATTTTGTGCTAAGTCAATAAATGCCTCGTGCCACCACTGTATTTACTTTGGGTCTGTAATCTTTGTGCTTTACCCTTTGCCTGACATTTTCCAAGTCTCTCCCTGCAAATCAGCTGGCCATGGAGCCGAGCTTCCTTTCAGCAATTGACAGGCTGCTGCTACAGGCCGCACCACCAATTCACACCCCGGGGGACTGTCCGCCCTGGGAGGAGATTTGCGATCAGCCGGATGACACTTTGGTGATTTTAAAAATTACTCCTAGGATTTAGACTCCTTGTAGGTAATTCTTCGAGAAACATGAAAATAATATTGGTTGTTTGAAGCTTAAGTTTGAAAATAAGGAGAAGCAATAAAGCAGCTTCATTTGAATTGGAGAAACAGAGGGGATTTCAAGATGTCATGGGATACATTTTCTAATTCAGAGACGTTCAAACTCTTTTGACTGACATTCACAATGGGAAACACCATTTATAATGTGACTTATAATTGTATATATGCTAGAATTGAAGCCAAAGTTTTGTAGAACAGTCCTTATCCTTATTACATGGGATTGCCAAAGAATAAATCTTTAAAGTTAAAAACATGATTTTCATAAAAAATAAAATAAAGATGTCAAAAATTTTATTCAACTTGTTAATTAACGAGGGGAGCAATAAGATATTAAGATGGACTAAAAGATTATTTGAGGAGCTGGGTATTTATATGAAATTTAATACAGAGGTGTTAGGACTGCTAGCTTAGACACACACCTGGTTGATATGCCCCAGTAACATTAGTCATAGCCTTTAGGGTTATCTTTTCTATTATACAGAAATTGTTTATGTATCTACTGTAGAAAAATCTGTAAGTTAACATGCCCCTTCACTAAACTTTGGACCCTTTATCAATAGTAGAGTCAAAGTTCATTTTTGTAACTAATCCTTGGTTGGGCCTCTGAAATAATATCCCCATATGATGTGGAAAGACTTGGTGCCCAGCCGTTTTTACTCATTTCTTCCAAATGTGGTTAGTTTTTCTTAATAGGATGCACTCTGATATTTTCTACTGTGTTCTATTTCATTTGTAAAAGCTAGTGTATCTCCCTAAATTATTTTCCTATGCCATTAGTAGGTCATGACTCAGTTTAAATAATGTCACCCAATGTACAGATAGAACACCCCCAAACGCCGCCAGACAAAAGCCAGTTTCTTTCTCTGTTTTAGGGATAAAATGCCAACAAGGAGGAGGAGGAGGCGGAGGAGGGAGCGGGTTGGGAGGAGGGAGATGAGAAGGAAGAACCTCAGTCATCTGTCTTGGGGGACCTCAGCATTCTATAAAGTGATATGACTTTTTATAAAAGTCATAATCCCTTTCTCTCACGAAGCACAAATTTTGCTTACACTGCAATTTAGTCCCTTTCCCTCCAGATTAGAGTAGAATTTAAACTTTGGAGAGTTTTTACAGATATGGGAGAAGGTGAATTAGTTATCAGGGACCACTGCCGAATGTGACAGATTAGGACACTGATTTAGAAAATGAACATGATCTGCTCCATCACCCCGTAACTCCATAGGGAAGCCCCAGTGTGTAGCCATGGCCTGATGAGGGCAGTCCTAGACTCAGAAGGGTGTGAGCCTTACTGTAAGTGACAGTCACCAGATAGAAGACCTCAAGCAAAACTCTGTTGTCCTGGTCTGAGTTGCTGCGTTTCTAAAATAGAGACAGAGCTATGAAGAGAACTAGAGGATGGAAATCATGTAAATGTCTGTAAAACTAAAAAGCACTTTGAAAATATAAAGCACCTTTACTTATTCCAGTCACTTTATCATGTGCATTTTTCTGTCCTTGGAGCTACATGTTGACCTGTTTGCACATATTTAGAACTAATTGTGATCACGGGTACAAGTTCCCTTACCCAAGTCTGGTGAATTTTTGTAAGTCTTTCTTCCTTCTACATACAGTTTTATATTGAAATATTTAGAAATGTGATCATTATTATTGCTAGCAGATCATCACTGTAAAATGCTCTAAAATTTGCAAATTAAAGAGCACCATTCTGATAAAAGGTACTATTATTACATAAAACTTCCCACCTGTAGAGGCTTCTAATTATGCTTTCCATGCATAAAAAAATTCAACTAGAAAAACTGATAAATGGCCAACAGCTAGTTCCCTGCTGATTATACAAAATTTCATTATAGTAGAACATTTAACAATTTAATTCCAAGCTCTCTCAGGAATAGTCTATAAAATGTTTTGCTTAGGTCTCTTTTTAAGCTTTGAATTTTCAGCTTGAATAAAAGGCACATTGAACCTTCGCCATAAGCACAGTTAAGTTAGTAAATTACAAGAGGTGAGCTTGAAGATGATGGGAAAAGACAGCAGAAATAAACAAAATTAAAACATGCTCAAATGTTCTCTTCTCTCCTCATTTTTGGAAGGTACTTGTTGAGATGGAAATGAGCGGCTTTACTGCAAAGGCTTCTCTCCTGATTCTTAAGATATAAGTTTTAAAGTTCCCTATACATATTAGAAAAAATACATTCTAGGCATGTTTAAGCCCTTTTCAAAGTGCTATAGACAATTGCAGTAATGGATCTCATGAGTGTTCTCTTTTTCATTTCCTTCTTCCTCCTCCACCTGCTTCTGTACGTCTGGTAATAAACCTCATTTAGGTACTCATGCATCTATTGTACTTACTGTTTCAACACTGGGCAGGTGCGATCCTCCTGCTTTATTACCAGAAGAGCAGGCCTGAGGTAGATCATCCCGGGATCACTGCAGGCGACGGAGTGTTGCCAGAGCCTTGAAGGCAGAGTCTGCGTCTGAGAACCAGCAACAGAGGAGCCAGGATGGCATCCTAGAGGGTATTCATTCACAGCTTTGAAGCGTGAATCCCAAAGGCTTATATGCCACTCTAAACCCAGGAATCTTCCTTTGGTTTCTCCATTATGTGGCTTAAATCACCACTTTGCACACCATTTCCTATTGCTCATTTTTGGGATCTAATTCTCTTCTTTTCCAAGGATGTTAGTTGAAGATTAGTTACTTCATGTATACCTGGAAATATGTCCTTCTTTTATTTCTACTACGACATTCTGACCCTCTGCTATTGACCCCCTTTTTGTCATACCTCCTACTCTCCTTTCTACCCCGTGCTACAGCCCAGCACACCCCCACATACTTCCCTGCCCATTCAGATGGAAGACTTTAAGTGTAGAGACAATCTTGGGTTTGAAATCAGTTTAGCCTATGCTTGCATACTAGCGCTTACCAGCTGTATGACCTTGTAGGGGAGGAAGAAAAATACCTTCTTAGGTTCAGTATCCAGGGCTCTGTAAATTAAACTGACAAAAGAAAGATTAACAGGATAGATGGTTTTTGACATATGCATATGGAGGCCTTCACAGAAAAATAGTGAAGACCCAAAGAAGTGGCTAGAACCTGTGACTTATATACCATTTTAACAAAGAACAATAAATTGGTGGAAAGTGCCAAGACAAAGGAAAAGAGGTTTAGGGTTTTAGGGGAGGCAAACTGTGGGGAGGTAAGTGTATGGGGAAACTAGTAGGAGGTAAGGGTTGTCTGATAAGGTTTGTTGTATAGACACCCCTTAGTGCCATTGCAGGGCTGATAAAAGTCTACAGGCATCTCCAATGTTGGTAAAAAGAGAGAGACAAGAGCAAAGAGCTTTTTGTGAGTCTGCTGTTTCTCATTTGCCTTCAGCTAAAAATAATTCTCTGCCAAAGTGGTATATTTTAGGGTGGTGTATTCTGATCCCCTTTCATCTTCACAAAGTTACTCAATTCTAAGAGCCTCAGCATTATACTCTATAAAAAAAAAAAAAGGAAAACATCATGTAACTGTGGGAATAAATGCCTCTTACCCACTGCTTTCACAGGGCTCTGCCCCCTTTTCAAGGTCTCTGTGCCAAGGTCTTCTCTACTCCTAGTGGCCCTGAATTTTTCTCTTTGTTTTTCTTCCTGTTCTGTCCATCCCCCCCCCCCCTTAAATTAACTTATCCTCCAGGTCCTTCAGGTGGGCAATACTAGAGACTGATTGTACTTAAGTGGTTAAATTCAAGTCTAGAAATAGAAATATTACCTTTAATCATTGTGGATGGGCAGCATCCTTGTACTAATGTTATTCTACCAACACTAAATGTTGTAGAAGAAAAAAAATTCTGAGAGATTAATTGATTTGGGGGCCCATGTTGATTCTCTACTGGCCATTTAGGTTGCCCCTTGTGCCAGTATTTTAGCAATGTGGGAGGTGATTATTTTCCTTAGGTGTTTTCATGGATTCACTGCTTGGTAGCAATTCTGATAACTTCTGATTGAGGCAGAATTCCAATTAGGAACCTTAGGGCTGCTGTACCATCACTGAATTTGTGAGCCCCTCATCTTCCAGTCCGGGAGTTTCAAATGAAGCTCTCTCTTTTACAACTTCACATACACTTTTAAAGCGGACCCTCAGAATCTGACCTTTTCTTGAAGTTTCAGGAATTGAATAAAAGGAAGTCAGGGACTGATTTCATTTCAGCTGAATTTCCCATAGGAGGGCTGAGGAGAGTTGTAGCTGTCATTTGATGAGAATGAATTCATGATAATCTATAGTTTAAAGCGAGATAAATCTACCCACTTATGGCAACTGGGTCTTGTGTTAAAATGTGACACTTTACTACAGATCACTGCTTTTTCTTCAAGACTTTTGGTGAATTGCCTTTTGCAGAACACCAAGAGCACATCTGTGCATTTTACTTCTTTAATGACCAAAAGGACAGGGTGCCCTATATTTAAGGAGAAGAGAGGTATGGTTGGTGACAAAGTAGATATATGTATTTTTGAAATTAAACTATGATTCAGTTTTCTAGAAGATTAGCTGATAATTGCATTTGTGTTACTATAACTGATTTTCAAATTGTAATTTTGCAAACAAAACTCACTTGCTCCTTTCTTGACACCATTGATTGTCTATGCCTCAAAGGGAAAAAAATGGAAAGCATGTCTTTCTTCAACCGTCTATCTCTGTCTTCGCATACATTTGTTTTCATTGTGATTGCGCTTCTAAAGGAAGGCAAAGCATGAATGATTTTCCTTGTAACATACAAAGTTTTGACTTAATTATTTTTAATAGTTGATTCTGTTTTCTGACTTTAACTGTGTTCTTCCTGACAAGTCTCTATTTCCTGTTTTCCAGCCCTGTTTCCCATCCTGTAGCTTGACAGGAAGACATGAAAATACTGTTGAAAAACTTCCTCATGCTTCTAGAGCTCTGCATTTTACCTTAACAGTTACTCAACAAATATTTGTTGAATGGGTGCTTAATTTTCCTTCTGTGTAAGACTTGATGTGTGGCAGAAGGCAGTAAATTGGAGGTGGTGGCTTCCGCAGACAATTAGGGATGTCAAAACAGTGCACCGTACACCAGTGAGCAGGGAAGCACATGGGAGAGACGGATGGGTACAGGCTGTGCCCCTGACTGGGAAACCTCACCTAGCCATCTAGGTGCACTGAATTTGAGAGACCCATTAACCCTTTCTTTGTCCTTGTCCTCTTATATCTCATCAGGCATAATACCTGCAGGGGGGGGGGGGGCACAAAAAATGCTATCAATCAACTTACTGTTAATACAAACAAAAATAGCATTTTCTATATGCAAAATTTAATGAAATGAATCTCTTTTTAATCTCTGAAATACTTTAAGTTATTCCAGAATGTTTTGAAAGATGATTCTCTTTTGATAGAAGACATGTTCATATGTATAAAAGATATTAAAGCTATCTGGATAATTACTGTAGAACCGAACAGCAAAGTTGCCCATTTATTTATTGTTAATCTTGACTGACAAAGCAGTGACTCACCCTTTGCAATAAAATATTTGGTGATGCAGGAAGAAGGACTTCTAAAATTTCTAGTTTGGGAACAAAAGTAGGATTTCTAATCAGTACAGCACCCTTTAAAGTCATTCGATTGATGCTTGTATATTTAGGGAGAAAAGAAACGAGGAACATGAATAGATTTCCTGAGAGAGTTAGAGTGAACAGTGATTAAGCTTAGAACATAAAATTACCATTTATGATTAGTTCAGTTCAATTAATTCCATCTATCTATCCATCCTTTAATTTATTTATTCAATCAACCATCATTTACAGAAAATCCTATTTTGTGTCAGGCTCTGTGCAAAGCCCTGGGGAGACAGGGATCAAAGACACCATCAAAGAATCCATAGTCTTAGGATAAAGACAGAGCTGTAAATGCTGTAGCCGAGGGGGACAGGAGTGTTATGCTAGGGAATCAGGGTCTGGAAGCACAGCGAGCAGGCAAGTGGTACAGGCTGTAAGTCACAAATTACATGAGGTCCATGAGGAAGGCGAGAGGATGAGGTGCCAAAGAGTGACAAAAGCATACTTCTCACTAACACTGAAACCGTTCTCAGCCCTCAGGTAGCTAACAATACTTCTGTCCCTTAGTTTTAATGCATGGTTTATAGGCAATCAGCTTTGAAGACAGTCTTAGCTCTGAGTGGCTTCAGTGACATTTCTGGAAACAAACACTGGGTATGTAAGCCTAGGTCTCCGATTGCCTATTTATTCAGATTCCTCACTTGTGCACTACCGTGTCCTCCGCCGCAGAATTTCATCACTATCATGACTTTTGCTCAGTGCTGTATTCAAAAGTCACCTAGAAGTACAGCACGAACATCCAACCAACTACTGTTAAGTGTAGTGACTGTGACATGTTCATAACTTTTTCAATGTCTATGAAATACTGTAAGCCTGTGTGTCCCAAGAAAACCTTTGCATTCCTGACTTAATTAAATCTCCCAAACCAAGCAGGTTTCTGCAGGATATAATCCATCCATTCAGGTGTGAAAGGCTGGAACCTATTTTCATATTTACAACTTGATAGGATAAAATAAATTTATTTCGGACTTGTCTGTGTTCTGAAGATACTGCAATTACTATTGTATATTGAAGCTTTCTTGTAAAAGACTAATTTAGGGCAGTTCTAAAAAAAATACTGGAAATTTGAAAATAGATTGCAAGCTCTTGGGGCAAAGACAATGTTTTAATTTCAGTTCTCTTGACTGCTTTGAAAGTGCTGTGTGTGCCTGAAGCTCCTTATAAATATGTAAATAAAAATGAAATGATTAGCTGAACTGAAATAAAGAGAAGAGACTCTTTCTTATAAAACAACTCTTATGAGAGAAGAAATAACCAGACTTTAGAAGGTACAGCCACTAGGAAAGAATGTTCTGGAGCATTTAGATCTAGTTTTATTTTCTTAGACTTATCACAAGGGGAATAATATTTGCTTAAAGTTCAGCAATGATTTGCCATTACAGAGCTAAGAAGCACACCAGTAATTCAATACATGGCAAGTAGAGTAATTACAGTTCTGAGTTACCTTTTCAGTCACTTGTGGAAGGGAAATGGCAGAGCACTGAGGAAGGGGAAGGAAGGAGGAAAGGAATCAAGAGAGGGATGAAAAAGACACACGACTGAGCTTAGCATATTTGAGGGGACTGCCTGTGCACACTGACTCTCAGAGCAAAAGTGGTGAGGATTTCTTTCAAAGTAAAAACTATGACAGTGTTAAAGGCAAAACACAGAGAGACAACCATGCTGATAAAAAGAAGGGTAAAAAAAAAAAAAAAACCATAGGTGGCTGCCATCTGTAAAGCATAGTCTGTTTTTAAGATCTGAAATGCAAAAAGCAATTATCTGCTGAAAAAGAACAAGGGCAGACCAGCAAGGACGAGAGTCCGGGAACATCAGAAGCCTGCAGGGCGGTCAGAGAGGCCAGGACACAAAATGAGTTCCAATTAGAGCAGGTCACCAAGGAGAAGGAACAAGCCTTTCATAACACGTTCGAAACAAGAGCGAGGCAAAGGGAAGTACAGGCTCCCCAGTTAATAAGGAGGAGAAACAACACGACAGAGAAGGCTTCGGTTTTATAGCTATTTATTTTTAGATTATAACCAAGAAAACATCTGCAATAAGGGACTGTGAGTACGACCCACAAATAGAGGCTCAGAGAGAGTCATTAAAGGAAATATCAAGCAATTAAAATTTTACTCATTTTAGCTCAGTGCAATAGATTACCTGTAGTAATCATTGAGATGGACAAGACTATTCTTTCTGAAGCCTGTTTTTGTTTTTTTACAGAATTATTAGGACTTGGGCAAAATTCCACAACTCAGAGTTTTGAGAAATTTTTTGGGAGAGCTCGCTCAATATTATCAAATAGATGGAGATGAAATTATTGTAACTGATTTTAACTTTAAGAGGTGTTGGAAATATGTACCTTTAATCAAGTTTCTTTTTACTCTAAAAAAGGAACTTGACCATTTCTTCCCAAATCAAGCATTCATGTCTTAATTAGTAATAAACATAGGCTTTTCATTAGAAAACTAGGTGAACTGACAAAATATTTTCTGCGAAATTACTGAGATTTAGGCTAAATGGGAAATGTGTCTGTGTTTATATTTTGTTTATTTTATTTTCCATTAATACAATGCCTAGGATAAGCCTAGTGATAATGTTTTATATTTAAAAATACAGGAATATCTGAAACAGTATGCTGGCTAGGTGGTCCCTAGTCCTTTCAGAATTAAAGAATTTAATTAAATATTTATTAAGCCTCTCATGTGGATATTTAACCAGTTTATTGAGCAGCTGAACTCATTAGAATAATAATAGGAAATGATTTTGTTTTCCCAATCTCCTTCAGGCACAGTTTTTTTTTAATCCTCACCTGAGGATATTTTTCCATTGATTTTCAGAAGGAGTGGGGATTGGGAGGGGGGTGAGAGAGAAACATGGATGTGAGAGAGATACATAGATTGGTCACCTTCTGCACGACCCTGACCAGAGCAGGGATCAAACTGCAACTGAGGTACGTGCCCTTAGCTGGAATTAAGCCTGCAACTCTTTGGTCCACAGGCTGATGCTCTAACCACTGAGTCAAACCAGCCAGGGCTCAAGCACACTTTTGTGTCTCTCTCTATAGAAGTAGAGAGAGTTGGGAGAAGTAGAAGAATGTGAATAATAGTGAGGACCTGAACTGCCTGGTTCCAGCACATACTACTTATGTGACTTGGGGAAAGTTACTTAACTTGTAATGCATCAGTTTCCACATCTGTAAAATGGGAGTAATAATAGTACTTCATAGGACTGTAATGAGAATACATTGATTACTCTATTTAGTGCCTAGTTCACAGTGAACGCTCAATAATTGTGACTACAGGATTATCTCGGCCAAATGCCATATTCTCCCAGTCATGTTCAGCTACTGAAATCTCAATCCAATGTTTTTTTTAAATTTCTAATCTTATATCTTCTCTTCTCTCTGTTTAGGGTTGACCCTTGATTTCAGGAAACTGTTTGAAAGAAGATATTTCAGTCTTCTTTTAGGTTCTAACTCTTCTGGTATTGAGACCAACATTTGGGTTCTGCGAGGAGAGGCCAGAATTCCCATGACAAAGCCAGGCGTGGGCTCCGGCCAGGTAGAGGGGACTGCCGTGGAGGCAGCAGTGGGACAAGCAAAACTGTTACGGCAGGAGCTCTCGCCTGGCTTTCTCAAGGGCAAACGCTTGTGCTCTAGAGGGAGGTTGCTATGGGGATTCCCAAGGCGTAGTTACTTCATGTAGATTCTGGCTTCTGTTTGACATCTTGGACACCCTTTTACACTTCTCCTACTTCCTGTTAACTGGTGAACCTACAGCTGGGTCTCCTCAACAGGCAGGCCACCATCCTGGGAAGGCACTGACCAGATAGCCAGGATGCTATTTTTCTGGATGTGTCTCAGCAGTCACGTCATTTCTGTGCAAAGTGGTGGGAATGCAGGCCACTCCACCCACCTTCAGCTTTCTGCTTATAAAGAGTGGAGGTGACTTGCAGCCAAGCTAATGTGACAACCTCTTAAGAAGCCCAAGTTGTTTGCAGTTCTCTTTCGAACACAGGACACTCAGTATGTACTTGGTCTCAGTTTTGGTGCTAGCCACCAATTTCAGGGCAAGAGGAAAAGTCCTGTAGCAACTTGTCACAGATATACAGATCTATTCATTTGAGGCCAAGGCTACTGACTGTAGTCTTTTAACTTTGGAGAGTCTCTCAGTGTTCCATTCCCCACTGCTGTGGCTCAATAAGAACATCCCTTGTTTACATACCATGTGTCTGACTTATCGCTCTCCACTTTTGAGTCTCATGTGTGAAATTAATTTTTTTCTTCTTTTTTATCTTCACCGAGGACATTCCTGCATGTATCTTCAGACAGAGCGGGAGGGAGAGAGGGAGGAAGAGAGAGAGAGATACATCAATGTGAGAGAGACACATCGAGTGGCCACCCACACGACCCCAACCAAGGCTGGGAACAAACTGCATCTGAGGCACGTGCCCTCAGTGGAAACCGAACCTGGGACTCTCTGGTCCCAACACTCTAACCGCTGAGCCAAACTGGCCGGGGCTGAAACTAATTTTGTAATGACATCTTGGGAATTCCCATTAAGAACAAGTGATGCAGAATGAGTTATGTGGGTAATTTCAAAGATTACAGCGTATTACAGTTTCCAAGCCCACACATATGTTTAACTCTATTAAATGTGCTTGAGCCCTGGCTGGTTTGGCTCAGCGGTTGGAGCGTCGGCCTGCGGACCAGAGAGTCCTGGGTTCGGTTCCCGCTAGGGGCACGTACCAAAAAAAAAAAAATGTGCTTGAATAGCAGGTATTTATAAGCTATATTTATTTATTGGATTTATGGGTCAAAAGAATAATATTGGGGAGATTTCAATCATTGACTCTCCATTCCTGTCTTCCTTTCACATATGAGAGTACTATGAATGGATGGGACAGATGTGGTTCACTATGATGTAAATGGCTCCTCCTACATTACTCCTCAGCTCTTTTCATTCATTAATATGATGACCAGGACCCCAGATCATCATATTAATGGCAGAAATGTAACATCAGCTGGAGCATCTCAGGAAATAAGGCAGACATTTTATAATGCTCAGCCCAGGTTGGTTCTAGGTAAAGCCAGCTTTTCCCTGGGACTGTTACACTTGAAACAGGTTGTTTTATCCTTGGTTTACTTTCTTTATCCAAAGATTCACGTACAGGAAGGGAGATCTGGTACTGTATCTTATGTAAAAACTATGTTTAATAATTCAGAAACTTAAAAAAATATACGACTTTGGATCCTTGCTTCATTTTTTCAAACCAGCGGGGAAATACCCATGAGGAAACATATCTAATACAGACTGAAATCTGCATTAGCCTTTGTATTCTAACTGCCAAGTTTTGATACTACAAAAGGAAACCTTAAGAATCTTTTCAATAAGACACCTGTCATTTCTTCAGACACTTCCCCTGTTAACTCGTTATACCCACTTCCCTTTGATGTGTGGTAGTCCCTTCTCAATTTAAGACTGGTATGAGAAAATTGGGAAATAACACTTTAATCCTGGAAGACTGATTTCATTAAAGATCTTATTATGTATTGGTGATCCAGCCTTGCCGTGTTAAGTATGGCTCAGAGATGACATTGATGAAATTGCTCCTGTCATTAGAAGTCAGGTCTAACACACTTTCAACTCCCAGAGGAAGAGGAGTGCTGAGTCATGTCAAGAGACTCCAGATTAGGAATTAAAAGTCTTGGTTTCTACTAGTTCAGAAAGCCACACCACCTCTCTGGACTTGGTCCAAAATGGAGCTCAGTAGTTCTTTTCCATAGCTATTCCTTTAGTTTGGGGTTCAACCCAAAATTTGTCCTGTATTTTTTCATTTGTGCTCCTGAGTAAAACACATAATGCTTTAATAATAGTTAATATTTATTGAATATTTACTATGTGCTGGGCATTGCATTAAGTATTTCATATGCATGATCTCATTTAATCCCCATAACCCTTTGAAGGAAGTAATATTTTATACATGAAGAAACTGAGTTCTAGAGAAAATAAGCATCTTCTTCAAAGCTATTTCATATATCAGATCCAGGTTCTCACATACAAGTCGTTGACCTCATGGATGATGTTATTTGCTTAATGTATTCAGTTTGCATTCCATTTTATTCTTGTTTTTGCTCAGTTTTGTTGCTTCAGTTCTGTTCCTGTTGACATTTACTATTTTCTGCTCTTAATGGCCTAGACTTGATTTGTTTATCTTTGTTCCTTGGAGTTCACTCAGTTGCCAAACTTAAGTAGGTATCACTTAGTGTTGTTAACAAGTGATTTTAAATCACTGCCTGGAAGTGGTGCTTATTTGCTGTTAATGGGGCAGTAGTAAATGGGAAGAAAATTCTAAGAAACTGCCAGTATATCTTTCAGAGAAATTGTGTTTTTTTTTTATTTAATTAATTTAAATTTTTTTATTATTTATTTTTATTACAGATGTTTCTCCTTTTTCCCCCCATTGACTCCCTCCTCCCTGTCCCCTCCCACCCCATACCCAGCTTTGTTGTCTATGTCCATCAGTTATGCATACATGCATATAAGTTCTGTGGTTTATCCCTCCCCCACCCCCCACCCCCCACCCCCGTTCTGAGGAATGTCAGTCTGTACCCTACTTCTATGTCTCTGGGACTATTTTGTTCATCAGTTTGTTTAGTTCATTATATTCCAGAAATAAGTGAGATCATGTGATATTTGTCTTTCTCTGCTTGGCTTGTTTCGCTTACGATAATACTTTCCAGGTCCCTCCATGTCATCTCAAAGGATAAGAGATCTTTCTTTCTTACAGCTGCATAGTACTCCATTGTGTATATGTACCACTGCTTTTTTATCCACTCGTCTATTGATGGACACTTGGGCTGTTTCCAGATCTTAGCTATTGTAAATAGTGCTGCTCTGAACATAGGGGTACATATGTTCTTTCTGATTGGTGTTTCAGGCTTCTTAGGGTATATTCCTAGAAGTGGGATCACTGGGTCAAATGGCAGTTCAATTTTTAATTTTTTGAGGTAACACTATAGTGTTTTCCATAGTGGCTGCAACAGTCTGCATTCCCACCAGCAGTGTACTAGGGTCCCCTTTTCTCTACACCCTCGCCAGCACTTGTTGTTTGATGATTTGTTGATGGCAGCCATTCTGACAGGTGTGAAGTGATACCTCATTGTTTTTTTAATTTGCATCTCTCTGATGATTAGTGACGTTGAGCATTATTTCATATGTCTCTTGGCCATTTGTATGTCCTGTTTGGAGATGTGTCTCTTTAGGTCCTCTGCCCATTTTTTAATTGGGTTCTTTGTCTTCCTTTTGTTGAGTTGTGTGAGTACTCTATATATTTTGGAAATTTACCCTTTATCTGATGTATCATTGGCTATTATGCTTTCCCATATAGTGGGTTACTTTTCCATTTTGATGGTTGTTTCTTTTGCTGTGCAGAAGCTTTTTAGTTTGATGTAGTCCATGTGTTCATTTTTTCCTTTGTTTCTGTTGCCTTAGGTGATGTATCAGTGAAAATTCTGCTGCGTATGATGTCTGAAATTTTGTTGCCTGCATTTTCTTCTAGGATTTTTATGGAATCACGAGTCACATTTAAGTCTTTTATCCATTTTGAGTTTATTTTTGTGTATGGTATAAGTTGATGGTCTAGCTTCATTTTTTTGCATGTAGCTGTCCAATTTTCCCAACACCATTTATTAACGAGGCTGTCTTGACTCCACTGTATGCTCTTGCCACCTTTGTCAAATATTAATTGAGCATATTGTCTTGGGTCAATTTCTGGGTTCTCTATTCTGTTCCATTGATCTATGTGCCTGTTCTTGTGCCAGTACCAGGCTGTTTTGATTACAGTGGCTTTGTAGTATAACCTGATGTCTGGTAATGTGACCCCTCCTACTTTGTTCTTCTTTTTCAAGATTGCTGTGGCTATTCAGGGTCTTTTTTGGTTCCATATAAACTTTTGGAGTATTTGTTCTAGTTCTGTGAAGTATATCGTTGGTATTTTGATGGAGATTGCATTGAATCTATATATAGCTTTGGGTAGTATGGACATTTTAATGATGTTAATTCTTCCAATCCATGAACAAGGTATATGCTTCCACTTTTTTATATCTTCCTCTATTTCTTTTTCCAATGTCCTGTAGTTTTCTGCGAATAGGTCCTTTACTTCTTTGGTTAAGTGTATTCCTAGGTATCTTAATTTTTTTGCCGCAATGGTAAATGGGATTGTGTTTTCAGTTTCTCTTTCTGTGAGTTCATTGTTGGTGTATAAGAACACTGTCAATTTCTTGATGTTAATTTTGTATCCTGCTACTTTGTCAAATTCATTTATTAAGTCTAGCAGATTTTTGATGGAGTCTTTAGGGTTTTCTATGTACAATGTCATGTCATCTGCAAATAATGACAGTTTCACTTCTTCCTTTCCAATTTGGATCCCTTTTATTTTTTCTTCATGTTTAATTGCTGTGGCTAAGACTTCCAATACTATGTTAAATAAGAGTGGTGAAAATGGACATCCCTGTCTTGTACCCGTTCTTAAGGGAAATGTTTTTAGTTTTTGCCCATTGTGTATGATGTTGGTTGTAGGTGGTTCATATGTAGCCTTTATTATATTGAGATATGATCCTATTATTCCCACATTGCTGAGCATTTTTATCAGAAATGGGTGCTGGATTTTGTTGAATGTTTTTTCAGCATCTATTGATATGATCATATGGTTTTTATCTTGCATTTTGTTTATGTGGAGTATCACATTTATTGATTTGCAAATATTGTACCATCCTTGCATGCCTGGGATGAATCCCGCTTGGTCATGGTGGATAATTTTTTTTGATGTATTGCTGGATTCGATTTGCTAATATTTTGTTAAGGATTTTGGCATCTGTATTCATCAGGGATATTGGACTGTAGTTTTCTTTCTCTGTAGTGTCTTTATCCGGTTTTGGAATTAGTACTATGTTGGCCTCATAAAATGAGATTGGAAGTCTCCTGTCTTCTTGGATTTTCTGGAATAGTTTGAGAAGAATGGGTATTAGATCTTCTTTGAATGTTCGGTAAAACTCCCCTGTGAAGCCATCCAGGCCTGGGCTTTTGTTTGCTGGGAGTTTCTTAATTACATCTTCAATTTCCTTTGTTGTTATTGGTCTGTTCAAGTTTTCTATCTCTTCCCGGTTCAGTTTTGGGAGACTGTGTGTTTCTAGAAATTTGTCCATTTCTCCTAGTTGTCCAATTTTTGGTGTATAATTGTTCATAGTATGTTTTGATGATCCTTTGTATTTCTGTGGTGTTAATTCTCCTCTTTCATTTCTGATTTTGTTTATTTGGGTCCTCTCTGTTTGTTTCTTGGTGAGTCTGGCTAAAGGTCCATCAATCTTGTTTATCTTTTCAAAGAACCAGCTTTTTGTTCCATTGATCTTTTGAACTGTTTTTTTTAGTTTCTATGTCGTTTATTTCTGCTCTGACCTTTACTGTCTCTTTCCTTCTACTTGCTCTGGGTTTTTCATTTTGTTTTCTTTCTAGATCTTTAAGTTGTAGGATTAGACAGTCAATTAGGAATTTTTCTTGTTTCTTGAGGTAGGCCTGTAGTGCTATGAACTTTCCTCTCAGGACTGCTTTCGCTGCATCCCATAGATTTTGTGTTGTTGTGTGTTCATTTTCATTGGTTTCCAGGAAGTTTTTAATTTCTTCTTTGATCTCGTTTGTAACCCATTCATTGTTTAATAACATGCTATTTAGCCTCCAAGTGTTTGAATGTTTTTGTGTGTTTTTGTTATAATTGAGTTCTAGTTTCATGCCACTGTGATCTGAGAAGATGCTTGATATGATTTCAATCTTTTTGAATTTGTAGAGACTTAGTTTGTGTCCTAATATGTGGTCTATCTTTGAGAATGTCCCATGTGCACTTGAGAAGAATGTATATTCTGCAGCTTTGGGGTGAAATGTTCTGTAAATATCAATTAAGTCCAACTGATCTAGGTTGTCATTTAAGGACTCTATGTCCTTGTTAAGTTTTTGTCTGGAAGATCTATCCAGTGGTGTAAGTGGGGTGTCAAAATCACCCACTAAGATCATATTGCTATTGATCTCTCCCTTGAAGTCCTCCAGAAGTTTTTAAATATATTTTGGAGCTCCCATATTTGGTGCGTATATGTTTACCAGGGTTATATCCTCTTGTCGGATTGGTTCTTTTAATATTATGTAGTGACCTTCTTTGTCTCTTATTATGACCCTCATTTTGAAGTCTATCTTGTCAGATATGAGTATTGCTACACCAGCTTTTTTTTCATTTCTGTTTGCTTGGTAAATTTTTTTTTTCCCTTCACTTTCATCTTGTGTGAGTCTTTTGTTGTGAGGTGAGTTTCTTGTAGACAGCATATATATGGGTCATGCTTTCTTATCCAATCAGCTACCCTATTTCTTTTGATTGGAGCATTTAAGCCATTTACATTTAAGGTTATCATTGATAGATAGTTATTAGTTGCCATTTTTATTTTATGCCTGTGCTCTTCTTTTTCTCTCTCTGTTTCTTCTTCTTCTTATAACAGTCCCTTCAGCATTTCTTGCAGTGCTGGTTTGGTGGTGGTAAATTCCTTTAGCTTTTTTTTTTTATCCATGAAGCTCTTTATTTCTCCTTCAATTTTGAATGATAACCTTGCTGGATAGAGTAGTCTTGGATTCAGTCCCTTGCCTTGCATTACTTTGTACACTTCATGCCACTCCCTTCTGGCCTGCAGTGTTTCTATTGAGAAATCAGCTGATAGTCTAATGGGAGCTCCCTTGTAGGTATTTTCTGTCTCTCTCTTACTTCCTTTAAGATTCTTTCTTTGTCTTTAATGTTTGCAATTTTTATTATGATGTGTCTAGCTGTGGGTCTTCTGGGATTCATCTTGCTTTGGACGCTCTGTGTTTCCTGGACTTGTGTGACTTTTTCCTTCACCAGTTTAGGAAAGTTTTCTGCCATTATTTCTTCAACCAGTTTCTCTATTCCTTTCTCTGATTCTTCTCCTTCCGGTATCCCTATAATGCAAATGTTGTTACCTTTTGTATTATCCCACAGCTCCCTTAAACTCTGGAATAAGTGTAGACGCTACTCTTTTTTTTTTAAAATATTTTTTTCTTTATTAATTTTAGAGAGAGAGGAAGGGAGAGGGAGAGAGAGATAGAAACATCGATGAGAGAGAACATTGATTGGCCGCCTCCTGCATGCCCCCCACTGGGGATCGGGCCCACAACCTGGGCATGTGCCCTGACCAGGAATCAAACTGGCGACTTCTTGCTCCATGGGTCGATGCTCAACCAGTGAGCCACACCGGCCAGACTAGACTCAACTCTTAATAACATTGGAGCCATCCACTGTGATGGGTCTCACCGTGTGCCAAGTGGTTCACATGGACTAGTCCATTACAGTTGCTGTTACCCTAGGGCTCCTGTTTTTCCTAGTTATGTTCTTATCTGTGACACAGCAGCAGCTTCACTGCAAAAGAAGAACTCGATAAAGCAGCAGTGCTTTAAACCAACCAAAGAGAAAAAGAAGAAAGAGGGAAAAAATAATTTTGTGTGTGAGCTAACGAGAAACAACTGCACTATCTAGGCCTCTCCAGATACCTGGATGAACCCGAAGTCTTGGAGTTCCACAGACTAGGTTTGGGCTGATCCAGATCTGTGAATGTCTAGGCATTGTTAAAGCTGTTTTAGACTAGTCTTGTCATTTTGCAGCAGGAATTTTCCGGAATAAATTCAGATTTTTTCGGGGGGAGGTTGGATTTTGTTTGTACGAAACAACTGCATAGGATGTGCGCTCCATCTTTTCGTAAGGCATGTATGTTTTTAAGTCAGAATGTGAGCAGCTGCTGTGAAAAGGTGGGGGCCCTTCGTGGGAGGCATGTTTGAGAAATACGTGGTTACACAAAGGTAAACAGTTGTCTTTCTGATAGAATATCAGAGAACTTGAATTACTACTGTGTAAAGCGAATCTCTAAGAGACAAGTTAGTGAGAATGTACTTTCCTAATATTTTTCCACCGAAACCTCTTTCAGAAAGCAACAATGGAGATGAGTGTTTCTAGGAATACTCTCTGGAAAAGAAATGCTACTGTAGAAACAGACATTTGAGTAGTCCCAACCTACTTGGGTACAAAATGGCATATTCCCTCTGCTAGCATCAATCTTGAATAAATATTTCCCACATATTTCTGATGCAGTGTAATTTTTACAACCATTTTAGAAAACAATTTGACAATATGTATAAAGAGCCTTTATAGTATAGTGTTCATAACCTTTGGCCCAGTCATTCCACTTTGGAAAATATGTCCTAAAGAAAGAATCTAAAATAGAGAACATGATATATGCCTTTATTTTTTTTAGTGTAGCACTTTTTAAAAATATATTTTTATTGATTTTTTTTTTAGAGAGAAAGGAAGGGAGAGAGAGATAGAAACATCGATGTGAGAGAGACATACCAATTGGCTGCTTCCTGCACACCCCTCTCTGGGGATTGAGCTCACAATCCGGGCATGTGCCCTGACCAGGAATAGAATCAGGACCTCTCAGTCCATGGGACAATGCTCAATCCACTGAGCCACACTGGCTGGGCTGGTGTAGCATTTTTATATAAAATAGTATATACTGTAAAAAACTTAAATGCCCACAGATAAGTAAGAAAATTATACTATATTACATGTGAATTATAATATAGTCATTAAAAATGATGATTATAAAGACTGCAACAATATGAAAATCCTTAAGAGACATCAATAAAAAACAAGATACAAAATTATATATACAGAGTGATTTTATAAATGACAACAGAAGCAAAGGAAAATTTACTCAAAGAATATAGAAAAACTACTAATAGCAATTATGTTTTTTGAGTCTGGTAGGCTTATGCCTGATTTTCTTTGTTGTCTAATTTTTAAAACACTGTGGGTACAGAACGCATATCATGGAAATGTCCCCTTGAAACCTACATAATCTTATTAACCAGTGTCACCCCAATAAGTTTAAACAATTAAAAACAAAATTTAGAAAACCAATATGGTTATTTTGTACTGATGATAGTACTTTAAAATATTTTTGCTAGTAAGAGGTAGGTTGAGGCAGTTAACCTCTTTTTGCATTGAACTTTGACTTCTGAAGGAGCAAGGTGTGCTAATTTTACTTATGGGCCTGTCCTTTTTACCCATCCAATGCAGGTGGCCTTCAACTGGTCAGTGATGCTCCTGCTCAAGCCTTCACTAATGAAATGGGGAGGTGTTAGCATCAAATTTCAGATATGTCTGCAGCCTAAATATATGGCCCTCCGTGTTCTGCTTTTTGTATTCTCCATAAGTGATCAGGTAATAAAATGCAAAGGGAGGAGAAGCTGATGCCAACATTTCTGTTTCATTTCATTTATGTGAGCTTTTTTTAAATCCCCCAAATGAGCTCTTCAGTGTCTCAAGGCATTTCACACAGAATTTTTAACATCATTGTTATTGAAGTGAGAGGGGGGAATCAATGATAAACATCCTGTAAATGGAACACATTTGATTTCAATTTGCACCAAATTGTTAGTTATTAAATCCATTGTGAAGCTCTCTGCAACTTGCTTAAATTCCTTATACTTTTAACTGCTGAATGAGTGTCTCTGGCTGAGTTTTCTGATGTTTTGACAACTTTTTTTCCCCCACAGTATAAGACTTTTCATTTAAAGATGCACCATTAAAAAATTTTCAAAATATGTCCACATTCAATTTAACATCAGAAAGTTGTCTTTATTAGTTTGAGTTCTGAAACAGTAAAATAACAGGATTGAATCATTTTGTGGTAATACAAGGCTCTCTTGGCTTATGGTCCTGGGAATATTTGTTTATATAGATCCTTTTCACTCTTTAAATGAAAATTGAAGGATTACTTACTAATGTACTTTGGATATTCATTTTTTAATATGCTCATATTAAACTCTTCAGAAATGTTACAGTGACCTTGACTATAGTTTGTAATTCTGAAATCTCCTTGGGGAATATTTTAAGGATAAAACAAACCAATGATATATACCTCTAGAGAAGTCAGGTATATGATACTGAGGTATGATGTAGAATATGGTCAACTGAAAATAGCAAAGAGAAGCTTGAACAATTTGTGTTTTATTTATCTCCCATTACAAATGGTGTCGGGGAAGGCACACAGGATTGATAAAGTAGCTCAAGAATGCCTCCCAGTACCCAGGCTCTTTTAACTTGACCACTTCAACACCTGTAGAATATTAACTTTCATTTCATCCTTTTCATCCATGGTATCAAGATGGCTTTTGCACCTCCAGGTATCTCATCTATATTCTAATCCAAAAGATGCCTCACGAAGTAGGATACATCAGTGCCTGTGTTAGGAAAGGTCCCCAGGAATCTTGTGTTTACATCCCATAGACTGTGACTGTGTCACGTGGCCAACACTCCATGAAAGCTCTCAGTCTTCTTCACAAGGAAAAAAAAGAGGTTAAGAGCAGGTGTTGAGTGATCTTGTTTCTAGTACCTGCCACATACCTCTTTAACGTACAACTTAGATCCATAACATCATCACAAACATTTTCCCTAAGGCAAATTAGATGTTTCAAAGGTCAAACACTAAAAGCAGTAAACTTCACTGACATCCGTCAACTGCGTTGCCCGGTTCTAACCAGAATTGTTGCTGGTTGAGGAGGCTGTTGGTACAAATGAACAATTGCAAGCTCTGACAGGGAGCACTCATAGCTGGTAACCCAAAACTGGAGAATGAAGAAATATTAGAAACTATAGTATTCAAGTTATGGGGTAGCCTGAGTTCATTTAAAATAAACATAAGTTCCTTTGTTATAGTAGAGTGCAATAAATAATGAGTGTGACAGTAGCCTTTGAGTTCACAAGAAAAGGAAAATTATGTTGAGTATTTTTTTCTCGTGAGGAAATGGAAGAAAGATTTATCTTCTATGTGTTCATAGTTGAAAATGTATCATTATATAAATAAGAAAACTCTGATAAATTATCTTAAATATGTTACAAACTAGAAAAGTTCCCAAGACTTTTAGATTTTGTGAGTCTCCACTATTTTTTTAGTGAGTACTTAACATAGTGAGAGCATTAGGGTGGAAAAATCCACCTGTGATTGCCACCATTTCATATAGAAGACCATTATAGTAACTAAAAAAAGAACAACACAATCTTAGAATTTTAAAAACTCTTTAGATTGATGAAGAGTTTATGAAAAACAAAGAATGACAATAACAAAAAACATTTCTCTCTCTCTCTCTCTCTTCTTTTTTTTTTTTTCCCCCATTTTGTTGAGCACAAAAATTTGGTCACAGATCTGCTCTAGTCAAGGGATGAAGGTTCAGGGACCACTGGCCCATTGTGAAGGATTTTGAATATCTGGGATGTGCTTGTGTTTCTCATCTTCTACAAGAATATTTGCAGTTCTTGTTTGTTTAGTGGCTTTGTGTGTTACTGGTCCACTATCAGTCACATGCATGGAGTGAGCTGTGTGTGGCAGATTATTTCCCTTCCATTTCTGAAATAATTGTCTAGCTTTTGGGACAAGGCAAACACTGTATATACCATCGATATGCTCTCTTATGCCAATGACAAACTTACTAACCACAGTAATTTTTACTGCTGAGGCCAGAAATAGTATCACATGCTGTCTCACCACCATGTTTAGGAAGCCACATTCAATCAATTGGCGCTGACACATAAAAATCCCCTTGTTCATCTTGGGTTTGGTATTACGTCCAGAAGGCCTTTGTTAAAATGTGCTTGTTACGTGAAAGGGGAGACTTATTGACACATTAGTTCAGATTAATTAGCTGTTAAGTGGCAAAGAGAATAGTACCAAGGGAATAAAAATAGAAATCAATTCTATTTTAAAGGCATGGGAAGGAACAGGCTGGGAATGGGAAAGACTTTAAGGGGCCACAGGAAGGCCACCTGGGACAGGGGGTGAGGATACTCTCAGATGTGTGGGTTTGAGCTCCTCTAGTTCCCCTCTTCAAACACTCCCTGTGGCTCTGCATCTGTGCGTCAAATTCAACCTGGATTTCCTCCGAGTACCCTGCAAAAACTACAGCCCTGGCAAATCTGTCGTTGATTCCAGAACATCGATCTATTTGCATCTTTGGGCTTTGATGTGGCTGTTCTTACGTGCAATTGCATATAAGTAAACTAATATAAGAATATTGTGGATATTTAGAAATGTTCACCATCTTTCAAACATTACCTCTTCCAAAAGTTCTTTGCATAAATCCCTTTTCCCCCCTACCTCCCAAGTGAGAGATGGGATTCATTTACTGAAGTAGAAGAAGAGGTATGTTGTGAAGCAACATTTCCTAGGCTTCTATAAGGAACATTCTCAGGATTAAAACAAACCACAGTGTTAAATAGCTCAACTTGGAAATGTTTAACTGTGATGGGACAGAATCTAACATATATGTTTATTGAATTATAATTTAAAAAAAAAATCACCCAGCCAGTGTGGCTCACTGGTTGAGCGTCGACCCATGCACCAAGAGGTCGCTGGTTCAATTCCCCATCAGGGCACATGCCCATGTTGTGGGCCTGATCCCCAGTAGGGGGCATGCAGAAGGCAGCCAATCAATGTTCTGTCGCATCGATGTTTCTATCTCTCTCTCCCTCTCCCTTCCTCTCTCTCTAAAATCAATAAAGAAAAAAAATGTTTTTAATCAATTTAAGTAACAATAGAAAGTAATAAAAGGACATTATGGACATAAATCACCCACAAATTCTACTGTAAATTCAAGTGCTTTGTCATTTTGGTGTATTTTCTTATTTGTTTTCTATTAATATATTCTCATTTCCTATTCATTGCTAAAAGAGATTTGTATTTCATTCACTCAACAAATATTTATTGCATGAATTCTACATGACAGGTACACTATGCTAGCCAACTATGGGAACAGACCCTTGTTTTTACTTAATGTGCTTTTTATTATATACTTGCATTTATGTGACTTCATAGTTTTTGAAACCTCATTCAACATAAGTGTACTCAAATGTACACAATATTTTGGCTATTTATGTTATTAGTTTTTCAATAAATAAAAGTATATGTATTTCTTATAATATTTTATTCATATTGACTTATTTCTTTCCAAAAGTTTAGACAACCATACGTACTTTAACCAGCAATAGCCAAAAATGCAAATACACCTTTGTTGCACCTTATCTCATATTTTTAATTGTCATATTTTATAGGTTAAAATATGCTATATAATTATTTTATTAATACGCTTTGGTTTCTAGTGAGGATAATGTTTTTTAAATGTTTGTTAAAGTTGGGGATTGCCAACTTTTGTGAATTGTCTCTATAAAATTTCTGTATTTGTCTATTTACTGATTTTCTTATTAATAAGTGTGTTCCCTTTAGTAAGGATGGTGAAGTGTTATGCTGCTGTATTTTCAAAGATTGCAGTTTGTTCTATGTTTTTATAGCATGCAAAAGTTTTTTAAAATTTTGTAAAGACAAACTCATTGATTATTTTCTTTGTGATTTTTCTAACTTCTGATTATAAAACTCTTCCCTTCTTCAGAGATTTGATGAATATCCATTCCAGTTTTCAATGGTTTGTTTTTTAAAAAAATATTTTACTTTAATCCATCCGAATCTGTTTTGGTAAATTGTATGAGGTGAGGCTCTAATTGGATTTTCCCCAAGATTGCTTATCATTTATTTAAACACAAATGATTGAATAATTTTCCATTCCCTTGTGATGTGTGATGCTCTATCTCTGCTTCACATTTTACAGAGAATACAACTATGTCTGGTTTAAAGAAGTGCTTTAAGTTTAAATTTAAAAAATCAAAGCACTTTTTAAAAAATGCAAATTATTGTGATATTTATTTCTATTGCAGGGTACACATGACAGACACTTTGAAATGCCTCTCTGAGGAGAGAACACTGAAATCATTATTAAAGTATCAGGCACAGAGTATGCTTGCAATATTTTCTTTGCAGACAGAACATTTAGATCAGCATACAAATGACAGGTTAGCTTCATTGTGTCTGCGTATTTCAGCAAAATTAAGGAGTCATTTCATAAGCATGAATATGCACAGATATTTAGCTAGACATTGTTAATAGGAGTACTATAGATAATAGTAAAAAAAAATAGAAATAAACTAAACTCCATTAATAGGAAGCTCTTTATATAAATCATGGCACTTCCTTACAATTATTAAAATGTTATAGAACAATCATAACCTGGAAAATATTTATGGAATATTATTAAATTAATAAAATCAAGTAGTTTATAAAAGAGAATGTGCAATATGATCCCATATTGGTAAAACAACGTGCATATAGTATTATATACTCATATATTATTTTTTCTCTGTAAAGCACAGGTAAAGATACTTGAAAGATATTTAGCATGACATTAATGAACATTACCTTATCACCATTTAGATATATTCCATGTGTACATACACACACTAGGATTAAGCAGCTATCTGCACTGGTTCTTTCCTTGGTTCTCTCTGTTTTTTTTGTTTTTACTGTAAATAGACTATTGGTCTTAGGTGAAGTTATTTTGAGGAGGATGACTTAGCATAGAAGTGGCAGATTTCACTTTATTAGGATACTGGGTTTTTGTTCAGAAAGGAAATGAAACTCTTGCACCAAGTGCTACTGTCTTAGTCTCTCTTTGGCTGTGCCATTAGCAAAGTCCAGGGATACAATTTCAGAAAGCACTCAGCATCCTGCCAAACACACCCCAAAACATCATACCACTAATTTCTAAACTCTGCAGAAGGAAAAAGAAAAGGCTCATAGCAATAAATTAAACCTCAGGGCAAATGGCTCTCTTGAGGCATCCTTGCAAAATTCTTTCCTCGCCGCTTTTACCTCATTCTCATGAACCTCCTGGCCACTGTCTGGGTTGTGTGAACAATTGGTGGTGACAAGATCAAGCTGCTCAGTATAATTTCTGTGGCATCCTTTGAAATTTTTATCCTCCTAAAAACTGTGTACTGAGTATGGTTTTACTAGTTTGGTCATTAATTGGTTTGCTGACCATTAGGGACATTGATCGTATTCTATTATGCCAGATAAAATTTTGTGTCCTGCTCTTGGAGAAAAATATTTTAAAAGAACAGATTAACAGTGAACAAAAGACGAGTGGGGATCTGGGATTCCCTATAAACACTGTGTGAACGTAAAGAGCCCTCATGCACGTGAGGAAGAGAATGCATATTTTATTTGGGCCATGTTTGAAATCTTTATGATAAGAAGGCTAGTTTTACCTACCAATTGTACAAGGCATGACTGAAAAGGAATCAAGAAATCCCACAAGCCACATGGGACAATCAGTCTCATCACTTTATAGTCACATCTCATGTGTCCTTTATTTCATGCTGTGCCAGCCTCAGAAAGGGCCACTGGAATTGGAAACAATCGCTGAAGCTTTGAATTCAGTACCAAAGAGTGGCATTAATATTCCCTTGGTTAACATTGCAGATACAGGTTATGTGGGGGAAACGCCTGCTTCTGTGAAGTGTATGGAAGGGCGGTATGAAAGGAAGGGCAGCCGTGGTGACGATGGAAGGAGGAAGCCAATGAAACTCATGGTGCTTTAAGTGTTGGATTGATGCAAAGGTGATACCAAAGTTATTTAGTTACCTGTATGGCACAGGAAATGCACAAGTTAAGAGCAGATGCCAGAGCTTCCAGGGTCCTCGAGGCCCCTGCTACTGGGCTTTAGTAATTTATTATCTGGTGGAAGAAGTCTTCAGGTCTGGGGGTCAGTGTGGGGTGCGGAGGTCCAGTGGCTGGGGGGTCACTGAGGGAATCTCAGGACAGAGACTACTTTCCAACCAGTATGGAAACACATCAATATTTTAGCAACTAGTGTGCATATCAAGTTCTTTCAGGCTGTTTATTTGGGGAGTTTGTGTCCAGGATTTCAGATTCTGAAGTATTATTCAGACTTTAGGACTCAAACATTTTCAATTCTCAGAGGTTTCTTCCAGGCATTTTCTGTCATCCCTCCCCTTTGAGTCCCAGATCCTGTCCTTTGGCTGCCTTGGTTGGTCATGCTTCCCAGCTCAAACCCTGAGAGGGGCAATGACCATTGGCCTGGTGAAACCATCAGCAAGATCGTTTTCTGTGTGTTTTCTGACAGAAAGATCTGCCAAGGTACTAGAACTGGAGGAGAGCCCCTCCCCTGAAGCCTTCCCCTGAGGCTGATCACCTGTTTCCACAGCCACCTCTCAGTGTTTCTCATTAACTCACCCATCACGTGATAGCCACGTGAGCCCCATCATCTGGGTCTGACCTCGAGGAAACATGACTCATCACAGGCTCCTTTTTAAATGATCAATTAGAAGCATCAAATACACGTTTGTGAACTAGACAGAAAACCCCACTTGCTCTGGGAAGACACCTTGGTCATTCTTTAAACTCACTGATGATTTGACTTTACATCTATATTTTAACCCATTTCCCATTTAGAGAAGAAAAGTGCAGCTCGCTGACAGTGTTCTTTTAATTTTTACATAAACACACTCTTTGAGGCTGAAGCAAATCTGACTGGTTTTTCAATGTGAAAATAAAATATAAAAACTGTTCTTGGAGTTATTTCTAAACAGAACTTGTCTCTAATCCTAATGTAACAGAAATGTATATGAAGCCACTGGCGAGTATTTTCGGGGAAAGGGGAAATGGGTTAACAGGTCTCCCCTCTCCAGTATTTGGATCGCCATCTCCATTCTGTCCCTTTGGGGAGCAGAGGAAGTTTTTTTCTGAGCACTGTTTGTTTTCTACAGATTTATATCTGATTTAACCTTAAATATCTTGCTCTACAAAATAAGTTTTCTCTTTGGGTAGTTTAAGTCACCACCCTAAATTCATTATAATGACATTTTTTGGTCAATAAAGGATTCTTTATTTTTAATTAAATTAAAAGAATCTTTTCTTTTTAAATCTTTTTGTCCAAATGCTAATCATTTTTTTCCCCTTTATATAAAGTCTCTATAGCTTTGTCAGGTGGAGTAGGAGAATTGATATCTTGGTGAGATAATTTATGAACTGATGATTTTACAAAAAGGAAAAGAGAGGCCATGCAAGTACAAAAGTGGAGATGATGATGAATTCTGCCGAAATCAGTGTACTGGAATGCAGATTATCCTGAGAGAAGCATAGCAAAAATGTTCTTGATGGATCAGTGGGGTTTCTTTTTAATTCAGATTTTAGTCTTCCTACAACTTACCTTCCTAAGGTTTAAAACTTTAGAAATAAGCAAAAAATAGGAATTGCTTTCCAAAACTTTTCATAAATGTGACATTGATTCATTGATATACATCCATTAGCCTAGAGTTTAATCTCTTCATCTATCATTTCATTATCTCCTGATTTCCTTAGGGCATTTGATAAATAGGAGACTTTACACTTGGCGCACTAATAACCTCAGCAGATTTTGAAAATGTGTCCCCTTCTATGTGGTCAAATATTTTCAAAGCTACCTACTAGTTATCTGTGCATACTAAAGGGTAGAATATCATACATGTACCACCATTACTTGGAGATAATTTAAAAATAAAATTCTGAAAAAAAAAATTTTTTTATGTTGTTACAACTATAACAATAAGTAGTTGGTGTGGGAGTTAAAATATACCTCCAGCAGATGAGGCAGAAAGGCATTGTTCAAAATAAATATGGCTGGTCCTTTCTTTTTTTATCTCTAGAGTTTATGCCCCAAAGCCTTCCTCATCAGACCCCTATGGTTACAGAACAAGGCTTTCATTTGTTTCAATGGTGACATTATTTTGTTATTGTCATCTTCTTACTAGGGTGAGTTGAACGAGAATTTTAAATAAATAAATATATATATATATATATATATATATATATATATATATATATATATATAAAATCTCCCTGTTATACCTGGTACTGGTACATATCTATCCATCTGTATCTTTATATTTATCTCCCTGTTTGTACCTTATTGGTAGGTTTCTTTGGGGCGGGGGGTGGTGGGGGGAGAGGAGCTCACCCTAACCCTATGGCCTACCATTAGTGCAGCAGCCTCAGATAAAGCATAGAGGCTTCAGACATAGCTACTGCCTGGTTCTCTGGAGTTTCCTTTGGTCAAGATATTTGAACTGGAAAGAATTCTGGAAGAAATAAAGATCTATCAGGAACGAGCTAATTAGTACCTCCAGTCTCTTTGAGGGCTTAGAAAACTAGATTATTATCTATTGTTTACCAAATTTAAATTACTTATAAGCAGCTTCACTGGCCACAGAATTTCATCTCTCCATTAAGGGATTCTGGCTTTCAATTATTCATCTTAATTGAAACACATCAATTATCTCCATTGAAAAGAAATTTATATTTCTAATTAACATATCAAATATGAGGAATCACCCATGCTTTTTCTTGTCTTATACCAAGTTCCTGGTTAGTTTGATGATGTTGCTTGACATCTTTGATCAAATAAACTTCTGTAAAATTAAGAGAAATGTATTCTTGTTAAAGATTCTTAGAAATTAATAGATAAAAAAGATATTTAATTGAGCATTTTAGATGACAATTAAACCAAATTTCTGAGAACTGAAACTATTCATGTTTAAGTATATCACAAACACAATCAAATAATTTTAAAGGGATTAATCAGCTAATCCAGTACCTTATTTGTTTGTGGAAATTGAGATCTTTGAGGCAACCCTGAGGGAATATTATTTATGATAGAAAGAAGTTCCATCATGGCTTCGTGAAAAACCGGAGGGCGAGAGTTAGATGTGACTGAGAACTCCTGAGGTTCAGCTCTGATTCCCACCATTCAGGGTTACAGCCTGGTCTGTGTTAACAGATGGCTCCTTTATATGCAGGGCTTCTGTGTGAACATGTGCAACCTGGAATACACTTGAAAAGGTCAAAAATTCATTGCTTTATAGCCCTTTGTGGTTAAGTTTTTAAAGAGCAAAGATATGTTTTATTAATCTATGTATAGTCAGACACCTAGTATGGTGCTTAGCACATATTAGCCATTTAATAATACTTGTTGAATGAATGAGTTAAAGAATGGATGAGTGGATGAATGAACACTTTGTTTTACTTAGAAGTCACAAGAGTTATTTACAAACCACATGGCAAATACCCAACACATATACAGGAAAGAAAAGGAGACACTGTCAGTGAGCTACAGAAGTTGTTAAAGGCCAGAGAGGAAACTGGAAATATTGACATTTCTATGAAAAATTATATGTCTGTGCAGGTGACTCATATCTACTTCTCTGGCCCCTCTATTTTGAGGCAGGGTTCACCCAAATACCAGTGAAACGACTAAGATGAGAATTGGGTTCTTCTTTGTTAGGTCTAGACTGGAGCAAGCATTTCCTACCAGAAGTATCAGCTGAAATCTGGGTCTGTGGCGCCAGCCTAGCAGAAGAGAAAAGCTGAGGTCCATATACCTGAAAGAAACCTAAACAATAGGGATCAAAAGACCAAAAAAAGAGAAGCCAGGTAAAGGACACAGAACCAAGATGTTTAAGCCTGTTAGACACAGGGATCACAGTATAAAGTAGGTTATTAACAAAAAAGGAGGAAAGGAAGGAGGGAGTGCTGAGCAGTTGCCTCCGATTCCAGCCTATGTTTGCATCTCAATTCAGTAAGTTCACTGATGAGGTAAGTGGAAAGATCAAGCAGAGCTGACAAATTTATTCAAACCTGTTCCTCTACTGATGTTCAGTCTCATGCTTCTGATTGCATGCCGGGCTTTCTCTCCTGCGCATTTCCTTGGCACTGAATATTTAACATATCTAAAATGAAAAATAGCTTCTCCTGCTTTTATTGTCAGTAAAAATAGTGCAAGAATTGGAAATGGTCAAATGAGATTACAAGGTATCTGTCCTTTCAGTGGCATGCTGGGCATTGTCTGGGGGTCTCTGGGGATTTTATAATTCTATAGAAGTGTGCACCTTTGATTGTCTTTCTATGGACTAGGTTATTTTATAACTCAAAAGGCTAAGAAGTTAAATTGTAGAAAACCAATAGTCATGCAAGGGATTCTTCTCCACGGCAGTACAAAAGTGTTTTGTCTCATAGACATGCATTTGATCATTGCTCTATTGAAAAGATGATCCAACTAATTATATTGTCCTTTATAATATGAACCAGTTTGGCATTGTAAAAACAAACAAAACAAATTTCAACCTAGTAAATTTGAAGATGTAAGTGGCTTTATTAAGCAATTCATAATTCAGGTATGGGGGGCAGTGTTTTTTATTGGGGGAAGAAATTCTGGTGGGTTTTTGTCATGCAAATTGCCTTTTTTTTCTTTGGGGGAGACCAGAAAATTCCAGACTTGTTCATTAAGATTATGTTTCTGGGAGAAAATGAAACTGCAATTAGATCAGGTAATAAATCTAGGTTTGGTATCATGGGCTTTTGCACCAGTGACACCATTTCGGACCTATGGTTTTCTCTTTAACACTTTTTAACAACATTAATTAGCAAATTCATTTCAGCATTCCTCATTGCCCATGTCTGGTGTATGAGTGTGTGTATATATAACTGTTTTTTCCATTAACTGGTAAATTAAATAAAATCTTTAATATATTCATTCTATATTTACAGGAGAGTCATTTTGTTAACTTTCTAAAAATTATACTAACATCCTTGTGATTAATATCTTTATCACGCTAAACACTTGGTACCATTAAGCTTTCTCATTTCTTGTTTCTCTATTATATAATCAGTTGTTAAGTTAAATACACTTTACTTCAATTCATATCCCCACTGTTAATGAGCCAGTTCAGGCCTCAATTATTTGTACTTGGGCCAATCCAATGACCCAGTACTCTCCAAACTGATCTAAATTTCTCTTTCCCACCATTATAATCCACACATAAAAGCCAAACTTTTTCATCTAACCTCAGGGCTTCAGGACATTCTGAGCTTATAAACTTTGTTTGACTGTCTACTGACTAACAAATCAAATCCCCAAACTTTATCTCCTTCACAATACAGATCCAAGTTATCTTCTTAGTCCTACAGTCGCTGACCTATACTATTAGTTGTTATGGTTGCCATAAAAGTAACAGACTTGGTGATCTAAACAACAGAAATTTAATTCCTCACAATTCTGAAGACTAGTCGTTCAAGATAAGCCTGTCAGAAGGGCTGTTTCTCCTAAGGGCCTCTCTCGTTGGCTTGGAGATGGCCACATGCTCCCCAAGTCTTCACATGCTCCTTTGTCTGTGTGCCCTTTTCTATGGGATTAGGACCCACCCATATGACCTCATTTTTTTATTGATTTTTTTTTTTTTTAGAAAGAAAGGAAGGGAGAGAGAGCGAAACATCGATGTGAAAAACATCAATCAGCTGCCTCCTGCACGCCCCCTACTGGGGATCAAGCCCACAACCCGGGCATGTGCCCTGACTAGGAATTGAACTGAGATGTCTCAGTCCATGGGAGGATGCTCAATCCACTGAGCCACACAGGCTGGATCATATGAGCTCACTTTGACTCTGTAAAGGCCTTATCTTCAAATACAGTCACATTCTGAGGCATTGGGGTTAAGACTACAACATATAAATTTGGGGGAACACAGTTTAGCCCATAATATTTCTATAGGAGGGAAGCAAGTGATGTTTGTTGAATGCCTACCATGAATCAAGAACTGTGTTTTATGTTTTCACAAAAGTTAAAAAAATGGTTGACTTGGTATTTTCCTGAACATATCCCAACCCAGTTTCTACCTGTAATATATCACCTCATCTATGCTACCTCTCTCTTTAAAAATCCTGGTGTCTTCCTATCAGATGTGATATCACTTTTCTCTGAAACCTCCACAGCACTTAATTTTCCCGTTATGGTGCTTTCATATTCTACTTGGTTTTATGATCACTTAGTTCTTATGTTTTCCAAGAATAGATTAATAATTCCTTAAAGGCAAAGCTATTATTGAAACGTTTAGGATTCCCCTGAGTTGTATGGCCTGTTGTCAAGAATATATATATTTGTTAAATTAAGAAGTCAAAGGAAGAAGAAAGTTTATAAAAAGAAGATAATATTATGACAGTTTTTCCTTTTTGGGGGGAGGGAGGTTGTTGAAGGAGGATGAGACAAGAGAAGGAAGCACAAGAGAGATGTTAGATAGAGCCACAATTATAAAGCTTTTAAGTTAGAGGCCAATGATATTCCACTTTTGGAACCTAGAGGTTCTAATACTGTATCTTTTAATTGATGATATTCTTAGTAAAATGTATTCCATTTAAATAGCTTCATGCATTCAGGCAATGGAGAACTTTATAATCCTTAGATCAAAATTATTTTAAGATTGATTCTCATTCCCACTGTATCGCATTGGTTTGAAGATCTTTTTCAGCTAATCTGTCTTCCACCATCAGCTGGGGTGTGGTTTACGGGGACTCCTTGCTGTGTTTCTGCAAATATAGTCTGCAAATTCAGCCAGTCTGGTTTGGTTTGTGAAGCATGACAAGATTTGAAGATCTCAGCTAATGTGCTTTACACATGTCACATTCCTGAAACTAGGCCTAAGACTTGTGAGGGTGTGATCCATAACTCCATCTCCTGCCACCAGACTGTGATATTTATTGCTGTGAAAATTCCCATGACAAATTTGTTTCTGTGGCACATTTACCATTATAAATTGACATGGAGCCATAGATGTGATAGCTTCAGATACAGCAGCCCAGTACTTTATTATTTTCTTCAAGTCTTAGACTTAGGCTGCTGTGAAATTTTTAGAAGTTCCTGCTTCCTTAGGTTATTTTAAAAATAACCAGCAGATGATTCTTTTAATAGAGTATATTATTATTCAAACCTTTTCTGAAGTAAAGTTTCATCTGATGTCTCCATTTAACAATATCCTCTTATCTCAAAATTCCAGTCACCATCCACTTAACATGCATTTTTCTTATTTTTGAATTATTCCAGATGCTTCCTTTTAAAAGACATCAGGACTAAATGTAACAGTCTGTACAGGGACTGTTGTGAGGAGGGGGTATAAATATGATCTCCCAGTAAGGTGAGACCTCTAAATTGACAATTGTACAGCTGGATTTATGGCTTCAGTGTGTGGGGCTCTGTGCTGTGTCTGAGGGGCACAGGGAAAGTGAGACAGTGTGCTCACTTTCAGGAAGTTTACAATCACCCTAGGAAAGACCAAATAACCATATATAAGTTAACTATCGGTTCTCAGCTGGAGATGATTTTACCACAGCAGGACACATTGCCAGTCGAGATGGGGATCTCCCTCGGGAAGTTAGATATATACATGTAATGATTCAGTAGAGCACTGGACTAGAGATGTTGATGTGAAAGTCATAACTCAGTAGTTGTTGAAATGGAAAGACTGGTAAGATTACCCAGCAAGAATATGTGATCAGAACCCTGGGTGAGGGACACTTGCAAACATCTTTAGAGCCCACGTTAAGTGCAAAAAACTGTGCTAAGCATTTTACTTAAATCCATCTGTATAACTAGCCCACGATTGTCAGCTCTTTTGTACAATGCTTGAAGGAGGGATCAACAATGTCAACTGCAATAGAAACCTGCAGTACAATAAGGGCAAAAAGTGTCCATAGATTGGGCAATGAGGCTGTCATTGGCGACGTTAGTCAGAGCTGTATCTGCAGAGTGATGGGGCTGGAAGGTAGAGTCTGGTGAGTAGAGAAGTGAGAGGTTGGTGTGGAAGTAGAGAAAAAGAACTTTGCATTAAAAAGAGAAAAGAAAATGACTGTGTTTTGATGGGAACTGACTAAAGGGAAGGCATTTCTTAGGATGGAAGAGATGGAAGAAGGTGAGAGTTGCAGACGTTGCTGATAGACTTTGAGCAAAAAGAACGAGTCCTTGTAGGTACTAAGAGACTGGGAAGTCTGACAAGAGAAGACAGGCAATGCCTGTCTTGCGAGGAATAGAGTACCTGGGGCCCAGCTGAAATAGGATACCACTTTCTCCAATCCATCAGTCCTCGGAGTCTCTTTTATGGAATCTTTTCTGTCTTACCCAGTTTGGATTTTTCTGAACTACTCTTTCCAGAGGACCGTTGAATGTCACATTATTCTTATTTATCATGATACAATTCTACAAAACCAAATCACACGAATAATATACTATTCTCCCTTTTCTATCTCCCTTCCCTGGTCCTGCGACCTAGTGCCTGAAGGAAAAACACACACTGTTGGACTACAACCTGTCCTGAGAGAGGAGGTCTCCCCAAATGAATGTTGCATAATTTGCTTATCCTTTATGGTCATCTTGCCAGAGCATGTTAATTATATTGAACATTTCTTTCCATTAATACAATGCTAATAGGGAATAATTTTTTCCTCTCCAAATATTTTTCTACGTCTGAATCTTAGTCTGACCCAAAAGGTGTTTTCTGTATTATTCCTAGTCTCTATTATTGATTTAACTATATGTACTGAATATCTGCAGTGTACTAGTTCCTAGTTTGTAGGACATACGACATGGGTCTGCCACTTGAAGAACTCAGTTGGTAGGAAAAACAGGTAAGTAAATAACCATGTAAAGTAGAAAAGACTAAGTGCTTTAATAGATGTAATATATAAAGTGATTATGCAAGCCAATGCAGTAAGCAACTACACCTCCATCTCCCATAAAAGAAGTCTTATACTCAAATACTGAACTACTTCTAATTTTTCAAATAGGCTGTCAAGAATGGAAACACCCCCTCTCTTTGCTTGATAGCTTTTCCCTCTCTTTCTTTCTCTCTTTTCTCTCTTTGGTTCTTACCCTGCCAATTCTCTGCATGGGCTCCTTTTATATTCTGAAATCCCAGTTAAGGGACTTTCTTACTGATTGTAATGACATAGGTCTGTTTTTACAGCTGTAATCTTAAACTTTCTTAATAATGCCATGTTTTAAACATTATTCTGCAATGCTAGAAGGTTTGAAGGTGCTCAAAAAGTAAATAGTCGGTTCATAAAAAAGGAAGAGAACAGTGTAATATAAAACTTTCAACAATTTGTATCAGATCATTGGCACTTCATTGAAAATCTCAGGCTCTTGAGACAACAAAATTTCCCCCCAAGGGGAACTCATTCACTAGACATGCGTATACATTAGAACCAGATGAAGGTGATGCAGTGAAATTGGAAAGACAATTCCTGGGCTTATTAGAAGCTGGAAATAAAGCATTTGTATTTCTACTGAATTCTTTGGCCTTGGCAAGAATCATTTTCCCAGCAGAGCAGATTTGGGGAATTTGCATTTATGTTCAAGATCACCTTTGACATCTGAGACTCTGAGGACTTGATATCACATATTATTTTTATTATAAACAGAGCTTCCAAGCTGTTAAGCTCAAATTGCTACTTTGGTGTTAACAAGAATGGTGCCACATGGTGAGCATATGCTGTTTGTGAAAGTAAATGATGCTTTGAGAATGTTTTACTTTCCAAAGGAAGTCTACTAACAGATAGCTTATATTGAAGCTCTGTGCATGTCCTCATGACCACCATAAACAATGTTTAAAGAGTCAAGGTTGTTACTTGAGAATAAATCAGGGAGTTCTTGAACATTTGGATGGATGTATTCACCATAAAGCATGACAAATATTTTTTCCTATGTTTATCCTTTTAAAAATGTATGTATTTCATTTTAGGGCTCGATAAACCTTTCAGATGGTATCTTAATTGACCTTCCTCAACACAGAAGTGATTTATTTCTTTCAATGGAGGATTCACTTAAATTTACTATTTATAAATTTAACATTATTATAACTAGGTATAGACATTTTTTGCCTTGGACAAACGAAAAAAATTCCCAAGACTAAGTAGGTAATTTAAGTGGTGAATAATGCTATTTCCCTATGCATTTGCTTTGTGAGTTAAACTAATGAAGATTTAATCTTTTTTTCCATTTCTATTGTCTACAAAACTAAAGATCCACTTTCATGAAAGGTTTTCCTTTGTTTTGTTTTAGAAAGAGATTTGACACCTGAATGGTAGTGGTAATGAAATTCTCTGTGGGTTTGGCGTCAAGAAAAGAAATATTAACATGAAACTAATGAACTATTAACAAATACATTAAATTCATAACAGTAACCATTTCCCTATATTATATGTGATAACCGTAGACTTAGGTATGAGTACTTTGGAGCTTTGCATCTGATCACTCATAGTCATCAATGCAGGCCTAAAAACAAGGCGCTTAGCGAAAACTATAATAAATAATTTTATCAGTGTGAGATTATGAATCCCTCAGCTATCACTAGACATTTTTTCCCTCCAAGCAATTTATTTTCTTTTATAAGAACTAAAATTCTAATGTGTTATAACCTGAACTTTGAGATTAAATATGAATACAACTGAAATCGAATAAGGAATCTTACTTCTCTTCTTATACTCTACCTATTCTCATTCTTCACGGGAAATGGCTGCAGCGTAAAAGCCACAAGGTCAGTGTTGCTTGAATTTGACTCTCAGCAAATAATTTCTGTGCACAAACTGATGGAGGACCATGTGAGGCCAGCAAAGGAGATTAGGTCTGGTGCAGTATTAGAGGGGGAGCTATTGACAGCATCAGAGCAAGAGAATGATAATATGCAAATGCCTTTTCAGGACAATTAGTCTGGAAACCAAGAGTAGAATGGGCATGACAGATTGAAAGGATGGAGACAAGGAGACAGTGTTTGTATCCCATGGAGAACCTGGCATCAACTCAGAAACTTTTTTTTTTAACCTGGTATGGCTCAAGGCAAATTACAGTGGAGAAAAGGCCTCCGGGCTCACAATAAGGAGACTCTTGGTGCCTTTAAGAATTTATTTTTCAGAAAATTATGGACACAGCTGCCAGCTTAAAGAGAATTTTCAGAGGAAGTTTCTGGGGATATAAAGAGATATAATGGGTGTAGGAAGAAGCAATATTATTTCTTTTCTTTTCTTTTCTTTTTCTGTTAGAGAGAGAAGAAGGGAGAGGGAGAAAGAGAGAGAAGCATCAGCGTGAGAGTGGAACATCCATCCGTTGCCTCCTCCACACTCCCTACAGGGAGCAAGCCTGCAACCCATGCATGTGCCCTGATGGAAATCAAACCAGCAACCTTTCTGTGCACGGGACGACGCCCCACCAACTGAGCCACACTGACCATGGCTATTTCTAATTTTTTAAAAGCCATAAGCAATTCAGTACAATAAAAAGAGTAACACACAGTGAGCATGTATGTCAATAATGACATTGGTGGCTTTGGGGAGGAATTCAAATTGCTAAGAGTAGAGATCCTAAAAAGTCAGTTCTTCAACCAAATAGCCCCCAAGTCTGGGGAGTCCATTATTAAATGTGTAGGCATATTTTATATTTTGGGATTCAGCAAATATTTCTATTTCCTGATCATTAAGTTTGTGGATGAGTACACTTCCCCAACTAACAAGTGTTTCACAAGGGCCATAACAGGGGTACACTGGGAGATCCTTTGAGTTCCCTTTCTAAAAGCAGGTGAGAGCCATTCATTTGTTGCATAAATAAACTGGAGAAAAGCATGAAGGGAAAATAGAAATTTCGTTCATATTTTCATGAGTTAAGTTGTATGGCCATAGCTTTCCCCAGCAGGCAAGGAATTCATAGCACCAGTAGCTGTTGGGAATTGGGGTGAGGGGAAGAGGGGGAACATGAAAGGAAAGAAACTTGAAGCATATATGAAAAATTGAACTAATTTGACTACAGACCAGTAGCTGACTTTTACACCAAGAGTTTCTTTGCAATTTAAATGCTTTAGATGCCTAGTTTCAAAGACATACAGGTTGGCCAGCAGTTATGAAGAATTGTAAATATGATCTCAATCTAGCTCCCTTCCTTCACTCAAACAGAACTTTTCAATCACTAGCAGTAATTACTTGGATTTTAGCTTTCAGGCGCCAGACAGTGGATCATGATCAATAGCAGCTCTGTCATTTGGGAGATGAAGCTGCAGGTGAAAGTTGAGAGACACTTCTCACTTCCCAAGCTTCAGAAAAACAAATCTATGCTCCAGTCTCTAGCTGGCTACTCTAGTGGGGTGTGTGTGTGTGTGTGTGTGTGTGTGTGTGTGTGTGTGTGTGTTTGTGTGTGTGTGTGTGTGGTGTAAGTGTTCATTCTAGGTTTTGTTCCTTTTTATTAAAGATCATTTCTATTTGGAACTATGATATGCAAAATTCGACTTGATTATGTTTGTGAGAGACTCTGGTCCTTAAAGAAAATGAAGTAAGCACAGTGTCTCTTTTTTTTTTTTCTGCTTGTTGCAGTTTTTTTTTTTTTTTTTACTTTTATTGAAATTCTCTATTTTACAATTCAAAATAAAATTTAGTTCATAAACAGACTAGAGATACGATTTTTTCAATCGTATCTAGTTATGGAAAAGGTGATATTTCAAAGACAAGGATCTATCACAAATCATAATTGATGTTTAAACACAAATGATACATTTGTCAAATTGCTTCTTCTCCCTGGTGCTCCTTTAGAGATATATGAGTACAATAAATGGAAATTAATTCTTATTTTATATAAGTTTTCCTTCCTTTCTCTGAAATTCACTGGTTTCTTTCAAATTTGAACATTCCAGCTTTTGTTTTTTGCTGGTCTTCGGGGCTAGGCTCCCAACTCTTGTCTCCTCCACCCCAACTTTTCTCCAGTCCCATTGCTGTGGCAGCATAATGTTTTCTTTTCCTCAGTTTGAGAATTTGTTTTCATCATTGTAGTTTCTATTGTTTTTGCCTCTGCCCTGTACTTTGGGCGAACAAGCCAGCAAATCTCTTAACAGTCGATTGTAACCATGCCCAGCAATAACAGGACCAGTGAATAATTCTGTATTCAGTCCCTTAGACTGAGTGGGGGACAGTGACTCAATACAAGATCAGAGGAGTCAGACAGGGTTGGATGGAAATTAAAACACACACACACACACACACACCCAGCCCTGGCTCGTGTGGTTCAGTTGGTTGTGCGTCTTCCTGTGCACCAAAGTTTGCCAGTTTGATTATCGTCGGGACACATGCCCGGGCTGCAGGCTCAGTCCCTGGTAGGGGACATACAGGAGGCAGCAGATGGATATTTCCCCCTCCCTCCCTCTTCCTCCCTCACTCTCTAAAAATCGATTAAAACAAATCTTTTTAAAAAATACAAAAAAACATAACAAGCAGTTGGGCTAACATTGAAAGTGTGTGTGTGTGTGTGTGTGTGTGTGTGTGTGTGTGTGTGTGTGTGTTATGTGCTCTTGAATCAGCTCTGATTCCTGGAATGAGTGACATCCATAATGACTGTGTTTAAACTGTCGTTACACTAAGTGTCTGAAGATCTATTGGGTTTCATTTTTGGGGGGCATCTGGGGAGGACCCATGATGCTACATTTCTTTTTAAAAAATTAAATTTATTGGAATAACATTGGTTAACAAAAATATATTGGTTTCAAGTGTACAATTCTATAATACCTCATCTGTATATTGCATTGTGTTTATGACCCAAAGTCAAATCTCCTTCCATCACCATATATTTGACCATGTTTACCCTTTACCACCTCCCCTCACCCCAACTATAAAGCTTCTGCAGGGCCAAAGAAACCATCAGCAAAACAAAAAGGCAACCCACTGAATGGGAGAAGATATTTGCAAACATCACCTCCTATTGGGCTTTCATTTTGACTTCTCCATTTGCCAGCTAGGTGGGCATGAAACTTAACATCACTGAGCTTCAGTTTCCCTTTGGAATATCTAGATCACAACAGCCTGCCAGGACTATGGTAAAGAAAGTGTGAATCCTTATGCAAACAGTGCTTTGAATACCATTTATTTTTAAAACCACATTATGCGGAACTATGGAAGAAAATGAAAGCTAGCTAGAGAAGAGCCATGGGGAATCCGATTATTTTTTTTCCTCCTTTATAGTTCAGGCTTTGCAAGGAAACACTAGAATGTATCCTTTATTTGGTTTGAAATCTATTTTTTAGGCAGAGTGACAATTTCTACTTACTGCTTTTATTAGCTTGACCTTGCTTCCTGATCCAAGTACTCCGGTCTTTACTCTCTAAATAGCAGATGCTTTCAAAAAACAGAGCCTCCTTTTCACTTACCTTGGAGATAGCCATGGAGTTATTTTTGCTCTGACTTGTCTTCTGAGTTGAATACAGTAGCTCTGCCAATCCATTCTCCTGGTGACCTCATGCTCGACCTGCCTTTGAGCATTCCTCCCTCGCCCACAGTCCTCTCCAGCCCCCTCTGATTGTCAAGGCAATGAAACCCTGGTTCAAGACACGCTCTCAAGGTAGCGAAAGGCTGTCCTGCACATTTAGTGGGTTGTCTCTAAAGGTGGAGTAGAAGGTTCTGTGCCGTTTCTCTTATATGTGCGCCATAGTCTTGCAGCTGAAGGTGAGAATGATGAGACATTAAGATGAACTGAGGGTTTAATTTTCACTCTCATGTTTAAACATCCAGGGGACACCAGTAAAGTGGGCCGTTGAAGAATAGCAGAGAAGACGCCTGCACGTTTCCATGGCCATGTCACTACGCAGTGATTTATGTCAACTCTTAAAGTGCAGACCTTGTTTTCCCTGTGTTTACTTGTCAGCTAACAAAATAGGCATTTGCTGTGACAGTTACATTTTTCACCGAGTCTTGGTTCCATCAGGCCCTTTTTCTGCAGCCCATCCTGGAATTTTTGATTTTAAGAAGCCAAAACAGATGGTTAAAGATTTTCACTCTGGCATAGGCGTTGTCAGAGTTTATTCATTCTTAGTGCTATTCCTGGGTGTTATTGTTTCTCCCTCTGTGAAAAATACTTGGTGTCTGGTTGTCTTTAGCAAACCGGTCTCCTCTGGGCCCCGCAGCTCACCCATGTCTCCTGTAACCAGCAGCTTTTCTTGCTGCCTCCCTCTGGGTAACTCCCCTTTCCCTGCAGTCTCTCCAGCGTTTGGCCATCAGTGATCTTTAAGTTATTGATCTGGCTTAATTTAGTTTGCAGTGCTCCACGCCCCAGGCAGGTTGTCTGTGAGGCCGTCGGGAGTGGGGTTCCAATCTGTCTCGTTCAGCTCTGTCATCCTCTAGCCACAGCCTGTCACTGGGGCTCACCCTCCACTCTATGGTGCTTTCAGGCACCGTAGCACAGAGAGTTTGCCAACTGGCAGCTGGTGGGTCAAATCAGCTGAAAGAATATATTGTGCCAGCATTTAAAGACCAAGAGATTTCATAGGAAGTTTATAGCTTCGCTTAACATAGCAGAAGATCTGCCAGCCAGGCCTGCATTCTCCTTGTTAACAACCTTAGCCCCGCCCACCCCTTCTCCAGTGAACAGGGCATTTGCCGCCAGTGCCTGCTTTACTCCTAGGTTGGGACATTGCCTTGTCCCAGCCGGCATTTGAACTCCCAGGTTAGGTACACAAGTTTAAGCACATAGATGTGGTTTATGTGTGTGTTGGGGGAAGGAGAGGTGATATCTAATTTATTTGAAAAATATCTTACAAAAAGGAATTGGGAAGTCCGTCTCGATAGATCTTTCTTTAGTAGATATAGGTGAAAAGGGGGTATGTTTTCTTCCCATTTTCAGTATGTGTTTGCACGAAAATTCATTCTCCATCGAAGAGGAACTTTCCTGCAGTTTAACTTTCAGGATGATGGACTCCTGAATATCTGAAGCAAGATTTCATGTGGGTGAATATATTTGCATTGTATCAGGTTGAGTCCAGAGAAGTTTATATATAAATGTTAAGGAAATTATACAAGTATTCATACATAAGATGTATGTGTTTGTGTCAGTGTGTGTAACCTAATGATTCATGCTATTTCTTTATTTCATTATACTTAAGTGGAGTTTCCAGGGCAAACACAGATACACTGTCATAATGATAAATTATATGGTTTAATTCAACTTCACCCATGATAACTCAACTCAGATACCTTTTACAAATGTATTGCAAGGACAGCTTTTTCATGTTTGCTCCTAAGTCCAGCAGAAACGCCTAATTATAGAACAACATTAGCAAAAATAAATAAATAAGAAAAGAAAAGATTTACTTGGGGGAAAGGCTTTATGAGTAATCAGTGCAAAGCAGAAGTCTCTTGCTGGGAATAACATGGCCCAGTCAAGATTTCTGTAAGGTTTTTTGTTTGTTTGTTTTTTGGTTTTGTTGTGTTGTGTTTTTTGTTGTTTTTTTTTTTGGTTCTGTACTGCCTGGGTGATCTCTTCTTCTCATCTACCACGTAATCAGAAAATCAACAGAAAGCAAGCTTCAAGACAGACTTGTTCAAGATAAACCCTGTGACTTCTTAACAGGTTACTGAATCTTCTGTGGGAGTTCAGCTAATCAAGTGACTCCTTATATTTTGGGATTTATTCATGAACTGGCAAAGCTCTATCTGATGTCATGGATGTCATGGCTTCATCTTGGACACAACTATTCTATCCTGTTCCCTTCCAAAATGCAAACGAGGGACCATATTTTTAAAATATTTCTGATACAATGGGACCTGTTTTTCCCTATGAGCATATATGTATCTTCTATTAATCCTAATGAGCTAGGGCTTTCCTGAAAATATCACCCTAATAGGGTAATGGTACTGAGTATTTTGCTGAAGAAGAAATGGATTTTCTGTGGGATGTGGGGAGGAGGTAGAAAAAGAATAAGAAAGACCTCCATGAGTTAAATGGTTTAGAGATAAAGCATATTTAGGAATGCTTTTATTCCTTTTGTGTTTTCTGAGGACCGTTCTGCCTGCAAATCCACAAAATGCTCCAAGTACAAATACATCGCATTTGCCTGCTGTGATTAAATTTCTCTAATTACACAACCACACTCGATATGTGGGACCGATGCATCACCTCTTTTTTTTCTTTTGTAATCATTGTTATATCCGTGCTCTATAATCAGCGTTCATCACAGCTAATTAGAGTTTCTTCGCCTGTTGTATCTGAGATCTGACATTCCTAGAGTTCAACTGCAAAATTCATTTTTTAACGTCTCTGGGCTCTGGAGAAAAAAAAAGAAAATTCTAGGGCTGTCTTATTCTCAAATGGCTTTTTGAAATTTTAATGTACTATGATTTTCTTTTTTTATCGAATTTAAATTTTTATTCTTGGTGCAGGAGACAAAGTCCTGATTATGATTTTTGTAGGATCCTCCTATGATTTACGGGTACATCCCTGTTGATTAAAGGGGCTGGCAGTCATTCTCATTCCTAAAGGTTTTATAGATTTCAGTAGGACACCTGAGAACAGATCTTTTTGTTGCATTAGGCTAACATTAATGTTGATTTCTGAAAGGATAGAGGCTGCAGATTTATATTATTTACAGCTTCAAAGCTTATGTTTTTTTCTCAAATGCAGTTTTTTTCAGCAAATGTTTTTAATTATGGACACTGTAAATGCTAAATTACGGAAATAGAAAAGCTAGTTAAATTTTAGCTGGTCCGTTACAACAAATTTAATCTACTTTCTAGAAGTTAATTTGAGGCCAAAGCTTTCAACTCACAGCTCTGTGTCTCATCTGGAAATCCCACCATCTCCTGCAACCCCTTATCAAAGCAATCGGAACCTTTAAAGCTTTGAAAGAAGAGTAGACCTGTCGTCCTACCTTGTTTTCACCATTGTCCTTAATCTACATTTTCATTGCTGTTGTCGTGCCTGTATTTTGGACTAAGCTATTCCCTAACAAACAAACCTGTGTTGTCTCCTGCTCCTGAGAGGTTCAGGACAGGGAGGACCGGGCCCGTGAATGTGCAATTACAGTAAAACCTGAAAGGTGCCTTGGAAAAGAGGCAACTACAAAGCCAGGGTAACCTTGAGGAGAAAATAAAAAATCAGTGAGGATACTAGGAAAGGCTCCACAGAAGAGGTGATATTTGTGCTGAGACTTGAAGATATTAATAAAGTTTAAGTTCAGTTCAGGTAAATTAAAAAATAAAATTTACAGAATAATGTTCTCTGTGCCAGGCACTGTTGTAGGCACTTAAACTACATTAACTCCTTTAAACCTCGGAAACCCTGTGAAGTGCTATGTATCATACCCATTTTATAGGTAAAGAAACTGAGACACAGAAAAGTTAGCTGACTTGACCAAGGTCACTGTGGCAGATTGGGTATCCCAAAGATGGACGTAGCAATTTCTCCCTTTCCACATGCTCTTCTCAAACCTTGCCATTACCACTTAAGAGGAAGAAGTCTACCTCCTCTGCTTGAATCAGGACGGGGTTGGAATGGTCATGAAACCAAGAGAATGTGGCGGAAGT